>CM070492.1:25347108-25437108 GCA_036324585.1 Champsocephalus esox
CAGGATCCTTGTGTCTGGGATCCTCTCCAGAATGGAAGTAGTCATCACATACAGAGCATCAACTAGTTCCTTCACAGTGTCCTTCACAGTGTCCTTCACAGTGTCCTTCACATGCTGATATCAAGAGAGGGAGTCACCCAGTCACAAGATGGAGGAACAGAAAGCAGTATTCAATGTTCACTTCAGATTAGCTCCACGTCAGAAATGAGCATGCTTGACGTCTCTCTCCGTAGAGGCTGAGTCATCATGTTCATCACATAGCTATCACCTGCCTCAATCAGTCCTGATGCTCAAAACAAGTTCATACATCAGAAGATTCTGAATGAATAATTAATAGAAATGCCACTTTAGCGTTCTGTTAGGAAAGGGCAGCATTCCACACGGCATGGTTTCGTCTTAGTGATTACTTCATGCCTCTGCCCTAAATATCAACATCGTGTGGATTGAAAATGCTTGAATGTATCGTACATCATTTCAGTTCCTCGTCTTCGTTCGCAGGCCGCGTACGTCACAGCTCCAGGAGACGTGTTGGCTCAGAACATGACGGCGTCGGGACAGTACGGCCGGGTTTCAGCCTCCGACAACGTCCTGTTCGTCACCTTCACCTCCGACGAAGACCCCTCCACCTCCGCCATGTGTGAGTGTCATCGTGGAGCTGAAATAAGATCAAATGTACTTGAAAAATGTTGTTGCAAATATGTTCCTGGAGTTCGATTTGGTTCGTTTGTCTGGTAGCAAAGATCAGAAGGCTTAGTTTAAAGCAGTGGTGCTCGTTTGGATCGGGTCGCGGATGAGCGAGTGAAGAAAAGGAAATTGAAGAAAAATAATTGTCTTTTTGGGAAAAAAAATCAAACTTTTATTTTGAAGGCCCGATTTTCTAACGCTGTGCTTGCAGTCGGCGTCGGACAGGAAGTACCGGAGGCCATACACGGGTTTGATGATGATGTTTGTTCGAGTCTTCTGGCCAATCAGAATCAAGATGGTTGCCGGAAGTCCCCACGGAGAATAGCTTAGCGGTAGAACCCTTCTTTATACATCCACGGGTACAACGTCAGATACACAGGAACACGTGATGAGATACGACCCCCGGTCTGATGAGTGACAGCTCACAGAACAATGGCGGCTATCTCCCCTTACCCACAATCTAAAGTCAGTCCCACAGACCCTCTCCTCTCTGTGAGGAGCAGCAAGCTGTCAGAACTAAGTGAAACACCAACAATGGCGGAACATATTATGAATATGTCGGGTAGCAATAGATGTATTTATTTTCTTCTCAGAGTACCAGAATGCGTAGTTCATGTTAGTATTTCTAAAAATCTCCTGGAGGAGAATCCCCCCGGACCCCCATGCTGGGGTTGGGTTTTCAGCATGTGGGCCTTTCTATATACCGTACTTGTCGGACTATACAGCGCACCTGCATATAAGCCGCAGCAGCTAAACTGTCCGCCTGTCTCGCTCTCGTTCTGTCTCTCGGTTCCACTTTCACTTTGGCGTGCTACCTGTCTCACTCTTTTCCCGCCTCCAGCTTTTCCTGCTGGAGCCCGCCGCTTAAAGGGGGCGGGCGCGACCGGTCCTAGAGCCCGTAGTGTTAAGGTGGTTAATTTTACCTGTAAAATCCATAGATTTAGGAGGCCCCCTAGTGGCCGTTAGCTGTACACAAAAAATGTGGGGAAAAAGTTGCGGCTTATAGTCCGAAAAGTACGGTAGTTCAGCTTTGATTCCATCATCTCATAAAACCTGATTTAAAGCATACTTCAGTTCTGTGAAGGGATATAAGGGAGGCACCGTACTTCACTTTAGTTAATATTGTGTGGTGAAAGCGTATATATATTACAGCACGATTTGTTGTTGAATAGATTTGAGTGCTTCATAATGTCGGGCCGCGATGTATTGACCGAGGAAACAATGGGTCCCGAGGCCCGACCTGCTGAGGACCCCCGCTCTAAAGCACGTTGCCCCAAAGAGAGGCTACATGTTCAGCATTAAGGGATCAAATAACGCATGTTCTGACTTCATCACCAAAATACCATATGTGTACCAAAACCAACCGTTATCGAATATCGACCATTTTAGTTAGTTGCCAATTATTTGAGGTACGACTTATAATACTATAATCTGCGTTTTTTATTCTGAGTGGCTCAGCAGAACGTGGCGGCGGTTCATTTCTCCTACAGTACTCTGTGCTGCAGTAGTATGCTCACACACACATCTGTGAATATCGTTTTGCTTAGCGTGATTTATTCAAATACAAACCCCCAGTATTCCCATGTTAATGTCGTCCTTACACGATAGCTTTATCCCATTTGACTTATATCAAAATAAACGGTATTTGCGCTTTGATTTTACACGTGTTTAATTGTCCAAATAACATTAACGCACCATGGCCTCAGATGTTTAATATTTGGGTGTAAATCATGTTGTTTCTGTTTGTAGGCATGTATCCGCTGCGCTCCATCAACAAAAGGCTGGTGGAGATCATCGGAGCGTGCTACAGCCACAACGGCATCATCAACGAAAAGGGCGCCGTATATTCGCCGTACTCGTCCAAATCTGAGGAGCTGTGCAGCAGCAAAAACCACGTGAGGACACTTCACTTTTACGAGGTCGAGAGACGGGTACTCTGAGCGTTTCAGCGCTGACTCCTGCTCTGCTCCTTCAGGTCAACATGACGCTCAAGTATCCATGTGGAGCCGAGTTCCTGCCCTCCCCATTGGCCAGTAAGGCGGAGTTCGCCCTGACGTCTGAGCCCCCGTTGGCTCGTAAAGGTCACATGACCGCCGTGGCTGTAGCCGTGGAGATGACGCACGCCGTGGCGTTCCTCGGCACCTCCGCTGGAGAGGTGAGACTTCCTTATGTTGCTTTATCCATAAGGTGTGACTTTGCAATTTAACAAGTTTAATTATTTATCTTAGACATTAATGTTTCCTTATGGTATCAACTAGAAACTAGAAATATAACTTATATATATAATTAATTGATACCTGTTTAAACTCAACAGTTATTTAATCTTAACTAAACGATGATGAATGATTTTTTTTGTATTGTGTATGGACTTTTCTATTATATTTTTAAAGCTATTATGTTGAAGATATTATTTATATTATTATGTTATTATGGATTTATTTTATTTTGTTTACATTTTCATTATTTATTTATTTTTCAAATATTATTTTATTTATTTGATACTTTTTATTTTTTTTAAATAATGTGTGTGTGTGTGTGTGTGTGTGTGTGTTCCCTGCAGGTGCTGAAGGTACATCTGTCCGCTCACCCCGAGGTTTACGGTCGGGCGCCGGGCGACGTCACCGGGGAGAAAGTCAACAAAAACCTGCTGTTCGATACCGGGCTGCAACACCTGTATATCACCACGGAGAAAAAGGTCACACACACACACACACACACACACACACACACACACTCCATTCCTCTCCATCCATCACCTCGCTGTGAAGAAGGTCATGTGCTTACTTCTGTTTCAAAATTGAACCCATCGCTTAACGAGCCTTACAATTATTCCCCGTGTCTCGTTTGATCTTTTATTTAACGACGACACATCCGTCTGCGTTAGCGCACAGGAGTCAGCCATTGATTTATTCCGTCTTTGTTTCCCGCTCCGCTTTCATCTCCCGCCCGCCGTCTTTTCAACCTGGGAGTGAAATGGATGTTATTGATTTAGAAATGAATTAATTGCTTCAAGAGGGGCGATTCACTTTCATCAAGTGGAGTGACGACGCTCGAGCTCGTTTGCACTTACTTTGAAGCAGCGTCTTGTTGTCACGGAGATTCATGATTTAAGTCCAAACCACACCTTCCCTCTGCAAGTAAATATATTAAACTAAAATACTGTAAAGTTATGGATTTACCATGTTTAATTACATTATAATGTGACTTACTAATTTTTTTTTGGTATCTTTTTATCCTTCATTTCATTTCAAACCTTTATTTATAAAACAGAACAACAAAAGGACATCATCCAGCATCATTTACATAATTATCCACATGAACAGGTACCAACAGCTTCCGATTGAGTAGCATCCAACCGAGCTTTAAAAACATTTAGTGGCACCAGATTGTTCAGTTTCCATTTAATGTGCAGACTGTTCCGAGACAGAGGAGCTGCGTCTGAAAGCTGTCTCCCCTAAGACAGTCCTAGCAGTTGGCACATTTAATAAAACCACAGCATTCGATCTCAGGCAGCAGCCACTTACACTTCTCCGTGAGATCAGGGAGCAGATATAAGATGGAAGTTTCCCTAACATGGCGTTGTATATAAAAATGTACCAGAGACTGAGCCTCCGTGCAGTCAGTGAAAGCAAACCAGCCCTTGCATACAGGGTACAGTGAAGGGTTAATGCTTTACAGTTTGCGCTGTGATACGCAGCATCTAACTGGACCAGGCTACGGGTCGGTGCATTCATATAGACCAGATCCCCAGAGTCCAGCACAGGTCAAAGGTCACAGAGCCTTTTCCTGGCCTCAAGCGAGAAGCAGGACTTGTTCCCGTAGAAGAAACCGAGCCTAACCCTCAGCTTTTTAAGCAGGTTATTGACATACTTTTTTGTGTTTATTTAAATATTTGTATTACATTTTTTTATTTATTCATCTTTTATTTATGTTATATTAAAAAAAGAGCCACAAACCCAATTTGAAGTAAGTATTCTGATAAAGCACGAGAGCAGTGTATCTGTGTAAAACTCTAACATCCCTTGTCCGTGCAGCACTGAAATGTATCTCAGGTTTAAACACGATTTATCTCTGAGTCGTTGAAACCGACAGCTGCGAGAGTAAAACACATGTCCCTGAACGCATCACAGATGTGTCCTGTTTCTTTCTGCGGGCATTTAAAATACAAACACCGAAACGAATCAGGAAGGATCAGATTTAAATCTCCTCTGAACACAAACACATGAAACATACGCTGATGTAATTCAGAGGGACGTTCACTTCCTGTTGATGTGATTATCTCTGATGTGCACGGGGTATAAACAACACCGAAATCCAGAGGTGGGAAGTAGTGGAGTACAAATACTTTGTTACTGTTCTTAAGTACATGTTTCTGGTATCAGTACTTTACTCCACTACTTATTTTTCTGACGACTTTTTACTTTGACTTCTTACATGTTGAACTCAAATACAGTACTTTCTACTTCTCACATGTTGAACACAAATACCTGTACTTTCTACTTCTTACATGTTGAACACAAATACCTGTACTTTCTACTTCTTACATGTTGAACACAAATACCTGTACTTTCTACTTCTTACATGTTGAACTCAAATACCTGTACTTTCTACTTCTTACATGTTGAACACAAATACCTGTACTTTCTACTTCTTACATGTTGAACTCAAATACCTGTACTTTCTACTTCTTACATGTTGAACCCAAATACCTGTACTTTCTACTTCTTACATGTTGAACTCAAATACCTGTACTTTCTACTTCTTACATGTTGAACTCAAATACCTGTACTTTCTACTTCTTACATGTTGAACTCAAATACCTGTACTTTCTACTTCTTACATGTTGAACTCAAATACCTGTACTTTCTACTTCTTACATGTTGAACCCAAATACCTGTACTTTCTACTTCTTACATGTTGAACTCAAATACCTGTACTTTCTACTTCTTACATGTTGAACTCAAATACCTGTACTTTCTACTTCTTACATGTTGAACTCAAATACCTGTACTTTCTACTTCTTACATGTTGAACTCAAATACCTGTACTTTCTACTTCTACATGTTGAACACAAATACCTGTACTTTCTACTTCTTACATGTTGAACCCAAATACCTGTACTTTCTACTTCTTACATGTTGAACTCAAATACCTGTACTTTCTACTTCTTACATGTTGAACTCAAATACCTGTACTTTCTACTTCTTACATGTTGAACTCAAATACCTGTACTTTCTACTTCTTACATGTTGAACTCAAATACCTGTACTTTCTACTTCTTACATGTTGAACCCAAATACCTGTACTTTCTACTTCTTACATGTTGAACTCAAATACCTGTACTTTCTACTTCTTACATGTTGAACTCAAATACCTGTACTTTCTACTTCTCACATGTTGAACTCAAATACCTGTACTTTCTACTTCTTACATGTTGAACTCAAATACCTGTACTTTCTACTTCTTACATGTTGAACACAAATACCTGTACTTTCTACTTCTTACATGTTGAACACAAATACCTGTACTTTCTACTTCTTACATGTTGAACTCAAATACCTGTACTTTCTACTTCTTACATGTTGAACTCAAATACCTGTACTTTCTACTTCGTACATGTTGAACACAAATACCTGTACTTTCTACTTCTCACATGTTGAACACAAATACCTGTACTTTCTACTTCTTACATGTTGAACACAAATACCTGTACTTTCTACTTCTTACATGTTGAACTCAAATACCTGTACTTTCTACTTCTTACATGTTGAACACAAATACCTGTACTTTCTACTTCTCACATGTTGAACTCAAATACCTGTACTTTCTACTTCTCACATGTTGAACACAAATACCTGTACTTTCTACTTCTCACATGTTGAACACAAATACCTGTACTTTCTACTTCTTACATGTTGAACCCAAATACCTGAACTTTCTACTTCTTACATGTTGAACACAAATACCTGTACTTTCTACTTCTTACATGTTGAACTCAAATACCTGAACTTTCTACTTCTTACATGTTGAACTCAAATACCTGTACTTTCTACTTCTTACATGTTGAACCCAAATACCTGTACTTTCTACTTCTTACATTTGAACTCAAATACCTGTACTTTCTACTTCTCACATGTTGAACACAAATACCTGTACTTTCTACTTCTTACATTTAGAACTCAAATACCTGTACTTTCTACTTCTTACATGTTGAACTCAAATACCTGAACTTTCTACTTCTTACATGTTGAACACAAATACCTGTACTTTCTACTTCTCACATGTTGAACTCAAATACCTGTACTTTCTACTTCTCACATGTTGAACACAAATACCTGTACTTTCTACTTCTTACATGTTGAACCCAAATACCTGAACTTTCTACTTCTTACATGTTGAACACAAATACCTGTACTTTCTACTTCTTACATGTTGAACTCAAATACCTGAACTTTCTACTTCTTACATGTTGAACTCAAATACCTGTACTTTCTACTTCTTACATGTTGAACCCAAATACCTGTACTTTCTACTTCTTACATTTAGAACTCAAATACCTGTACTTTCTACTTCTCACATGTTGAACACAAATACCTGTACTTTCTACTTCTTACATTTAGAACTCAAATACCTGAACTTTCTACTTCTTACATGTTGAACTCAAATACCTGAACTTTCTACTTCTTACATGTTGAACTCAAATACCTGTACTTTCTACTTCTTACATGTTGAACTCAAATACCTGTACTTTCTACTTCTTACATGTTGAACTCAAATACCTGTACTTTCTACTTCTCTCATGTTGAACTCAAATACCTGTACTTTCTACTTCTCACATGTTGAACTCAAATACCTGTACTTTCTACTTCTCACATGTTGAACTCAAATACCTGTACTTTCTACTTCTTACATGTTGAACTCAAATACCTGTACTTTCTACTTCTCACATGTTGAACTCAAATACCTGTACTTTCTACTTCTCACATGTTGAACTCAAATACCTGTACTTTCTACTTCTTACATGTTGAACTCAAATACCTGTACTTTCTACTTCTTACATGTTGAACTCAAATACCTGTACTTTCTACTTCTCACATGTTGAACACAAATACCTGTACTTTCTACTTCTCACATGTTGAACTCAAATACCTGTACTTTCTACTTCTCTACATGTTGAACACAAATACCTGTACTTTCTACTTCTCACATGTTGAACTCAAATACCTGTACTTTCTACTTCTCACATGTTGAACTCAAATACCTGTACTTTCTACTTCTTTCATGTTGAACTCAAATACCTGTACTTTCTACTTCTTACATGTTGAACTCAAATACCTGTACTTTCTACTTCTTACATGTTGAACTCAAATACCTGTACTTTCTACTTCTCTCATTTCCCAAACAGCTGGTTCCTTTAGTCTGAATGTGTGTTGGTGCGTGATCATTATTCTTTAGAGTCATTGCGTGCCTATTGATTGGAACACGATCCGTGTATCCATCACTTCCTGGTCTTCTCTAAAGAAGAGGGACCAATGGAAACGTTGTCATGTTGCCGTTGGTCACCATGGAAACATTCATTAGTTTAGTCAGTACTTCTACTTTTAGTATTTTTAAACACGAGTATCTGTACTTGAGGAAAGGATGCGTGTACTTTTGCCATCTCTGCCGAAAACAGAGACAACAGGAATTGTCTGAGATTTTCACAATAAAAGCCTCTCTCTCTGCTGGGTGCAGATCTCCAAGGTGCCGGTGCAGTCCTGCCACCTGAAGACAGACTGTCTGTCCTGTGTCTCCATGAAGGACCCGTACTGCGGCTGGTGTGTCCTCGAGGGGAAGTGAGTCTCAAGAGCTCTATATAAACATTAATAGTTTTTCCATACACTTAAGATAAGATAAGACTTTATTTATCCAGAAGGAGATTGTTGTGCCAGAGTTACAAAAATACACAGAATAAAACTGTACACTAACCGTGCCGTAAAAAGAGTAATTAAATATCTACAGGAAGCACTTGTTTACTTTTGATGCCCCGCCCACGTTTTGGGTGCCTTCCACCCCTGGGTATGTTTGATTGGCTCACCCTCTGCTTGTTGGACAGCTGCACGAGGAGGAAGGATGCAGCCGGTGGAGGGACAACAACACCTGGCTGTGGTCTCCCAATCAGAAGTGTGTTCAGATCGAAGCCTTCGACCCCCCCAACCTCAGCTGCAGGAAAACACAGCAGGTAAGAGACACACTGTACGTGATAGGCTAAGGGGCGGGACATCTCTAAGCTGGTTGACCAATCACGACAGAGCCGGCCAGCTAACCAATCAGAGCAGACTGAGATCTGGTTTCAGACAGAGGGTGAAAAGAGGTGCTGCAGCTGAACATTAAAGCATGGAGACATGTCACAGGAGAGACACTACATACTGATATACACCTGAACATCAGCAGGAGAGGACTCTTTAAAGTGGAGACACTACATACTGATATACACCTGAACATCTGCAGGAGAGGACTCTTTAAAGTAGAGACACTACATACTGATATACACCTGAACATCAGCAGGAGAGGACTCTTTAAAGTAGAGACACTACATACTGATATACACCTGAACATCAACAGGAGAGGACTCTTTAAAGTAGAGACACTACATACTGATATACACCTGAACATCAGCAGGAGAGGACTCTTTAAAGTAGAGACACTACATACTGATATACACCTGAACATCAGCAGGAGAGTACTCTTTAATGTAGACACACTACATACTGTTATACACCTGAACATCAGCAGGAGAGGACTCTTTAAAGTAGAGACACTACAGACTGATATACACCTGAACATCAGCAGGAGAGGACTCTTTAAAGTAGAGACACTACATACTGATATACACCTGAACATCAGCAGGAGAGGACTCTTTAAAGTAGAGACACTACATACTGATATACACCTGAACATCAGCAGGAGAGGACTCTTTAAAGTAGAGACACTACATACTGATATTCACCTGAACATCAGCAGGAGAGGACTCTTTAAAGTAGAGACACTACATACTGATATACACCTGAACATCAGCAGGAGAGGACTCTTTAAAGTGGAGACACTACATACTGATATACACCTGAACATCAGCAGGAGAGGACTCTTTAAAGTAGAGACACTACATACTGATATACACCTGAACATCAGCAGGAGAGGACTCTTTAAAGTAGAGACACTACATACTGATATACACCTGAACATCAGCAGGAGAGGACTCTTTAAAGTAGAGACACTACATACTGATATACACCTGAACATCATTAGGAGAGGACTCTTTAAAGTAGAGACACTACATACTGATATACACCTGGACATCAGCAGGAGAGTAGTCTTTAAAGTAGAGACACTACATACTGATATACACCTGAACATCAGCAGGAGAGGACTCTTTAAAGTAGAGACACTACATACTGATACACACCTGAACATCAGCAGGAGAGGACTCTTTAAAGTAGAGACACTACATACTGATATACACCTGAACATCAGCAGGAGAGGACTCTTTAAAGTAGAGACACTACATACTGATATACACCTGAACATCAGCAGGAGAGGACTCTTTAAAGTAGAGACACTACATACTGATATACACCTGAACATCAGCAGGAGAGGACTCTTTAAAGTAGAGACACTACATACTGATATACACCTGAACATCCGGAGGTTAGGAACCGTTTTGAAACCTGCTGACAACACAGTGAGAGAGTTTCAGGAGGTTTGAATTAAGATGACCTAACCATGATAAGAGCCATGGTTATCTCCTTTAGGATAGGAGCAAGGAAAGGAGATATGAAGAAAGGGGAAAACCCTAAAAGAATAAGGCCTCTTTAATGTTGTGTTATTGTTATACTTTAAGGTTTTAAACTCCGACAGGAAACTCCAAACAAAGTTTTGACAGTTGCTCTCACCTTCTTCTATTTCCATATTGTTTATTAGAGTCTGACCTGATTGTAATTACCGTGCAGACATAATGTTCGTATGTCTGATGACTGTATAAATCACTCCTCTGCATACTGAACACACCATCTGTCTCTCCATTTAAACCTGTTAACGTCTGACTTCTGAACTGACGCTAAACTATAGAAGGAAATATTTTTTAAGTACGTTTTTTGAGTTTTTTACTACTTCACTCAGTTAACCCTTAAAGGTCCCGCGTCACGGCCATTTCCACTGATCATAATTCCATTGTTGAGGTCGACTCGGTCTACACATTGGTTTCTCACAGCATCTCTGTAAAGTACGTGTATTCACTCTCTCCACTAAACGGCTCGTTGCAGCTCTTGCCCCTCCCTGTGAGCCCAGTGTGCTCCGATTGGTCGGGACCAGTCGGGACATTGTGAATCGCGCTGAGCTCCGTGGAGGTGTGATTTCCTTGTTTAGCGATACACGGGGAAACTCACCCTGAGCACACACAAAGTCACAGCCGAAGTAACAACAATAAGTGTGGCTTGATATTGAGAAAGAAAAAGGTTGATGAACGCTGTGAGAATGGGTCTGCAGAGAGAATTTCGCCGCGATCCCAACTGTCTGTTATCAGCCTGCAGCCAGGGAGGAGAGACCAGCAGAGCTGCCTGCACCGAGTGTGTGAGGAAGTCCGTGGATTGGTCAATTTGGACCAATCAGCGGGGGCATAACGTAACGGCTCCGCGGATTGGTCCATTTCGTTCCGGGGACGACATGACATCATGATGTACCCGGAAGAATCAAATGGACAGTGACGTATCTCCAACGAGGCGTTTTGGGGAGGTATTTTCTGTGTGACGGTACATCCACACGGCAGCTTTGAAAACATCTTGAACATCTTGGAGCTGGGCGTGTCTGACAGCTTGGGGATTTTTTGCAACCAACAACCAATCACATGAATGTCCCCGCCCCCGACGTGGAAGTTTCGTCTGAAGTTGCCGTGTGGACGTACCGTGAAGCTGCCGTGCGGACGTACCGTGAAGCTGCCGTGCGGACGTACCGTGAAGCTGCCGTGTGGACGTACCGTGAAGCTGCCGTGTGGACGTACCGTGAAGCTGCCGTGCGGACGTACCGTGAAGCTGCCGTGTGGACGTACCGTGAAGCTGCCGTGCGGACGTACCGTGGAGCTGCCGTGCGGACGTACCGTGAAGCTGCCGTGCGGACGTACCGTGAAGCTGCCGTGCGGACGTACCGTGAAGCTGCCGTGCGGACGTACCGTGAAGCTGCCGTGCGGACGTACCGTGAAGCTGCCGTGCGGACGTACCGTGAAGCTGCCGTGCGGACGTACCGTGAAGCTGCCGTGCGGACGTACCGTGGAGCTGCCGCGCGGACGTACCGTTAGAGCTTTACTCGCTACAGGGGGTACTTTGAGGGTTTTGACTCGGCAGACCGGTCACATGCAGAGAAACCTTCATAACACACGGGGACGGGTGATAACCGGAAAAGCATGACATGTGACCTTTAAAGAGCTTCTCGGCTTATATCAATGGGATTTTAAACGTCATTATGCATCATAACATGCGTCCAATATTGTTTCTAATCCCAGTTACAGACAAAATGCACATTCGCACTCCTAAGCATTTTCTCTGGGGTTTAATTCGGTGCTAATCCCGGGAGGAGACGCGGGTTCGAGGCGTCTGACCTCCGCTGACGAGATAATCTCTTGACGGACCCGCTGCATCGTAATCAGGGAGGTCGGGACCAGTTGATTTCTAATCTGATGAGGAGGAGGGATTCCAGCGCTAAAGGAAGAACTTCGTCCAGGTTTACATTTTATTCAGAGGAAGGAAGTCTCCGGTGAATTCGTTGAGGAGCTTCTCTCCGTCCCCGAAGATCAAAACGTTTCAAATTAAAACTTCAGCGGGGAAATTAAAACCTGCCGAGGTCAGCGAGGACTAATGAGAGAGCTGATGTTTGAACAGCTCAGATTGAATAGTAATTATTACTGCACACACACACACACACCCACACACACACACACACACACACACACACACACACTATGATGAAACACACACACACACACAATGATGAAACACACACACACACACACACACAATGATGAAACACACACACACACGCACACACACACACACACACAATGACCACACACAAACACACACACACACACAATGACAAAACACACACACACACACAATGACGAAACACACACACACACACACAATGATGAAACACACGCACACACACACACACACACTATTTATCAAGGTCAGCCGGTAGGGAATGGATTTGTATTTCTCTTGCTCTTATTTACACACACATTTTGTCTTGCTCATTAACGCACACACACACACATACACACACACTCACACACATACATACATACATACACACACACAGACAGTCTAACACACTACTTATCAAGGTCAGCCGGTAGGGAATGGATTTGTATTTCTCTTTCTCTTACGTACACACACATCTTTTTCTTGCTCATTAACACACACACACACACACACACACACACACACACACACACACACACACACTCACACACTGCTCCCTATTATTTGTATTATTATTATTATTATTTATTTGACTTTCTTTTAACTATTATTATGTTGTTATTATTATTATTGTGGTAACATTTCATATCCATGTTAAGATAATTAGTTTCTACTTTGTGACCTTATTTGTACACTTTAGTTTCACTCATACATTATAGTCCACATTATTTGTTTACATGCAAAGAGTTGAAGGAAGATATAGCAGCAGTCATCAACCAGAGGAGACGCAGGCCCCTCAGAGACCAGAGGAGACGCAGGCCCCTCAGAGACCAGAGGAGACGCAGGCCCCTCAGTCGTCCTTCAGTAATTAGTTAATTGCATTGTTCGTTGGCGCGGCTTGTCCCCTCTCTCCCTGTGCGTCACCGTCGCTCAGCGTGTGTGACGTTGCTTATTCAGTCATATTGGATTTGCGGTGATGAAGTACGTCGTCAAGTGTTTCATTGATTGGCCAAAAGTAGCCACACATGGATATTCCTATCAATTTTTTAATCGTTAAACAGTTCAACAATATATACCGTATTGCAAAATGAGACTTTAAACGACTCACAAGAGATGCAAACTACTAAGAACTAGACGCACAAAAGGACTACAATCCAGAGTAAAACCCGGAGGTGTCTCGCTCAGCGCGGGGGGAATAATCCCCGTTGAATGTCTTTTTAAAATTAGCTAGAAGAACGCCAAGGACTCTGTAAGGACAGCTTCTTCCGGTTCCACCGTCTGACCGCCCTGGGAAGGATGAGTCCTTCGTGACTCACGACGAGCAGACGTCCTCTGGAAGTCCACGGAGTTCCCTTTGGGGGTTGTCCTTCTCACAGGCCGCAGGGACATCGATGCATCGAGGGCCGCAGATCAGATCAAATGTACTTTATTAATCCCAATTTGGGGGAAATATGTGTTGCAGCAGCATCATAACAAATTAAAATAGTAGAAATAAACCGTTTAAAAATAGAAACATCTCAAAATAGAAATAAATCCTGAAACTTGGAGGTTTTTGCTCTGACATATTTTACCCAAATCTGACTCTGGAAGCCAAGAGACTCCAAAAGACCATAAATAAAAACAAACGATTATATAAATAATCTTAGTGTCCACAAGGTAAACCCTAAAACCACCAGAAGGAGAGGGGAAACCACGACTCAAGACCCTGAAAAGTCGACCCCTTTAATGTCCCTCCTCTGGCCAGGTGGATATCCACATCCCGGCGCTCCCGACGCTCCGGCCCACCGACTGGCTTCGCTGTGAGTTTGGGACGTTTGTGAGCCAGGGGGCCGTGGGGAATGAGGACGGGAAGCTGCACGTCACATGTGCGCTGCCCGACCCCGGGGGCATCCCCCCCACCACGCAGCAGCAGGGTAGGAAGCGCTTTCATGTTCATGGCATAATATATTCTGACTTTTTTAGCAGACAGTACGATTTGTTTAATTATTTTTATTATTTGTATTTGATTTCATTGTCTTCTTTTTGATTTACGTACATTTAATAAATATTAATATAATATTAATAATAATAAACTATTTTTATTTCAGTTTTATTTTATTTATTTTTTGACCTCGTAGATTTGAAAAAACTGTAATAAAAATATATCAATTATCACATTTTTTAATAGTTGCATTTAAACCTAAAAAAAGATGGAGAAATGATTGAATATGTTGGGTAATACTGTACGCCTGTTTACTTCCTTTCCAGTCGTAGAATAAGTAGATTGATATCTCTGTTCTTATACCTTTAAATACCTATAAACGGCATGATTTAATGTTTTCCAGACTACGTGTCCGTCCCAGTTAAAGTCGTCGTGAACGATAACATCGAGGTGACGTCCGGAGAGTATCACTTCTACAACTGCGCCGCGACAGTCAGGAAGAACCAGAACACACCGTGAGATACACCATTAACACACACATTCCCAGTCTTAAATCGTGTGTGTGTGTGTGTGTGTTTAATACTGTGTGTGTGTGCAGGTGTATAGCGTGTGTGACCAGTGAGTGGCGCTGTCAGTGGAACGCTCAGGATCACAGCTGCAGCGACGAAAGCGACGCAGCTGGAGGAGAGTTCATCGTGAAAACACAACAGGTGTGTGTGTGTGTGTGTGTGTGTGTGTGTGTGTGTGTGTGTGTGTGTGTGTGTGTGTGTGTGGTGTGTGGGTGTGTGTGGGTGTGTGTGTGTGTGTGGTTAATATTCCCTTATACCACATATTTAAAAATGTTCTTACAATTTGTTTCCTATCATTTGTTAGATGATAGAAAACTAACATGTTGACTGAAAAAATGACTTCCTATGTGAGTAAAACAGATCTTAATATATGCTTCCACTTATATGTTCAACTACAGATACTAGATGGTAATGGTTTAGTTAAAAAGCTTTTAATTGGTGGTGACTTTTATTGCACACGTGATGGCCCTAATCCTTTCTCCCATATCAATGATTACATGAGGATTTTAAGTGCTGATAGTTTAAAGGGGACCTATCATGCAAAATGCACTTTGTGATGTCTTCTCTCCGTCACCACGTGTCCCCGGTGTGTCCCCGCTGTGTCCCCGCTGTGTCCCCGCTGTGTCCCCGGTGTGTCCCCGGTGCGTCGGGGAACTCACGCAGCGTCAGGAAATAAACCCTCTCTCTTTTCCTCCGTACCCAAATCTCTAAAAACGGGGAACCACGGAGCTGATCCAGATGTGCGTCCGATATGACGTAACATCTGAAATGTGGACCCACGGGCCAATCAGAAACGTTGCTGTCAGAAACAACGCCCGACTGTTTTGGACGTAATATGGTCGGTGTTTACATTAGCATCGCTAACACTCAGAGCTAACCTGTGCTGGAGAGCATGTGTGTGAAGAAGCAGGAAGTAGAAAGGAACTCACCTTGTGGTGTAACCGGCAAGAGAGAGAGCCTTTGAGCTCCAGACTGTTTCAGAGCCTTGATGATCCATGATATGGAGTTTCATCACGGCAGCATTTAGTTTAGACGGTAGCTGCCGGGTCCCGCATGAGCTCAGACCCCTCCTCTTTAAAGCTTTATCCCCGAATCAGCACTTTTGAAACAGGAAGTGAAATAGAGGGAGATGAGGCGTGGCTACAATGATCTGTTTCATAGACGTGTTGTTAATATATTTGTATTTATCTGAGATGCTGTCGGCTACAAGTAGCATGATAGCTGACCTTTAACTGATATGTCGATTTGTTTCCCCGCGATGAAGGCCGGCAGCTGTCCTCAGTTTGAGTCTCCGGAGCCGCTCTTAATCCCGGTGGGATTCCCGATCCCCATCAGCTTCCAGGGCAGAAACCTGGACCTGTACCAGAGAGACGTGAGACCGGCATCGTCTGAATTACACACGGGGTTTTAGTTCTGCTTCTAACGCCCCTCTCTGTGCGCAGGACCAGAGGTTTTCCATCGGCACGCATCTGATGAAGGACACGGAGCTGACGGTCATACGGGAGCAGGGGTCAAAGTTCAAATTCAACGGATATGAGGTCAGCAAATTAAATCCAAAAGGAACATGTATGTTGAACTGCCTCCGCATCCAGATGAAAGCCGTGTATTCTCCTTTAGTATAAACGGCAGCAGCTCCGTGTTGATGTTTTGAAGCTGCCAGGCGTTCAGACTGTCATTAATGATGATTACAGCAATTAGGGAATCATTAGCGCTTCGCTCAGGAGTAAATTAAAATCTGGAGTCAGTTTATGTTGTCGTGTGTGGTTAGTAAACAGCCTGTATTTATATTCACATGATTTTAAGGTTTGTTTGTTTTATAGTTTATTTTATACCTAAGCTAAAACGTCCTATTCACTGTTAAATAGACGTGTATGGCGCCCCCTAGTGGGCTGCAAAGCGGTTTCATTTGTTTTATTCCCTTTATTTATTTCAGGTAACCTCGACGGATGAGCCTCAAATAAATTATTACATATTTTTGTTTAATATTCAAAGCTTTTTTAGATTTTTTCCGAAAGATAAATTTGAGTTTTGATAGATTTTTTAAATAAGAAAACGTATAATAATTAATTAAACGTTTCTTTCCCTTTTAAAATATTGCTAATCTTAAACATAACGGTGATATCTTAATTGTGTGTGTGTGTGTGTGGTGTGTGTGTGTGTGTGTGTGTGTGTGTGTGTGTGTGTGTGTGTGTGTGTGTGTGTGTGTGTGTGTGTGTGTGTGTGTGTGTGTGTGTGTGTGTGTGTGTGTGTGTGTGGTGTGTGTGTGTGTGTGTGTGTGTCGTGTTCAGTTCTCCTATGATAAGCAGCAAGAGGTGAACGTCTCCTTCCACATCATAGACAGAGGCACAGAGCGGATGGTTGACAGCACGCTGACAGGTTGGTGTTTCACACACACACACACACACACACACACACACACACACACACACACACACACACACCAATCAAGAGAAGGTGTGAACAGACGGTTATCACGCTGTTTGACTTTCTGTCTTATTTACATTTCAATGCAAGATAAATTATGTAAATTAACTACTCTTCTCCCTCCTCCTCCTCCTCCTCCTCCTCCCTCCTCCTCTCCCTCTTCTTCCCCCTCCTCCTCCTCCTCTCCTCCTCTCCTCCTCCTCCTCCTCCTCCCTCCCTCCTCTTCCCCCTCCTCCTCCCTCCTCCTTCCTCTTCCTCCTCCTCCTCTCCCCCTCCTCTTCCTCTCCCTCTTCTTCCCCCTCCTCCTCCTCCTCTTCCTCTTCCTCCTCCTCCTCCTCCTCCTCCTCCTCCTCCTCCTCCTCTCCCTCCTCTCCCTCCTCTCCCTCCTCTTCCTCCTCCTCCTCCTCCTCCTCCTCCTCCTCCTCCTCCTCTCCCTCTTCTTCCCCCTCCTCCTCTTCCTCTTCCTCCTCCTCCCCCTCCTCTTCCTCTCCCTCTTCTTCCCCCTCCTCCTCCTCCTCCTCTTCCTCTTCCTCCTCTTCCTCCTCCTCCTCCTCCTCCTCTCCCTCCTCTTCCTCCTCCTCTTCCTCCTACTCCTCCTCCTCCTCTCCCTCCTCTCCCTCCTCCTCCTCCTCCTCCTCCTCCTCCTCTCCCTCCTCTTCCTCCTCTTCCGCAGTCTCCCTGTATAACTGCTCAGTGAACAGGGAGGATTGCAGTCTGTGTAAAAACGCAGCTTCTCAGTACGAGTGTGTGTGGTGTTCTTCGTCTCGTTCCTGTGTCTATCGAGAGCTGTGTCCGTCCCACCAGCCGGCTCAGTGTCCGCCCCCCGAGATCACAGACGTGAGTAAAACGGAAAACTAAAATCTGTCACAAAAATCCAATTCGCCCCCCTGGTGGGAGTATAGATAGTTTTTATGATATCTGTTGCATTGTTGGAGCTGCTCAGGTCACATGACAACAAAACCTTTGATTTTAAATTGAATAGGGATACGTCAAGTATTTGTAATTTGTGTAAATCTCTTTATTTTATCAATTTTTGATGTTCATTATTTAAGTTTTTTAATTATTATTTAATTATTATTTAATTATTAATTGTATTTATTTTATTGTCATGCCGTTAATTATTATTATTTCTTTATATTTTCACTTATTTATTGATTTTATTACATTTCTACTTCCACCTAGGGATACAAACATGTTTGTTTTATACTGTGCATTGTAGCAGAGCGAGTCCTCGGTCTCGTGTTATTTCAGAGTCAGCCGAGGTGTGAACAGATACAGAGATGTGAGCAGCACCTTTAATACATGCAGTATATATCAGCTATATCATATCACCTCCTTCCTCCTCACTGTTACAGAACAGCATGACAACCTTTTGACAGGACTCACGTCTGAAGTGTAGATAAATAATAAATGCAGCGGCAAATTGCATGCAGTGACTTCAGTGGAGAGGAACTGTGCAAGGAAAACACAAGAAAGCAATCACATGGATGAGTGAGGACGAGGGGGATTTAAAATGTATCTGCGAGCTAATCAGATTGTGTGAGATGACAAAAACAACAATAACTCACTGCTGGTGGTTGTTCTTATCCTCAAAGCTGCACAGATATTTATATTTGCTCTGTTGCATGATGAATCCTGAAGTTTTAAAGGGAAAAGCTAAAGTTAAGCTATAAAGGAGCTACAGCACGGTCACATGACTTCACGTCACCACCGCTAAGCTAAAGGAGGCTAATGTTGGGCTATAAAGGAACAACAGCACGGTCACATGACTTCACGTCACCACCGCTAAGCTAAAGGTGGCTAATGTTGGGCTATAAAGGAGCTACAGCACGGTCACATGACTTCACGTCACCACCGCTAAGCTAAAGGAGGCTAATGTTGGGCTATAAAGGAACTACAGCACGGTCACATGACTTCACGTCACCACCGCTAAGCTAAAGGTGGCTAATGTTGGGCTATAAAGGAACTACAGCACGGTCACATGACTTCACGTCACCACCGCTAAGCTAAAGGTGGCTAACGTTGGGCTATACAGGAACTACAGCACGGTCACATGACTTCACGTCACCACCGCTAAGCTAAAGGAGGCTAATGTTGGGCGTGATGACGTTAGTCGTCGACGAGGAGGAAGCTCGACAGCATCCTAGAGAACCCCTCCCGCCCACTCCACGCAGAGCTAGTGAAGATGAAGAGCGCGTTCAGCCACAGACTCATCCCTCCACGACGAGCGCCTCGGACAGTCCTTTGTGCCTGTCGCCATCAGGCTGCACAACAAGGGGTTAATGATGAAAAAGAAATACAATGAAATCACTGGACATAAATATACACTGTTTCCACAACGCATGCTAACATATTATTAGTAGTAGACCGATATGTCACTATGTGTACAGATGTCCATTTTCACTTTTCACTTTATCTTATTCCGTACTTTATAACTTAGGTCAGTGCTTCTCAAACGTTTCTCAGCCAAGCACCCCCTGACCGATCCCGAACATTTTTGATCAAAGAAGCCTATGTAAATAATTACAATATAGTGATGTTCCCTCAGTGTGTATTCCTTCGTGGCATTACAACAAACTGAGGATATTTTCATTTTATGAATGAAAAAAAATGGATTTTTCCAACGAGTTTTTCAATTGAAGTAATATGTTATTGTGAAAAACTATAAAATACAATACACACATTTGACATGTTTATATGACCCTTGGTGGTTCTAGGAATGTTTTATATACAACGGTGTTTTCTATTCAACTTATTTTACTAAGATTTTTTTTTAAATCTCACGTACCCCCTGCAGTACCCCAACGTACCCCCAGGGGTCCGCGCACCCCCATTTGACAATCACTGCCTTCGATGACCAAACATGTCCATATGCTGACAGTTATTTTACTCAAGCAATTTTATAGTATTTTATTATCATTTTAATTTGTTCTTCATTTAATTTATTTTTGATTTGATTGATCTGTGTGAATCGTTGCTGTCCTGTTTTTCACGCTTACCCTGTTCCTGCTTTGTACTGAATTCCCCCTCGGGGATTAATTAAGGTTCATCTTATCTCATTTAGACACTTGTTAGCAACCGCCTTTTTTAAATTCACCAGTAGGGTATTTACTGTCGTACTTTATGTCGTATAATAAACATCTCTTCGGCTTGTGTTAACCACAGACCTCATTTCAGGACAAAACCACTGACTGGGTTAAAGACTCTACAGCAGAGGTCTTAAAGTATAGAAATGCAGCATTCAATAATAAGCGACTAAAATGCTAATATGTAGCCAATGTTATGTAATACTATTGGATATATTTGTTATATTATCAAGCGAGGTGCATGCGTCACTCTCTCCTCTTTCCCCGCAGATCTTCCCTCGGTTCGGGCCCCTGAACGGACGGATCTCGGTGACCATCAGAGGCTCCAACATGGGGATCAAGAGCGACGACGTGAGGAAGATCACGGTGGCCGGAGTGGACTGTTTGCAGCAGAAGGAAAGATACTCCGTCTCCACCAGGTACCGGCTGACGCACGACAACATGCACGCCTCTCTGCGCCAAATTCAGATTTCCGGTTTCCAAGACTACTTCGCACACGAGATGGAGGACTTCACTTGCAAGAAAAACCCTTACAAGATTATTAATTTGAGTTTGAGAAACCGGCTCGAGATACACTTGTTGTTATATTCCATGGAATGCTCTGAACATCCCGATAGCGATGAATATCTTAGACAAAAGATCCATAAAGAAACATCATCTGTGGAAGCCGTGGCGCTGTAAAAAGCTCGACCAATCATCTGAGCCGGCTAAAGTAACTGGATGGCCTCCCTGCCTGTCAGCCTTCCATCGGGGATTTTATGCGAGCAATATATATATATATATAAACTCCCCAAACAGGCGAAACCCTACCAGTTTCCCCCTCTGTCTCTGCCTCCTCCCTCCATGCTGGTTCCTCCGGTTTGTGTCCCGGTAATAGTTCTGGTCGTAAAGAACCGGGTGATTTGCTACCGTAACTTCTCGTTTGGAATATGAGGAAATGAACTGCGGTCTGGTTCTCCCTGCTCACACGCCGTTTGATTGGCTAGCGCTTCTACTGTCAGATTTGCATACACGTGTTTGATTGGCTGACGCTTCCAGCTCAGCTTCAAAAGTTGAACATTGCTCAACTTTTGAATCCTGGACATCCTGGACATCTTCGCTTCGCTCCCCCACAATGCAGTTCGGCGAAAAGCGAGGCACAGTGACGTCATCCCCGTTCAAAGTCAACGGGCAGAGAAGCGGTGGAAGCGGTGGAAGATTCGTCTGAAGCTGAATACGTACCGTAAGGAAGTCTGAAGGAAGGGGCAGATTTTTCTTCAGCTGCGTACTTTCAAATTCTCGCGCTCTCGAGCTGGTTTCTCCCTTCTTACCTCGCTACCTTTAACTTGCTGAATAAAACTTGTCCAACAGTATCACACGAGGACTCGTTTATCATTCCGCAATCGTCGTTGTTGCTATTTCTTAAGTTACGACGACACCACCTTAGAGAAGGAGCCTCGTTCAGCTGTGTGTGTTTTCAAGGCTGTATCATCACGCGCACGTTAGCTACGGTGGAGATACGGCAATGAAGGCACAGGCTCCTCCAGCAGAGCAGCACGAAGATGTATCGGACATAAAACAGATAAAACGGATAGAATAGTGCACGTTTCTGATTCACGATACAGTTCATGGTAACACTTTAAATATTTATTTCAGAAACACGTGTTGTTATATCCCATGGAATGCTCTTAACACCCCGATAGCAATGAATATATTCTTTCACACACACATACGGGTTTTGGGCCGAGGGCGACACCTAACTTCCGGTATCCGCCTTTTCACGCGAGGTGCAAGCAGAATATCATAATCTATTGCCTTAATCAATATCTCGTCAACTCTAAAATACCACATGTATGCAACGGCATGATAATATTATTGAGACAGGTGGGGTTTCCAGAAGATAGACGTAGATGCAGCCAAAATCGACGAAGGCCACTTTCAAGGGTCGTTTTTCCATCTGCAGGCAGTCTGTAAGGGCGACCCGACAACCCACACAGCTCTAGTTACCCTGGTAACGACCTCGAGCACACCCCTCAAGCCCAGAGATGTAATCCGAAGACATGCAGCGATTTCTTCGGTCGTTAATTCAGAAAAACAAACCTAGTGCGCTCTGCCTGGCTACGCTAGCTAGCTGCTTATATTCGCACTTCCAGGATATTTGCACCTCCAGGAAAATGGCGGTTTTATATATATATATGGCGCGCGTTGCATTGTGGGTAGCTCGTGACGTCACTGTGTGTGAAAGAATGAAGTGCTTTGACAAAATATCACCTGTGGAAGCTGTGGCGCTGTAAAGAGCACGACCAATCATCTGAGCCGGCTCAAGTAACTGGACGGCCTACCTGCCTGTCAGCCTTCCATCGGGGCACAGACTGATCTCGTGCCCTCATTGGTCGTGTGTGTTGGGGGAGGGGCTCTGTGAGGAAGTGGCAGATTTGTCCCGGCTGTGTATTTTCTAATTCTAGCCACTCGAGCTGCTTTCTCCAGAATGACCCACCCCACCTTTAAAAGATGATATTCATAACTATGTTTCACGATATGAAGCTAAAGCTCTTATGTGCGACTGTGAATGAAACACTACAGGGACTACAGACAGCTGAATCTGTCATGAGTTATTTCTACACTTTAACTTGAGCATGTGTCTTGTGTCCACAGTGTGGTGTGTGAGATCGGCCCTGCGAGGCGAGCGCCGCCCTCTGACCTCCCGTTTGAACCCTCGCTCAGCGGGGCCGTGGAAGTGGAAGTCGAGGGAGAGGGAGGGAGGACGGGGACGTCCAAGATTTTCTTCACATATCGGGTACGTTTGAACACAAACACTGAAAACACTTCTATTGGCTAGCGCTCCAACACATTGTACGTGATAGGCTAAGGGGCGGGACATCTCTAAGCGGTTGCCACGGTATTGGACGAGTATCAACATGATAAATATAGCTTCAAAATATAAATAAGGCCGACTTTTCCTCTGTGTTATACATTGATCCATGAGATTGAATATTGGTTTCTGCTTTTTACCCACATCTGAAAGTATCTGCTGTTCTGCAGGTCGTCTCTCTTTGGTCATGTATTCTCTGCCAGAACAAATCTGAAACGCCAACAAACCAAAATCTGCTCGACACAGAAACCGCTGTCGTCTCTTTGCATTCATATTCACGCCGCACAAATAACTTCTCCCTCCGCTGCCGTGTCTCAATTCTCCCGACGCCGTTTTTTATCCAAAATAATTAGGTAATCCAATCAGAAAGTCTAAAGGTGATATATGTCGGTTAAACATGTAGCCCTATTCTTCATTTGAACTTGATTCAGAATCTCAAACCAAACAGGACTAATTATTAAATGTTTGAAAATGATAGAAGATCTCATTTTGATCCGCGGTGGTTTTGTTTGCCGCTGAACAAACCTTTAATTAATATTCCTGACGCACAGAAGCTGATAGAAGTCACGTTTGTTTTTAACTTTCTCCGTCACCGACATTACGTTTCACGGGTCTTTGATTTTAGTTATTATTCTCATGGCAAAGCTGTCTGGGGTCTCTGACAGATTGTATTAAAAACTAATTAATAATCAAAGTTAAGAAAAATAAATTAAAAGTCCTCTTGAAGTAGAAAAGTATTGGCTTCTAAGTTCCTGAATGTATCTCCCTCTTCCTCCAGGACCCCATGCCCTCCTTCGTGCACCCGGGGAAGGGTCCGGCTGCCGGGGGGACGCTGATCACCATCAACGGGACACACCTGGACACCGCCACGAAAGACGATGTCTCCGTTTCCGTCGGAGGAGTTCCCTGTGAAGTGTAAGCATCTCATTGTTAGGCCTTTACACGAGGCGGGAAGTCGTGCAGCGCAAATACTTTACGACTACTTTTACACTTCTCTCGTCGAGTAACCTTCGTAAATACTTTTGGGATAGTTAAACGCTTTTATTTTCTCCCTTTCAGGATAAAGTTCGGCTCTGAGATCTCGTGCAAAACGGGGAAATATCGGGGGCAGAAAGTCCCCGCGGAGAGGTTAACGGTGGCGGTGAAATACGGGACGAACACGACGAAGGAAATTCCGTCCGCTTACCAGTACGCGGAGAACCCCAAGATCACAGATTTTAAGCCCAAGAGCAGCTTCCTGTGGTGAGTGTGTGCTTCGGACGCGGGTACGTGGGGTTTAGTGAATAAAGGCGGTTTATTCGAGCTGTGGTAGGATTAAATACATGGAAACTATAAAGCCAGGTGAGGGGACAATGTTCAATTCAATAATACTTAAAAATAAATATACAATGTATTTGCTGAGGTGAGGCTGCTCCAACCAATGGTTATTATTATTATTTTTCTCCTCGTGTGTGTGTGTGTGTGTGTGTGTAGCGGTGGTCGGAGGATTGTGGTGGTGGGAAGCGGTTTCGATCTGATCCAGAGAGCCACCATGGAAGTCCTGTCCGCTAACGACGAGTTCTCACAGAACACCGCACCTGTACAGGTGTGTGTGCGCGTGCGTGCATGCGTGCGTGAGGACTCTTTAAAGTAGAGACACTACATACTGATATACACCTGAACATCAGCAGAAGAGGACTCTTTAAAGTAGAGACACTACATACTGATATACACTTGAACATCAGCAGGAGAGGACTCTTTAAAGTAGAGACACTACACACTGATATACACCTGAACATCAGCAGGAGAGGACTCTTTAAAGTAGAGACACTACATACTGATATACACCTGAACATCAGAGGAGAGGACTCTTTAAAGTAGATACACTACATACTGATATACACCTGAACATCAACAGGAGAGGACTCTTTAAAGTAGAGAGACTACACACTGATATACACCTGAACATCAGCAGGAGAGGACTCTTTAAAGTAGAGACACTACATACTGATATACAACTGAACATCAGCAGGAGAGGACTCTTTAAAGTAGAGACACTACATACTGATATACACCTGAACATCAGCAGGAGAGGACTCTTTAAAGTAGAGACACTACATACTGATATACACCTGAACATCAGCAGGAGAGGACTCTTTAAAGTAGAGACACTACACACTGATATACACCTGAACATCAGCAGGAGAGGACTCTTTAAAGTAGAGACACTACATACTGATATACAACTGAACATCAGCAGGAGAGGACTCTTTAAAGTAGAGACACTACATACTGATATACACCTGAACATCAACAGGAGAGGACTCTTTAAAGTAGAGACACTACATACTGATATACACCTGAACATCAGCAGGAGAGGACTCTTTAAAGTAGAGAGACTACACACTGATATACACCTGAACATCAGCAGGAGAGGACTCTTTAAAGTAGAGACACTACATACTGATATACACCTGAACATCAGCAGGAGAGGACTCTTTAAAGTAGAGACACTACATACTGATATACACCTGATCATCAGCAGGAGAGGACTCTTTAAAGTAGAGACACTACATACTGATATACACCTGAACATCAGCAGGAGAGGACTCTTTAAAGTAGAGACACTACACACTGATATACACCTGAACATCAGCAGGAGAGGACTCTTTAAAGTAGAGACACTACACACTGATATACACCTGAACATCAGCAGGAGAGGACTCTTTAAAGTAGAGACACTACATACTGATATACACCTGAACATCAGCAGGAGAGGACTCTTTAAAGTAGAGACACTACATACTGATATACACCTGAACATCAACAGGAGAGGACTCTTTAAAGTAGAGAGACTACACACTGATATACACCTGAACATCAGCAGGAGAGGACTCTTTAAAGTAGAGACACTACATACTGATATACACCTGAACATCAGCAGGAGAGGACTCTTTAAAGTAGAGACTCTACAGACTGATATACACCTGAACATCAGCAGGAGAGGACTCTTTAAAGTAGAGACTCTACAGACTGAACACCAGCAGGATAATTGAAGTGTCGTCTCACAGCCGGATGTTTCTTCTGTGCAGTTTGTTCAGCAGTATGTGAGTAAGAACGACACGGTGCTTCAGTTTCTCTCCCCGACCGTGAACTGCTGCGTCGACAGCACGGCGTTGAGATCTGTCCTCTGGTTGGACGACGAGATGGAGGAGCTGAAAGGCTTCGACTACCATCCCGACCCCTCCTTCGACCTGCTGCTGAAGAACGTAATCACCGAGACCAGCATCATCATCGTCCACGTGAGCTTTTACTCAGAGAAGACATCATTTTGTCTTAATTTATATTATTTATCTTCATATCTGTTCTTGTACATATCATATTCTATTGACTTTTTGCACTACTTTCTATTTTGTATTTTATTACATGTTGCATTGTTGGAGGAGCTCAGGTCAGAAGAATTTCATTGCCATTTCTACTCTGTGGCTTTGTGCATATGACGATCGAATCTTTGAATCTTTGAATCTTGACTAAACGATACCACAAAGGGACAAAACGTACTAGAAGAGACAACATTTAACTCCAAAAAGGACCAAATATGACTGAAAAGAGACACAAAAGACAACCGCAAAGACACTCAGTCACCAGAGACAAAATCAAACCGTGATAAAGACACAAAATGACTCATAACAAAAAGTATTACAAAGATGCACAAAATGACAACAAAAGGGGGAAACCGACCACAAATAACGGCATTATGCATATTATGTTGTCTTCACTCGACGGTTCTTCTTCGTGTGTTTTCAGGGTCGAGGTTTCTCTAAAGCCATGACGGCCAAAGAGGCGCAGGCGTTCGTTGGAGTCTCCTCCTGTCCCGTCAACATCCTGCAGGTGTGGGTGTGTGTGTGTGTGGGGGTGTGTGTGTGGTGTGTGTGTGTGTGTGTGCGGTGGGGGTGTGTGTGTGTGGGGGGTGTGGTGTGTGTGTGGTGGGGGGTGGTGGTGTGTGTGTGTGTGTGTGTGGTGGGTGGTGGTGTGTGTGTGTGTGTGTGTGGGGGGTGTGTGTGTGTGTGTGTGTGTGTGGTGGGGGGTGTGTGTGTGGTGTGGGGGTGTGTGTGTGTGTGGTGTGTGTGTGTGTGTGGTGTGTGTGGGTGTGTGTGTGTGTGGGGGGGTGGAGGGTGTGTGTTTGGGGGGTGTGTGTGTGTGGGGTGTGTGTGTGTGTGTGTGGGGGGGGTGGGGGGGGTGTGTGTGTGTGTGGGGGTATGTGTGTGGTGGGGGGGGTGTGTGTGTGTGGGGTGTGTGTGTGTGGTGGGGGGGGTGTGTGTGTGTGTGTGCAGGGGTGTGTGTGTGTGGGGGGGGGTGTGTGTGTGGGTGTGTGTGTGTGTGAAAGGCACCTGTAAGATTGTGTACACCCACCTGGATCCATATGTTTCTCTTTATACATATTGACG
The DNA here is from genome assembly GCA_036324585.1 of Champsocephalus esox. Lineage (NCBI taxonomy): Eukaryota > Metazoa > Chordata > Actinopteri > Perciformes > Channichthyidae > Champsocephalus > Champsocephalus esox. The sequence goes on from CM070492.1 coordinate 25,375,022, forward strand.
TGATAATTTTTGACTTTAGGATTGTCTATATTGTAAATGTGTTGTACTTTAATGTGTGTGCATGTGTGTGTGTGTGTGTGCGTGCGCGTGCGTGCAGGATGATAAGCTGATCTTGGAGGCGCCTTCCTCTCAGCCCAGCTCTGGATCTAAGCGTCAGCGCAGAGACGCGACCAACGACCTGCTGGACCTCGTGGTAAACACAACCTTGCCTTCATGTGTCGAGTTCGTTCGGATAAGAGACAGAATTACAGCTTCCATATGTTACAAGCGTTCAGCGTGACTTGATTCAAACTCTCAATCGTATCACAACGACTGAACCACGAGGAAAGTTGTTGTTGTTGTTGTTATAAATGTTATTGTCTTGAAAAGCTGAACAAAATAATAAATGTTTACATATAGGACAACGTTCTTCATGTTTCATTTATTTTATGATTTATTATTTTACTTGTCTGCATTATTATGTCTCTAGATTATTTTTAATATTCTTTAAATGTTGTACTTTTTAAAATTCAATTTTTTTGTTTTACTTAATCTTTGTATAACTGGCATTCTGTCTCTCTCCAGGTGAAGTTCGGCCACGGGGAGTGGAAGGTGGGCTCCGTCTACTACGCTCAGAGTAAAGACATCCCTCTGGAGATCATCATCCCCTCAGTGATCATCCCCATGCTCTTCTTCATCGCCATCTCCGTCTACTGCTACAGGTCAGAGAGAAGCATCAAGCGGACGTGTGTAGACGAGGTGTGTGTAGGGGTGTGTAATATATCTCATTGTGTGTGTGTGTGTGTGCGACAGGAGGAAGAGCCAGCAGGCGGAGCGGGAATACGAGAAGGTGAAACACCAGCTGGAGAATCTGGAGGAGAGCGTGCGGGACCGCTGCAAGAAGGAGTTCACAGGTACTCAAATATACACACATGTCACAGCCTGAGACGAGCTGTCGGTGCTTCATCAGGCTGCGAGACATTCTGCTCAGAAGATGCATTGAAGACATGGAAATACGTTTTATTGATCTGTCATTTTAAATGTGTTTTCATTTTTAAATGGTAGATAAGATAAGACTTTATTCATCCCGAAGGAAATTGTTGAGCCAGAGAAACTAAACATCCACAGACAATAGATGGTCACACAATCCATGCAATCAAAAATAAAACGTAGTGGCAGTTACGTAATTGCACGTTATCATAGCATTATTAATAATACTAATAATATAATATTGCACATAGTTATATATATAGCAGCGAGTGTATTGTAATGATGCTAAGTACCGTACTTTTCGGACTATAAAGCCGCAGCAGCTAACTTGTCCGTCTGTCTTGCTCTCGTTCCGTCTCTCGGTTCCACTTTTACTTTGGCGCGTTACCTGTCTCGCTCTTTTCCGGCCTCCAGCTTTTCCTGCTGGAGCCCAATATGGTCTAGCTGCGGCCGCGGCCAGTCCACAGCGGTACACGGCACGCCCACCTGACACGACACTACGGTGGCTGAGAGGCACCACCGTTAAAAGCGAATTGAGGAGATTTACATCATACAGCCCATGTAGTATAAACATTGATTTGGTTTAGGAGGGAGGAAGGAAGATTAGGATTAGGTAAAAAGGTAGGGAGTGGTTAGGGTTAGGATGGGGGGAAGGGAAGGGTTAGATCGAAGGGAGGGAAGAGAACTGCTACCCGGGAACGTTCACACTGGGTAGTTTATTTAGTTTAAAAAAAATTATCCAACGAGTTAGAGACCACAAAGGAAGTGTAGTACCGCCGTTTGGCCACAAGACTCCGGCGCACTCCTGGGGGCTTGGTTCAACCTCCACTGTCCGCAGCCGCAGCTAGACCCTTCTCCTGGAGCCCGTCGCTTAAAGGTGGCGGGCGCAGACCGGTCCTAGAGCCCGTAGTGTTAAAGGTGGTTAATTTTACCTTAATCCATAGATTTAGGAGGTTCCCTAGTGGCCGTTAGCGGTACAACACAAATGGGGGAAAAGTCGCGGCTTATAGTCCGAAAAGTACGGTATATTGATATGTATATTGCACATAGTGTGAACAACCTGAATTATCTTTTAAAGTATTTGTTTTTTAAGTTTAAATATGATTTAACGTATACATATATACAACTTGTATCTTGGTAACTTTATTCAACATTTTACAGCAAAAAACGGTGAATGTTTTAAATTTGAAGAATTTCTTAACAAAAGAAACAAAACAAAATAATAATAAAAAAGAATTTATAATATTAATAAATAAACTATAATAATTTTATAAATTACAATAAACCCAATATTAATAAAAAATAAAAATGATTTTCTGTTTTCCCTCTGCTCCCGTCAGACCTGATGATAGAGATGGAGGACCACACGAGCGATCTGAGCGAGGCGCGGATCCCCTTCCTGGACTATAAAACCTACACCGACCGGAACTTCTTTCTGCCCACGAAGGACGGCTCGGACGACACCATGATCACCGGGAAAATAAAAATCCCAGAAGCCCGAAAGGCCATCGTGGCTCAGGCTCTGAACCAGTTCTCCAACCTGCTGAACAGCAAGCCCTTCCTCATCAACGTGAGAGAAACACGGCTATCCATGTATCGTTCATCTCGGGCCACATCAGCATTATGGCTGCACTCAAAGGGCCGGTTGTAACTTTAAGACTATATAGAAATACATATATCAATATTTAAGGTATATGAAATAATGTATTATATGACATTATTGCCTCTGCATTATTATTATTATCGGATAGGGTAATAACTTCATAATTAACTCGGTCTGAAAGCAGAAGTCTGGGGCAAATAATTGCAAGTCTCTTCAGTGAGAATGTCCCAAATAGATTTTAAAGGAAAAGCAAATTAAAAAAGTGACATTTTGAAAAAAAGTCATATCTGAGAAAAACGTCAAATGAGAGATGCATTGTGGGACATGTAGTTTATGGGCAACGTGCTTCTGTAAATCGTCCTGTAACCGTATAACAAACATTATATTCTTTGCAAGCTCTTGTGGGGCCGCATAAAATGAAGTCGCAGGCCGGATTTGGCCCCCGGGCCTTGAGTTTGACACCCCTGCTCGAGCACCTCCATGAGTTTAAATATTGTATATATGCATCTTTGAAATGAAATGTATTATTATTATATATAATAAGGAGAATATGTCTAATTCTGTATCAGCTTTTATCACGTTTAATGGTGGAAATCGGCTTTCTTAATAACACATATGAACCCAAAGATAATCAAATAACAATTATTATAATATTTACTTTCACTATCTGTTCCCTTTAACGGATTACGGTACTTCACTTCGTGGCTCAAACACAGCCATGTCTTTAATACAAGCCCCTCTGTATGTATGTCCCGTAGTTCATCCGCACGTTGGAGAGCCGCCCGGACTTTAACGCCCGCGCTCGCGGTTACTTCGCCTCTCTGCTGACGGTGGCGCTGCACGGGAAGCTGGAGTATTACACCGACATCATGAGGACGCTGCTGCTGGAGCTGATGGACGAACACGTGCAGAACAAGAACCCAAAGCTCATGCTGCGCAGGTCAGGAAGCACGAACTCACGAAGCATTCGGTCAAGAGTACACACATCCGTTACTCAGGTAGAAGTACAGGTACTCGTGTTTAAAAGTACTCTGGTGAAAGTAGAAGGACAGATACTCGTGTTTAAAAGTACTCTGTGAAAGTAGAAGTACAGATACTCGTGTTTAAAAGTACTCTGGTGAAAGTAGAAGTACTCTGGTGAAAGTAGAAATACAGATACTCGTGTTTAAAAGTACTCTGGTGAAAGTAGAAGTACAGATACTCGTGTTTAAAAGTACTCTGGTGAAAGTAGAAGTACAGATACTCGTGTTTAAAAGTACTCTGGTGAAAGTAGAAGTACAGATACTCGTGTTTAAAAGTACTCTGGTGAAAGTAGAAGAACAGATACTCGTGTTCAAAAGTACTCTGGTGAAAGTAGAAGTACAGATACTCGTGTTCAAAAGTACTCTGGTGAAAGTAGAAGAACAGATACTCGTGTTTAAAAGTACTCTGGTGAAAGTAGAAGAACAGATACTCGTGTTCAAAAGTACTCTGGTGAAAGTAGAAGTACAGATACTCGTGTTTAAAAGTACTCTGGTGAAAGTAGAAGAACAGATACTCGTGTTCAAAAGTACTCTGGTGAAAGTAGAAGTACAGATACTCGTGTTCAAAAGTACTCTGGTGAAAGTAGAAGTACAGATACTCGTGTTTAAAAGTACTCTGGTGAAAGTAGAAGTACAGATACTCGTGTTTAAAAGTACTCTGGTGAAAGTAGAAGTACAGATACTCGTGTTCAAAAGTACTCTGGTGAAAGTAGAAGTACAGATACTCGTGTTTAAAAGTACTCTGGTGAAAGTAGAAGTACAGATACTCGTGTTTAAAAGTACTCTGGTGAAAGTAGAAGTACAGATACTCGTGTTCAAAAGTACTCTGGTGAAAGTAGAAGTACAGATACTCGTGTTTAAAAGTACTCTGGTGAAAGTAGAAGTACAGATACTCGTGTTTAAAAGTACTCTGTGAAAGTAGAAGTACAGATACTCGTGTTTAAAAGTACTCTGGTGAAAGTAGAAGTACAGATACTCGTGTTTAAAAGTACTCCGGTGAAAGTAGAAGTACAGATACTCGTGTTTAAAAGTACTCTGGTGAAAGTAGAAGTACAGATACTCGTGTTTAAAAGTACTCTGTGAAAGTAGAAGTACAGATACTCGTGTTTAAAAGTACTCTGTGAAAGTAGAAGTACAGATACTCGTGTTTAAAAGTACTCTGGTGAAAGTAGAAGGACAGATACTTGTGTTTAAAAGTACTCTGGTGAAAGTAGAAGTACAGATACTCGTTTTTAAAAGTACTCTGGTGAAAGTAGAAGTACAGATACTCGTGTTTAAAAGTACTCTGTGAAAGTAGAAGTACAGATACTCGTGTTTAAAAGTACTCTGGTGAAAGTAGAAGTACAGATACTCGTGTTTAAAAGTACTCTGGTGAAAGTAGAAGTACAGATACTCGTGTTTAAAAGTACTCTGGTGAAAGTAGAAGTACAGATACTCGTGTTTAAAAGTACTCTGGTGAAAGTAGAAGTACAGATACTCGTGTTTAAAAGTACTCTGGTGAAAGTAGAAGTACAGATACTCGTGTTCAAAAGTACTCTGGTGAAAGTAGAAGTACAGATACTCGTGTTTAAAAGTACTCTGGTGAAAGTAGAAGTACAGATACTCGTGTTTAAAAGTACTCTGGTGAAAGTAGAAGTACAGATACTCGTGTTTAAAAGTACTCTGGTGAAAGTAGAAGTACAGATACTCGTGTTTAAAAGTACTCTGGTGAAAGTAGAAGTACAGATACTCGTGTTTAAAAGTACTCTGTGAAAGTAGAAGTACAGATACTCGTGTTTAAAAGTACTCTGGTGAAAGTAGAAGTACAGATACTCGTGTTTAAAAGTACTCTGGTGAAAGTAGAAGTACAGATACTCGTGTTTAAAAGTACTCTGGTGAAAGTAGAAGTACAGATACTCGTGTTCAAAAGTACTCTGGTGAAAGTAGAAGTACAGATACTCGTGTTCAAAAGTACTCTGGTGAAAGTAGAAGTACAGATACTCGTGTTTAAAAGTACTCTGGTGAAAGTAGAAGTACAGATACTCGTGTTTAAAAGTACTCTGGTGAAAGTAGAAGTACAGATACTCGTGTTTAAAAGTACTCTGGTGAAAGTAGAAGTACAGATACTCGTGTTTAAAAGTACTCTGGTGAAAGTAGAAGTACAGATACTCGTGTTTAAAAGTACTCTGGTGAAAGTAGAAGTACAGATACTCGTGTTTAAAAGTACTCTGGTGAAAGTAGAAGTACAGATACTCGTGTTTAAAAGTACTCTGGTGAAAGTAGAAGTACAGATACTCGTGTTTAAAAGTACTCTGGTGAAAGTAGAAGTACAGATACTCGTGTTTAAAAGTACTCTGGTGAAAGTAGAAGTACAGATACTCGTGTTTAAAAGTACTCTGGTGAAAGTAGAAGTACAGATACTCGTGTTTAAAAGTACTCTGGTGAAAGTAGAAGTACAGATACTCGTGTTTAAAAGTACTCTGGTGAAAGTAGAAGTACAGATACTCGTGTTTAAAAGTACTCTGGTGAAAGTAGAAGTACAGATACTCGTGTTTAAAAGTACTCTGGTGAAAGTAGAAGTACAGATACTCGTGTTTAAAAGTACTCTGGTGAAAGTAGAAGTACAGATACTCGTGTTTAAAAGTACTCTGGTGAAAGTAGAAGTACAGATACTCGTGTTTAAAAGTACTCTGGTGAAAGTAGAAGTACAGATACTCGTGTTTAAAAGTACTCTGGTGAAAGTAGAAGTACAGATACTCGTGAGTACAGATACTCGTGTTTAAAAGTACTCTGGTGAAAGTAGAAGTACAGATACTCGTGTTTAAAAGTACTCTGTGAAAGTAGAAGTACAGATACTCGTGTTCAAAAGTACTCTGGTGAAAGTAGAAGTACAGATACTCGTGTTTAAAAGTACTCTGTGAAAGTAGAAGTACAGATACTCGTGTTTAAAAGTACTCTGGTGAAAGTAGAAGTACAGATACTCGTTTTTAAAAGTACTCTGGTGAAAGTAGAAGTACAGATACTCGTGTTTAAAAGTACTCTGGTGAAAGTAGAAGTACAGGTACTCGTGTTTAAAAGTACTCTGGTGAAAGTAGAAGTACAGATACTCGTGTTTAAAAGTACTCTGGTGAAAGTAGAAGTACTGACTAAACTTCTTTACTCAAGTCAAAGTAAAGAGGCTTTGAAATGTACTGTCCTTAGAGCCTCTGTCCTTAGACCCTCTGTCCTTAGACCCTCTGTCCTTAGACCCTCTGTCCTTAGAGCCTCTGTCCTTAGACCCTCTGTCCTCTGAGCACCTGTAGAAGGTCAGGATCCTCTCTAGCACATGTAGAAGGTCAGGATCCTCTCTAGCACCTGTAGAAGGTCAGTGTCCTCTCTAGCACCTGTAGAAGGTCAGGATCCTCTCTAGCACCTGTAGAAGGTCAGTGTCCTCTCTAGCACCTGTAGAAGGTCAGGATCCTCTCTAGCACCTGTAGAAGGTCAGGGTCCTCTCTCTCACCTGTAGAAGGTCAGGATCCTCTCTAGCACCTGTAGAAGGTCAGGGTCCTCTCTAGCACCTGTAGAAGGTCAGGGTCCTCTCTCTCACCTGTAGAAGGTCAGGATCCTCTCTAGCACCTGTAGAAGGTCAGGGTCCTCTCTAGCACCTGTAGAAGGTCAGGGTCCTCTCTAGGGTGCACCTGTAGAAGTTGCAGAGTATCCTGGAGTCCATGTTGAACCTCCTCAGCCTGCGGAGGAAGAAGAGCCGTTATGGGGGTGGTGTGCAGAGTCCTTGTCGGGTCCTCAGTGACGAGGAGCTTTGATGGATTTTTTTAAATTATAAAATGTATTATAAAATTAAACGTGTTTTCTCCAGATTGTTGAACTGTCCCTTTTAAAAGTGTGTGTGTGTGTGTGTGTGTGTCTGCGCGCAGGTCGGAGACGGTGGTGGAGAGGATGCTCTGTAATTGGATGTCCATCTGTATCTATCAGTTCCTCAGGGTAACGGATACAGATATTTATTTTCTTCCTCTCCGTTTGCTTTGACTGTTCTTCGATCTGTTTCTCTCTCTTCTTCCTCTCCGCCCCTCGTGTTTGAGTCAGAGCAGCAGCTCAGAGTCACACATATGTTTGTTATGTTGGGTTAAAACCCCTAAACCCTGAATAAGTCCTGCCCGTATCCAAACGTATCTTTTTTATAATGATGTGTAATGGTAGTCTAGGTTACGTCTGTTATGTTCCGTCAGTAATTGTGTCTGGTCCGGTCGTGTGAGCAGGACACGGCGGGGGAGCCGCTCTACAAGCTGTTCAAGGCTCTGAAGCATCAGGTGGAGAAAGGGCCGGTGGACGCCAAGATGAAGAAAGCCAAGTACACTCTGAACGACACGGGGCTGCTGGGAGACAACGTGGAGTACTCAGTGCTGGTAATACACATGATATACACCCAGTACACACACGGTACACACCCAGTACACATACGGTACACACCCAGGACACACACAGTACACACCCTGGACACATAGTATACACTCAGGACACACGGTACACACCCAGGACACCCATTTAACACACAATATGCACACAGTACACACACAGTATACACCCTGTACACACAGTATACACACAGTATACACCCAATATACACAGTACACACACAGTATACACCCTGTACACACAGTATACACACAGTATACACCCAATATACACAGTACACACACAGTATACACCCTGTACACACAGTATACACACAGTATACAACCAATATACACAGTACACACACAGTATACACCCTGTACACACAGTATACACACAGTACACCCCCGGGACACACACAGTATACACAATACACACACAGTATACACCCATTACACACACAGTTCATACACAGTATACACCCTGTACACACAGTATACACCCTGTACACACAGTATACACCCAGTATACACCCTGTATACACACAGTATACATACAGTACACATATTATTTTATTAATCACACATTATTAGTTGCAGCCCAGTTTGCCTATAGTAGCAGATGTGCTTTTTTAAGAGTTTCAAAGGTGTGTGTGTGTGTGTGTGTGTGTGTGTGTGTGTGTGTGTGTGTGTGTGTGTGTGTGTGTGTGTGTGTGTGTGTGTGTGTGTGTGTGTGTGTGTGTGTGTGTGTGTGTGTGTGTGTGTGTGTGTGTGTGTGTGTGTGTGTGTGTGTGTGTGTGTGTGTGTGTGTGTGTGTGTGTGTGTGTGTGTGTAGACTCTGCAGGTGTTGGTCCACGGGGAGGGTCCCGACGTGACTCCGGTGAAGGTGTTGAGCTGCGACTCCATCACGCAGGTGAAGGAGAAGATCATCGACCAGGTGTACAGGAACCTGCCGTACTCTCAGAGGCCAGAGGTGGAGAGTGTTGCTCTGGGTACGACACACACACACACACACACTCACACACACACACACACACACTCGTACAAGTATCTTAAAAATTATTATATTTCTAGAAATAAAATAAGTTGATGTTACACATTAGGTGTGTGTCGCCTCCTGCTGGCTCGTGGTGGAACTGCAGGGTTACTGTGAGACTGAGTGGAAGAAAGAAATAAGGAAATTATATTTAATTTAAGGACGAAATTAGATTTTCTTTCGTTTTATTTCCTATTTTAATGCATTTTTCTCTTTTCATCTTTTCAAATTGTTAGTTTTTGGGATCTTTGTTGTCGTGTACTTCAGTGCCGTTGACTTTTTTGTATCTATAAAAAAACCCATTATGATACAGTACAACACCATATTCTGAAAAACACTCATTAAATGTATTTCCTGACGTTTCCTCAGAGTGGCGCCCGGGCTCCACGGGTCAGATCCTGTCTGACCTCGACCTGACCTCTCAGAAGGAAGGACGCTGGAAGAGACTCAACACGCTCGCTCACTACAACGTGAGAGACTTTGATATTTCACTGAGTTTTAATGCGGTGCAAAAACACAACGGTCGTTCGTCAGAATCAGAAACGGGTTGATCTCCCGGTCGGTTGGCGCGTACGAGGAATTGGACTTCGTGGTGCGTACGTGAAAGGCAAACAAAAATTAAAATCACAGGTAGAGAATAGAGATGTCCCGATCCGATCACGTGGGATCGGAGCCGATTACGTGATTTTCAAAAGATCGGAATCGGGAGAAAAAAATTCGGTGATTTTATTTAATGTTACAAAACGTCTTAAAGTTACAATTACACAACATCATGTATGGGCGCAGCGCCTGATAGCAGCAGCGAGCTAACGAGAGGCTACGTCCAGCTGGGGACTCGGGAGTCGGGACGGAGCAGAGGTCAGGAGTTTGGAAGTGTTATGAAAGTGAAAGCGAAGGCAGTGTGACAGCCAGGTGCAATGTTTGCAAGGCGGTGGAAAGAACAGAGCTACGTTCAACACGACCAATCTAACACGCCACCTGAGAAACAAACAACAACAACAACAACAACAACACGACGAGTACACAGCGGCCACTCGGGGAACGGCACGGAGACAACCGACACTTTGAGAGGCTTTCAGAAGGAAAGAGGAACTGCCCCAGAACAGTGAACAGCCAAGATAGCTGAACTCATCGCGTTGGAGGACCAGCCGTTATCTGTTCCCCGTTGCATAAAGATCGGATCGGGAGAAATCGGTATCGGCAGATTGTCAAAATCAAATGATCGGAATCGGATCGGGAGCAAAACAAGGTGATCGGGACATCGCTAGTGGAGAACTATTTTAAGAAAACCATAATAACATTAAATATCGTAAACTGCTGGATGTGTTTGGACCGATGGACAGAAACGTGAAGATGTCGGGGTTCAGACCAGACTTTATGGATGTAGAAATGAACCCAGTACACTACATCTATAACCGTCCGACAAATAAAAGACTATTGAAGCCGATTTACATGAAGTAGATTATAAAGCAGGATATTAATATACATATATATATATATATATTATATATATATATATATATATATATATTATATATATTTAGTCGTATGTTTCCCTGTGATTTCTTTCAGGTTCGAGATAACGCCACGCTGGTTCTCTCCAGAGTTCTGCACTCGCAGTCCTTCCACCAGCACCAAGACAACTACGAAGAGAGTATGCACACACGCACACACACACACACACACACACGCACACACACACACACAGACTAACACACACACACACATACAAAGGACAACAACATTGAAGAGTTAGGAGACAATGGAGGAAATGTCCTATTACATCCAGACTCACACACACACTCAAACACACTGACACACACACACTCAAACACACTGACACAAACATACATACACATACACACACACACACACACACACACACACACACACACACACACTCAAACACACACACACACTCAAACACACACACACACACACACACACTCAAACACACACACACACACTCAAACATGCACACACACACACACACACACACACACACACACACACACACTCACACACTCAAACACACTGACACAAACATACATACACACACACACACACACACAAACACACTAACACACACATACATGCACACACACACACACACACACACTCAAACACACACTCAAACACACACACACTAACTCAAACACACACACACACACACACTCACTCAAACACACACACACAGACACACACACACACACACACTCAAACACACACACACTAACTCAAACACACACGCACACACACACTCACTCAAACACACACACACAGACACACACACACAAACACACACACACACACACACTAACTCCCTGGACTCTTTATATTAAAACCTACCTGAATGTGTGTTAGTTGTGTGTCCTGCGTGCTTCCTGACCTCTGGGCGGGCGTATCACGACCTCTGCTCCCTTTCAGAGAACGCGCTGCTGGAGGACGACCACACCTTCCACCTGGTGCGCCCGGCGGATGAAATGGACGAGGGGAAGTCGAAGAGAGGAAGCATGAAAGACAAGTCCATGACGAAGGCCATCACCGAGATCTACCTCACCAGACTGCTGTCCGTCAAGGTGAGGCACGAGGACTTGCATTCCTTCACTGCAACCGCACGTAGCTATGCACACACACACACACACACACACACACACACGGCGGCCACGTGTTGGTACGCCCACTTTACTAATACATTCAGGCCAGGTGAAAACATCTTCTAACAAATCTTAGTTGATAAGAAGAAAAATGTGTGTGTGTGTGTGTGTGTGTGTGTGTGTGTGTGTGTGTGTGTGTGTGTGTGTGTGTGTGTGTGTGTGTGTGTGTGTGTGTGTGTGTGTGTGTGTGTGTGTGTGTGTGTGTGTCTCAGGGCACTCTGCAGCAGTTTGTGGACGACTTCTTCCGCAGCGTGTTGTGTTCAGGGGCCGTAGTTCCTCCGGCCGTTAAATACTTCTTCGACTTCCTGGACGATCAGGCGGAGCGACACGACAACGTGGACGAGGAGACGCTGCACATCTGGAAGACCAACAGGTACACAACGAGTACTGTGTGTACAAGTACGACAAGTATTATACAAGAAGAGTAGTGTGTGTACAAGTACAACAAGTATTACACAAGAAGAGTAGTGTGTGTACAAGTACAACAAGTATTATACGAGACGAGTAGTGTGTGTGTGTACAAGTACAACAAGTATTACACAAGAAGAGTAGTGTGTGTACAAATACAACAAGTATTACACAAGAAGAGTAGTGTGTGTACAAGTACAACAAGTATTACACAAGAAGAGTAGTGTGTGTACAAATACAACAAGTATTATACAAGAAGAGTAGTGTGTGTACAAGTACAAAAAGTATTACACAAGAAGAGTAGTGTGTGTACAAGTACAACAAGTATTACACAAGACGGGTAGTGTGTGTACAAGTACAACAAGTATTATACAAGACGAGTAGTGTGTGTGTACAAGTACAACAAGTATTACACAAGAAGAGTAGTGTGTGTACAAATACAAGTATTATACAAGAAGAGTAGTGTGTGTACAAGTACAGCAAGTATTACACAAGAAGAGTAGTGTGTGTACAAGTACAACAAGTATTACACAAGACGAGTAGTGTGTGTGTACAAGTACAACAAGTATTACACAAGAAGAGTAGTGTGTGTACAAATACAACAAGTATTATACAAGAATAGTGTGTGTACAAGTACAACAAGTATTACACAAGAAGAGTAGTGTGTGTACAAGTACAACAAGTATTACACAAGAAGAGTAGTGTGTGTACAAGTACAACAAGTATTATACAAGACGAGTAGTGTGTGTGTACAAGTACAACAAGTATTACACAAGAAGAGTAGTGTGTTTACAAGTACAACAAGTATTACACAAGAAGAGTAGTGTGTGTACAAGTACAACAAGTATTACACAAGAAGAGTAGTGTGTGTACAAGTACAACAAGTATTACACAAGACGAGTAGTGTGTTTACAAGTACAAGTATTACACAAGACGAGTAGTGTGTTTACAAGTACAACAAGTATTACACAAGAAGAGTAGTGTGTGTACAAGTACAACAAGTATTACACAAGAAGAGTAGTGTGTGTACATTTGGATTGTACGATGCCATGTCTTTAACATTTCCCAAATTGGGATCAATAAAGTACTTCTTATCTTATCTTACAAGTACCACATGTTTTATACAAGACGAGTAGTGTGTGTACAAGTACCACAAGTTGTATACCTGGTACTTGTCTATATTCTAGTTCAGTGCTTCTCAAAGTGTGGTCCGCGGACCACTGGAGGTCCGTGAGCGCCCCCTTGTGGTCCGTGAGTATATTGGCAACATTTCACATTTGAAATAAATGAATAAATTAAGTTTTCCGCACTCTCGCGGGAATATCTCCGCAATGGAGCGAGCTTAAGTTTCACTTTCGATGGCATGATATAGCCCAGATCAACACCTTCGTCACACATGTTGCCACTTGTTTGTACACTTTTCAGGCGATTTGTAATCTGTTCTATAAAAACGATGTGTTTTTGGATATTTGTGGAGTTCGGTGGTCTTTGGTATGAGAAGCTTTTAGAAACACTGCTATAGTTGTATTCAAGTTAACCAATGCATTAAGGTTGGACAGTACAGGAATCATTCAATCTATTTTATAGTCTTACTTTTGACTGAGAAGTGCCCAAACTTTTGATAAAATAAAAACGTAATCATGGTCAAATGAATGTGCATAAATTGAGTGTATGTAAAATATATGTATTTATTTGTATCATTAATACCAAATGCAACCTCTGTTACCAAACACTTTCAAATAAATATGATTGTTTCTATCACTGTATTTAAAAAAAAATGCTCAGAATTCTGACTAAAATATATATTTTTCTTCTGAAAAACAAGGTCTTAATTCTAATAAAATAATAAATAAAGAAACCTAAGAGTGTGTGATTGGTTCTGACGGGGTCTTTGTCTCCCCAGCTTGCCCCTGCGGTTCTGGGTGAACATCCTGAGGAACCCTCAGTTCATCGTAGACGTTCACGTGACGGAGGTCGTGGACGCGTCGCTGCACGTCGTCGCTCAGACATTCATGGACGCCTGCACCAAGACGGAGCACAAGCTCAGCAGGGTGAGTGCAGAAAAACATTACATTTAACTACGAGAGAAACGTTCAAGGATGCAGGGCTTTTATTGTCACGTGTACATGCATAGCTACGGTGTGGATATCTCATGGAAGATCTGAGGTCACAGGCTCCTCCTCCTACCGTGCAACACAATAACACAGATACAATAGAATATAGTAGAAATCATCCTTGTATCTCCGGCACCAGCAGAGTCAGTGCAAAGAAACAAAACATGAACCTACTGTTTGAGAAAACTCGTAGGTCTTTTGTAACATACAGTACATCCCTTTATCTTAAAGTATCTGAAGAAAATTCAAACATTTAAAAAAATACTCAAATCTGAAAAAGTCAAAATTGTGAAAAAATCTGAAGACAAACCACAGTACCACTTTACAATAAGACTACCCTTATAACGGATTCATAATTAGGTTTTAAATACTTTATTAATCCTTAAGAACCATTTATAAACCAGTTCTAACATAGATCATCAACACCGGCTCACTATTTGGCAACATGACTAAAACGTATATTGGCTACTAATGGCGCTTTTCCACTGCAGGGCTTCGCACGGCTTAGTACGGCATGGTTAGGCCTAGTTAGGACTGGCTCACTTTATGCTGCGCTTCCATTACAGATTAGTAGCTGGGGCGGTAACTATAGCAACGCAGTGTAGGCGGAGCCGTGACGTCATCTTCAATGAGAACCACAAAACCAACATCAGCCGTGAGCTGTTAGCCCTCAGAGCTCACAGCTCCTCGTATCTGTTCACAAACTAGACAGAAGTGAAACAAGTACAAACCACAGACTGTCTGTGTCATGGAGGATACAGTCGCTGGTTTACTTATGTCTGTAGGCCGTTGCTGTGAGTGTGGACGGTCGGAGCATATACTGCGTTAGCTTAGCCGATCTCCATTCAGAAAACACGCATTTTAAAGGGTTTCTCTGCCGTCTGTCTCAGACTTGTCACAGCATTAATTCATGGTTTTTACTAACCGGTATCAGTGTGTTGTTACTTCGGCATCATTTAGAAACGTGTATTACAATTAAATCACGGTCAAATATGTTCATCTTGTTGTAGTTGTAGCCACTCACGTCACTAGTTTAGCATACTCAGCCCGGTTGTTGATTCCCCCCCTTCCATCTTGATGTTTCTTGGCATCTCTTATTTACGAGTTACTAACATGTATAGCTGCCAAAAGGGATCCTTATTGGAAAGTGTGAAACAAATCACCATTTATTAACGAGTTACTACCTCTAGTAATAAGCAGTACAGATACATGTGGGCTCACTATTTGGCAAGCAATCGGTCACAGTCGCCCTGTTTATCTCATGTCTTATAAAAGTTCACAACCTAATTAATAAATGATTAACAAACTATTCATAAATCCCGCACGAAGAGCGTCTCGTTCGCTTCTCATTTCGTGTTTCATATCATTCTAAGAGACGATATTTGCAATAACTAAAGATATTCCCCTCTTGTTTTTCCTGCAGGAGTCTCCTAGCAACAAGCTTCTCTACGCTAAAGAGATTTCCACATACAAGAAGATGGTGGACGAGTGAGTGTGTTTTGTTAAATACACAGGACAGATGTGTGTTTATATATTAGAGCACAGCAGCGTGGATACATGTGGATCAGTTAAAGCTTAAAATATCAACTTACAAATAAGAACATTGTTATTATTAAATATCTTTTCTCCCCAGTAGTTTAAAGTGTTAAAAAACAGAAATGAACATCAAATTATCTCGTTTAAAATTAACATTATTAAGCAGAATCAAAGCCCTGTGTGTGTGTGTGTGTGTGTGTGTGTGTGTGTGTGTGTGTGTGTGTGTGTGTGTGTGTGTGTGTGTGTGTGTGTGTGTGTGTGTGTGTGTGTGTGTGTGTGTGTGTGTGTGTGTGTTGTGTGTGTGTGTGTGTGTGTGTGTGTGTGTGTGTGTGTGTGTGTGTGTGTGTGTGTGTGTGTGTGTGTGTGTGTGTGTGTGTGTGTGTGTGTGTGTGTGTGTGTGTGTGTGTGTGTCCTAGTATTACTATACTTGTGGGGACCTAAATCTGTTTACGCACTCACGTGTGGGGACTCGCCTCCCTTATGGGGACAAAATGGAGGTCCCCATAATTTTAGGGTGAAGACTTGGTTAAGGGTTAGGATTAGGGTTAGGCATGTGTTGGTTAGGGTTAGGATTAGGTTAAGGGTTAGGGTTAGGCATGTGTTGGTTAGGGTTAAGGTCTCCAGGAAATGCATGTAAGTCAATGTAATGTCCCTGTAATGTGTGTTCTCTCTAGTTACTACAAGGGCATCAGAGAGATGGTCCCTATCAGCGATCAGGACATGAACACACACCTTGCGGAGGTTTCCAGGGTATGTAAAGAAACTCATTTTAATAACAGAACATGGGAAATGTCTGTTTTAGGTGATTTGTTATTTTTAACACGTTTGAACCTTTGCTTTGCAGCAACACACACACGAGCTGAACACCGAGTTGGCCTTACATCAGCTGTACCAGTACGCCAGCAAGTACTACGATGTGGTGAGAAACGGCTTTCTGTCAAATAGGAATATGGTGGTTTTCAAGTCAACGTTTTGAGAAAAGTCAATACTTGGATAAAACGGGTTTAAATTCGAAAAAAATCAAAAATCTGAGAAAATATAAAAAATTCTGAAGAATTCGAAGAAATTCTGAGAAAAAAAATCTAAATCTGAAAAAAGTCAAAAATTAAGAAACATTTGAAAAAAAGTAAAATTTCTGGAAAAAAATCATAATTTGTAAAAATTTGACAATTTGAGAATAAAAGTAAAAATTCTGGAAAATTTGAAAGAAATCGGAAACTAAATAAAAAATTGGAAAAATTCAAGTTTCTGAAAAAAATGAAATAATCTTAGGGGGAAAAAAGGATGAAAATGTAACTGTCACTTTAACGGTACGTCCACACGGCAGCTTCAGACGAATCTTCCACCGCTTCTCTGCCCGTTGACTTTGAACGGGGATGACGTCACTGTGCCTCGCTTTTCCCCGAACTGCATTGTGGGGGAGCGAAGCGAAGATTTCCAGGATGTCCAGGATTCAAGAGTTGAGCAATGTTCAACTTTTGAAGCTGAGCTGGAAGCGCCAGCCAATCAAACACGTTTATGCAAATGTGACCGTAGAAGCGCTAGCCAATCAAACCGCGTGTAAGCAGGGAGAGCCGGACCGCAGTTCATTTCCTCATATTCCAAACGAGAAGTTACGGTAGCAAATCACCCGGTTCTTTACGACCAGAACTATTACCGGGATACAAACCGGAGGAACCAGGCATGGAGGGAGGAGGCAGAGACAGTGGGGGAACTGGTAGGGTTTCGCCTGTTTGGGGAGTTTATATATATATATATTGCTCGCATAAAATCCCCGGGGGTTTTTGCTTTGTATGTCGGGGGCGGGACATTCATGTGATTGGTTGTTGGTCGCGTTGCTCGCAAAAAATCCCCAAGCTGTCAGACACGCCCAGCTCCAAGATGTTCAAGATGTTTGAAAAGCTGCTGTGTGGACGTACCGTGACAGTAAAAATCTTACATTTGATACTTTCTGTCATATTAACAAATCAATCCAATGGAGAGCCTCGGTGACGCTTCCTAAAACCCGGAAGTAAGTTAGCATTTTAGCACTTCCGGTTCCTTCGACAAAAACGCAACGCAACTTCTCCATTGGGTTTATCATCACGTTTTGTTCTACGACATTAAATCCATCAGCGTCACCCCATTCAAAGGGAATGGCGAAGTGTCGACGCACGCCGCTGTGTGGACGGGCCGTTACCAAGTGGCTGAATGGGACTCCAGAAGTTGTACGTCATTACGCCGAACACGAAAACATCCGTCTCTTCAATGCGTCTCAACCACAGACCTGATTTCCAGCTATTTTCCAAAACCCTACGGAGAGATTGCGTTATTGTCGAAGAAACCGGAAGGACTTTACTTCCGTGTTTTAGGACGCGTCACCGCGGCGCTCTCTGTAGAATGCTTGACTCTTTACCCATACGTCATGTTGTCGTCTTTTCCAGATCATCAAGTCTCTGGACGAGGACCCGGCGGCCCAGAATAAGCAGCTGACGCTCCGCCTCCAACAGATCGCCGCCGCGCTGGAGAACAAAGTCACTGACCTTTGACCTCAGTGAAGGTCGGATACTAAAACACACAGGAAGTTGTTTTCCCCCGGGAATGGACCTAAAAGGCGGACGAGCTCACGGACTCTAAGGAATGAAGTGGGAGGAGCCACAGGAAGCTGGTGGCCATGTAAGGAGTGACGGAGGGAGATGTGAACGAATGAACGAAGATTTTTGGACAATTTAAGAGAGAAGAGAGTGGTGGGAAGACTTCCGGAGAGACGACACCAAGAAGGCCATTTTAAAATGTGTGAAATCAAAGGGTTATTTTTTTAATTCGGTGTGATAGTCGGTCCCTTTTGCTTCTCTGCACCACACCATTTATTTTACCATTCAAGGACTAAAGAAGTGCCACTTTTAGGATGAAGAATTTACATAAAAAGACATTACCAAATATTTTCTTTATACATACGACGCAGCCCTTTTTATTTTTTTGTGAAAGTACTTCCACTTGCGTATCACAGAACTGTGGATTTGAGGTCAATATTTTTTGTTTCCGCACGAAACGGCAACGAGAGAAATCGGATGTTTTGTCAGTGAAAGAAAATCGTTTTATTTAATCGACCAATGGAAACCCACTACGGTACACACCACTGGCCAATCAGGGCTCTTGGTTGAGGAGAGTGAAATCAGGGTACGATGTCCAAAAAAACCACATAATTTTAACCTTTTTTAAATCATACCCAAATGTTGTGTTTCATATCGGATCGTGTGACGACACCACGCAGATTATTCGTTCGTGTTGTTCTCTGTATGCAGGCTTTCCATGTGTGAGAAGGATCTTTTTAATGGACTGATACAAAGCCACTTAATTGCTTTATTTTGCAAAGTGTTAATCAGGGTGGTCCATATCCATGTGCAAGAGTGTGTGAGTGTGTGTTCAACATGTGTGTCATCACCGGTTTGCTTGTTTTACTTGTCTGCCTAATCATGCTTCAAAAACACTTTTACTTTGATTTGTTTTTATAATCTTTGTAGTTTCACCTCTGATTGCCCTTCATATATATAATGCTGCTTTTCGTTTCTGCGCACATGTGAGGAGATGAAGTGTCTTCTGAAGGCAGGGTATCCATGCATCCTTCAAAAAGGCGTCGAATAAATCAAAATGTGAGGTGTTTAATGTATTAAATCCAGTTATTGTATGGCCTTTTCGTCCACCGTGCTTTGCAAGTGTTCTTAAAACTGCAATATGACAAACAACAAAAGGTACGTCAACAAAAGGTACGATATCCAACACACACACACACACACACACAAAGAGACAAAACCATAAAGGAAATACTTCTTAGTATGTGTGTATTTCTTTGTTTGATTTGATGCATTTTAAGTCTCCCTTACAGCTTACATTAAAATACAAATGAAACCACATTTCTGCATATTAGTGTCCTGCAATGTGTCATCGTGAGGTTTAATCTCCTAAACCAGGGGTTCCCAAACCATGCCAAGGACCCCCATATCGCATTATCCTCTGGCGGGGACCCCCCTGTTGCAATTTCTTTTTACATGATGTGTCCGAGTGCCTCCCGATGGAGCATGCAGTGCGTTGCCACTACATTTGGGGCCTTCTGCCTGATCGAAGCTGTCACTCCGCTTTCTTTGCCCCGCTGCCCGATCTGAACACACACCCACACAACGAGACCAGTCAAGTCCGTTTGAGATGATGTACTCATCTAAAACTTAGAACATGTCTCTTCATGTGGTCCTACCTTCCAGAATATAATAAAATATAATATAAAGAATATAATAAAATAAAATAATATTTCCTCAACAAAATTCTGATTGGCTTGAAGGGCGGTCGTGTGATTCAAAAACAAAAAATATTAAAAGATTGGCATCAAAGGACACAGATTGATAAATATACAGTTATTGATAACATCTATAAAAAATCAATAATAATAATTCAACTTTAAAATCCCGTTTCCCTCAAACATTGCCTGACCCCCCTGGTGCCCCCTGGCGGCCCCCCGGGGGGTCGGGGCCCCCACTTTGAGAAACACTGTCCTAAACGACACATTTATCATCCTCACCATAATAATACATTGATCATTATTCTTTGCCTTCTGATTCCAGCCCACGTGCTTTATGTGGTTACAAATACACCTGAACATCAGCAGGAGAGGACTCTTTAAAGTAGAGACACTACACACTGATATACACCTCAACATCAGCAGGAGAGGACTCTTTAAAGTAGAGACACTACACACTGATATACACCTGAACATCAGCAGGAGAGGACTCTTTAAAGTAGAGACACTACATACTGATATACACCTGAACATCAGCAGGAGAGGACTCTTTAAAGTAGAGACACTACATACTGATATACACCTGAACATCAGCAGGAGAGGACTCTTTAAAGTAGAGACACTACATACTGATATACACCTGAACATCAGCAGGAGAGGACTCTTTAAAGTAGAGACACTACACACTGATATACACCTGAACATCAGCAGGAGAGGACTCTTTAAAGTAGAGACACTACATACTGATATACACCTGAACATCAGCAGGAGAGGACTCTTTAAAGTAGAGACACTACACACTGATATACACCTGAACATCAGCAGGAGAGGACTCTTTAAAGTAGAGACACTACATACTGATATACACCTGAACATCAGCAGGAGAGGACTCTTTAAAGTAGAGACACTACATACTGATATACACCTGAACATCAGCAGGAGAGGACTCTTTAAAGTAGAGACACTACATACTGATATACACCTGAACATCAGCAGGAGAGGACTCTTTAAAGTAGAGACACTACATACTGATATACACCTGAACATCAGCAGGAGAGGACTCTTTAAAGTAGAGACACTACATACTGATATACACCTGAACATCAGCAGGAGAGGACTCTTTAAAGTAGAGACACTACATACTGATATACACCTGAACATCAGCAGGAGAGGACTCTTTAAAGTAGAGACACTACACACTGATATACACCTGAACATCAGCAGGAGAGGACTCTTTAAAGTAGAGACACTACATACTGATATACACCTGAACATCAGCAGGAGAGGACTCTTTAAAGTAGAGACACTACAGACTGATATACACCTGAACATCAGCAGGAGAGGACTCTTTAAAGTAGAGACACTACAGACTGATATACACCTGAACATCAGCAGGAGAGGACTCTTTAAAGTAGAGACACTACATACTGATATACACCTGAACATCAGCAGGAGAGGACTCTTTAAAGTAGAGACACTACATACTGATATACACCTGAACATCAGCAGGAGAGGACTCTTTAAAGTAGAGACACTACATACTGATATACACCTGAACATCCGCAGGAGAGGACTCTTTAAAGTTAAATATAATAAATCTGATATCTCTTAAAATAGACCTCTCTATCTCTATCGCTTCTTTGTCCCACCAGCGAGTGCCTTTCAGAGAAGAACTGAAATAAGATTTGGAAGTAAATGCCAAAAGAAATGAGTGTCTCCTAAATGACACGAGACGATAAGAGAGCTTGGACATGTTGTCCCTTTGGAAAGATGTGTGACATTAAAACTGAAATGTTGAGATTTCACTGAATAATTTCTCAACTTTAAATATGATTAAATATAAAATCCACTTGAAATATAGGCATTTACAAAGTGCATTCGGAATCATGAATGGTGGAACATTAGTTTAGCGTAAAACCATTGAAAAATACTTCTATATTCCCCACATCTTTATGGATGATTTGGATTTAATTTAGTTTTTCGGGTTCAGGGAAATGTCAGTGTGTGACGACTGGACGAGGGATTAGATCGAAGAGTTAAGCGTCCACTATTTGGAAACATTTTGTTTTAAAGGTCACCTATAATGTAAAATCCTCTTCTCCATGTCCAAGTATGACACATTAAACAGGAAATATTCAACATCAAATCAGTTAATACACATTTTTAGAGAAGCCAAAAAATTACTCAACGGGTGCTCTTCAACCAAACCGGAAGTCAGGTGTTGTAGTTAAACCGTGGATTGACAGCGGCAGTGGATGTTCTCACAACTCTTGGAGGCAATTAAGGTAATTATAAGCCTTATAATTCACTTTACAAACACGATACATCTATTTTTAGATTCACTTTGACTTACACTTCCTCGATATATCGTATTTTTGACATTTCTTTGAGAGTAAACAATAGTAAATCCGCCCAGAAGTCATAAGGAAAAAAGGAGGCTTCAAAACTTGCTTGAAAATTATCACATTTTAACGTTTTATTTACGATAAAAATAATTCTGCGATTTCTTTCTGCACGTGCATGGGTTCATTGTAAACAAGGAGAAGTAATGGATAATTCGGGATAGTTTAACTGCTGAGAATTTGCTCAATTATGTCCAGCAGAGGGCAGTATACACTTTCTAAAAAGGTGGATTCATGATTTCCTAAAAGCAGAAGTACTCAGATCTCGTATTTGAGTAAAAGTAGAAGTACTCAGATCTTGTACTTGAGTAAAAGTAGAAGTACTCAGATCTTGTACTTGAGTCAAAGTAGAAGTACTCAGATCTTGTACTTGAGTAAAAGTAGAAGTACTCAGATCTTGTACTTGAGTAAAAGTAGAAGTACTCAGATCTTGTAATTGAGTTAAAGTAGAAGTACTCAGATCTTGTACTTGAGTAAAAGTAGAAGTACTCAGGTCTTGTACTTGAGTAAAAGTAGAAGTACTCAGATCTTGTACTTGAGTTAAAGTAGAAGTACTCAGATCTTGTACTTGAGTAAAAGTAGAAGTACTCAGATCTTGTACTTGAGTAAAAGTAGAAGTACTCAGATCTTGTACTTGAGTAAAAGTAGAAGTACTCATATATTGTACTGGAGTAAAAGTAGAAGTACTCAGATCTTGTACTTGAGTAAAAGTAGAAGTACTCAGATCTTGTACTTGAGTAAAAGTAGAAGTACTCAGGTCTTGTACTTGAGTAAAAGTAGAAGTACTCAGATCCTGTACTTGAGTAAAAGTAGAAGTACTCAGATATTGTACTTGAGTAAAAGTAGAAGTACTCAGATCTTGAACTTGTGTAAAAGTAGAAGTACTCAGATCTTGTACTTGAGTAAAAGTAGAAGTACTCAGATCTTGTGCTTGAGTAAATGTAGAAGTACTCAGATCTCGTACTTGAGTGAAAGTAGAAGTACTCAGATCTTGTACTTGAGTAAAAGTAGAAGTACTCAGATCTTGTATTTGAGTCAAACTAGAAGTACTCAGATCTTGTACTTGAGTCAAAAGTAGAAGTACTCAGATCTTGTACTTGAGTAAAAGTAGAAGTACTCAGATATTGTACTTGAGTAAAAGTAGAAGTACTCAGATCTTGAACTTGTGTAAAAGTAGAAGTACTCAGATCTTGTACTTGAGTAAAAGTAGAAGTACTCAGATCTTGTGCTTGAGTAAAAGTAGAAGTACTCAGATCTCGTACTTGAGTGAAAGTAGAAGTACTCAGATCTTGTACTTGAGTAAAAGTAGAAGTACTCAGGTCTTGTACTTGAGTAAAAGTAGAAGTACTCAGATCCTGTACTTGAGTAAAAGTAGAAGTACTCAGATATTGTACTTGAGTAAAAGTAGAAGTACTCAGATCTTGAACTTGTGTAAAAGTAGAAGTACTCAGATCTTGTACTTGAGTAAAAGTAGAAGTACTCAGATCTTGTGCTTGAGTAAATGTAGAAGTACTCAGATCTCGTACTTGAGTGAAAGTAGAAGTACTCAGATCTTGTACTTGAGTAAAAGTAGAAGTACTCAGATCTTGTATTTGAGTCAAACTAGAAGTACTCAGATCTTGTACTTGAGTAAAAGTAGAAGTACTCAGATCTTGTACTTGAGTAGAAGTAGAAGTACTCAGATCTTGTACTTGAGTAAAAGAATAGGTACTCAGATCTTGTACTTGAGTAAAAGTAGAAGTACTCAGATCTTGTACTTGAGTAAAAGTAGAAGTACTCAGGTCTTGTACTTGAGTAAAAGTAGAAGTACTCAGATCTTGTACTTGAGTAAAAGTAGAAGTACTCAGATCTTGTACTTGAGTAAAAGTAGAAGTTCTCAGATCTTGTAAAAGTAGCATAACATGGAAATACTCAAGTAAAGCAGCAGCTCTTTTCACCCTCTGTCTGAAACCAGAGCCCAGTCTGCTTTGATTGGTTAGCTTGCCGGCTCTGTTGTGATTGGTCAAAAAGCTTACATATGTCCCGCCCCCTTAGCCTATCACGTACAATGTATTGGAGCGCGAGCCAATAGGAGCATGAGGGAGTATGTGAAACAATTATCCTTCTAGAAAACGTCTGGTATGTTTAGTCTTTTAATGTATTTCATTTTTAAAAAATCTGGTTGATAACTTTGAGTAGTAAAGCAAATATAGAAAGTCAACAACAACAAGTAAACAGAAGTCATATTTTATTCAGCTCAAACAGAAACATATTAGAGATCTTCTTATTTAAATGCTCACAGATTAAAATACACACGAGCATCTTAAATAAACCAAATAAATAAGAAGACACTCCTTGGAAGTTTCCGGGGAGGAACAGACCGGTCAGTGCACTGCGAGGCAAACATATCATAAATTAAAGACACTTATCGTATTTCTTATCTAGATATTCACATTTTTACAAATATATTACGCATCTCTTTCCAGGAAACTGTCAAGGAAATAATTAAGCCCTTAAGACAAATGTTCATTTCTCTGAATAATCTCTCAAATATTTACAAAAAATACCTCGGTCATGCGTCACTCAGTAAAGCGACAATATGGTTTCATCGGGATCATTTATAAATAATATTTGTGTACTTTTTAAAACGATATCATTGGGCATCTAGGTCCTGATGGACATCCTCGTGGATTCATCTTCCTGTTACACACACACGCACTTCCAAACATCTGGACTACCTATGCTGTAACATGTATTATCTCTTTGATTCACACACGGCATCTGTTGCAGTCTGTCCGTCCTGGAGAGGATCCTCCTCTGCTGCTCTCCTGAGGTTTCTCCATGTTCCCTTTAAACTGTGGGGTTTCTCTGGAAGGGTTTCCTTGTACGATGTGAGGGTCTAAGGACAGAGGGTCTGAGGACAGAGGGTGTCATACTGATATTCTGTACACACTTTGAAGTCCTTTGTGATATTGGACTATAAATAAACATCGATTGATTGATTCACTTTTAGATCTCTCAGCTATAGATGAGGATAGTTTCATCTTGGAAGAAGAATTGATAGCGCCAATAAAAGGGACTTCTCCTTTTTAGGTACATCTACCCAAAAATGTGGTTTACTGTACGATCCAATTTGAACTCGCCAGAGGGGGCGCCAGAGAGCTTCAGGGGGGGCGCCAGAGAGCTTCAGGGGGGGCGCAGCGGGAGAACAAAATAACGAGAAACAGTGAAAGCTAGCAAGTTAACTTCAGCTAACTTTATGCGAGCGGGAACATGGCTCTTTTGTGAAGTTGCCTAAAGTGAGAGAGGAGACAGCGTCTGACAGAAAACGTGTGTGCACACTTTTGGCTGTCTGTGGAGACCGCTGACGGCCGGCTACGGTCCGCTAACGGCCGGCTAGGTCCGCTAACGGCCGGCTAGGTCCGCTAACGGCTGGCTCGGTCCGTTAAGGGCCGGCTCGGTCCGCTAACGGCTGGCTCGTTCGCTAACGGCGATCTTTCCGCTAACGGCTGGCTCGGTCCGCTAACGGCCGGCTCGGTTCGATGACAACAATAATAATAATAGCAATAATAATTGGGGGGGGGGCGGCTGTTCTTATGTTCTCTGAGGGGTCCCCTTCTCACACTTTGAAAACCTCCCATTATGGAACAATCATAACCCATTGACTGCAAACCATTTAACAACAAAGCTGGGGAGGATTCATGTTCTAAATTAAATCTCTGCGGGACATTAACGGGGGAAATTGTATATTATTGACGTTCAGAAATGGGTCAAACTCTCTTCTTTTACTTTAGAATAAGGTCTGCCTGTAAAGCCTCAGATTTGAAAGAACCTCCTATTCTGAGTCCCAAACAAATAGTTTTGTTTATAACGGTCTTAGCTCTCAGAAACATATAGGGACACTCCACTGACTTTAGGACAAGAACTGGATGCAATTTGTGTTAATAATTTAATTCAAAAACCCAAACTATCAGGATATGCATCAGAGCTATCTCTGCGGCAGTGGCTCAGTCTGAGGGGCTCGCACGGTGAGCTGTAGGGTCGCCGGTTCAAGTCCCCGAACAGACTTAAAGGATTGAGCGTGGACTGCTACTTGGAGAGGTCCCAGTGCACCTCCTGCCCTGCCGTGGTGCCCTTGAGCAAGGCACCGGAATCGGGTTAAGATCTTCTAAATGATGAGTCTCACCTTTTCCTTACGTGGAAAACCCTAAATCTGTCTCGACTGCGGATAAAAGGTTAAAGTGCAACGTTGGAAACCTCCTCACGAGAGCTTTGAACCCTTCTTACCTTGAACTATCTTCGGTGAGAATCAACACCTGGTGATATCTAACTTAAATCCAAATAAGGATGCTTGAATGAATCCAAAGCGTTGTGGATAGTGTTCTGTGTTGTAAAATGTGTGATGAACAGAATTATCCAAAAAGGAAATGTCTATTTTTCCTTTTAAATTAGAATCAAAGTTTTATCGGGAAATCTATTAAATAAAACAGTACGGGATTTTTTAAGAAACAATCTGACACTTATGAGTTTTTACAACGTATATTTACTCCGTTTTAAATAAATGATGCATTTAGTGGAGCAAAACTTGACAGAGAAATGTATATTATAACATTACAACAGTTTCCTTATGTCCTTTTCGAACGCGGGACATTTCAGAAGAAAACGGAGGAAGACAAACTGCTTCCTAACGAGAAATAATTAAATTGACATTTAGGTTTCATTTCTCCCATAACGAAAAAGACCAACCCGAGAGCGCTGAAGCTCTACAAAGGATGCTTGTTTATAACCCAAAGTATGCACTTCCTCTTCTTCTTTAGTAGAAACCACATTTGCTTCCATTAAAAAGTGGTTTTCTATTTTATAAATCGAACTAATTTAATACTTTCTCAATGATAAGAACATCATTAACAAAAACCGTGGGAAACAATGCGTCTCGCACAGAAACAGGAAGTGTGGAGAGAGAGAGAGAGAGAGAGAGAGAGAGAGAGAGAGAGAGAGAGAGAGAGAGAGAGAGAGAGAGAGAGAGAGAGAGAGAGAGAGAGAGAGAGTAGAGAGAGAGAGAGAGAGAGAGAGAGAGAGAGAGAGAGAGAGAGAGAGAGAGAGAGAGAGAGAGAGAGAGAGAGCGCAACTGAAGTTTGGTAACTCTGGAGCGGTGCAGGAATGAGCACTTCCTGTTCGCTCTGATGTTTTTTTTAAAGGATTAGCCGCCGTTAGCTTAGCATTGGGGATGGTAAGTCACGTCGTTCCTTCGTAGCGTCCATCCTGCTGAACAGAACCTCTGCGTGGCATGAGGGTTGAGCCGGAAGGAACCCGGCAGACGCTGCATGACGTTCTGGGACGTTCTAGCTGAGGTAGGTCAAGACGACGGACTGGATGGGCAGCCGGCACACGGGACACAGCTTGTTCCTGTTCTTCAGCTTCTTGGCGCACACGTAGCAGGACATCAGGTGCCCCGTGTTCCCGTGCACGATGCAGCCGTTCTTCGGACGCGACTGGCAGATGATGCACGGATCCAGACAGGACTCGGGA
Source organism: Champsocephalus esox (assembly GCA_036324585.1). Classification (NCBI taxonomy): domain Eukaryota; kingdom Metazoa; phylum Chordata; class Actinopteri; order Perciformes; family Channichthyidae; genus Champsocephalus; species Champsocephalus esox. The sequence goes on from CM070492.1 coordinate 25,402,914, forward strand.
AGACGCCATTCTGCAGAAACGCTGCGCTCCAGATTGGGGACTCCGGCGGGAGGACGAGGAGTGTTGGGGGAAGACGGGAGGAGCTCCTGGGAGTCCACGGAGGACGAAGAAGGCTGCGAGTCGGGAGTGTTCTGCTGCGAGGAAGAGGACGGCTTGGAGGAAGAGAGGAGCTCCTCGGAGTTTGGGGCTGAAGAGCACGGAGACCTTTTCCCATCGGGGACGTCCACCCCTTCGTTCTCCTCGCCATCTGAACCTACGGGAGACAAAGCGGACATCGGTTAAGGAGAATTTAAAATGTATTGTAAAAGAAAATATACGTCTAATATCGATCGCTTTGTTATTTCTACTTATTTAAATAAATAGTTATCACCGCAATAAACCGTATTTAATTTGGTCTTAATGTACATTATTTAATTTCATATTCTGTTCTATTTACATTGCCATTTCTACTCCGTAGCTTTTGAGCATATGACGATAAAACCTTTGAATCCTTGCAGGTAAACAGCTTCTCTCTACCTGGAGTCTCTCTGGCTGCCGATTGGTCGGTGGGCTTTGTGGGCAGGTCTTTGGAACTGCAGGAGGCGGGCTTTGGGGGGAGTGACACTTCAGACAGCCAATCCTGGCGCAGCGTCCAGCAGCGAAGACATTTTCCGGGCAGCGGTGGGTTCAACTCGTCACACTTCACACAGCGCCAGTAATCCTGAGAGAGAAACACACACTGTTAGACCTGGGGTGTGTGTGTGTGTGTGTGCGTGCGTGTGTGTGTGTGTGTACTCACAGCTTCAGTGATCTCTGTGTCCTCATCAAACGAGTCGTTATCCTCCGCCTCAAATATGGTGACCTCGTATACCTGGACAGAGAACACAATATATACAACAATCAGTATTTTATTTATTGTCATACATTATATCCAGTCTGCTCTGATTGGTTAGCTGGCTGGCTCTGTTGTGATTGGTCAACCCGCTTAGAGATGTCCCGCCTCTTAGCCTCCATGGTATATGTAAAGAAATTATACTTTTCCTTCTAGAAAAACTCTCGTATGTTTAGTCTTTTATTTCTTTTATGTATTTAATTCTAAAAAATAAACTTGTTTTTTTATTCATAGCAACATTTTAAATAAATAAAATGTAATGCATTAATTAAAATACTTTTCACGCGTTGGAGCACGAGCCAATAGAACGAGTGTTCCGTAGTGATGTCACCGTGTTCCGGAACTTTTACATTACACAAAAACCTTTATTGAAAACACACTACAGGAGAGGGAAACAAAAAAGTAGAATAGGGCCTCTTTAAATACTAAAATGTAAACGGATGAATGTTTACCTGGTCGTCTGCGGACATCAGAGAAGCTTCGTCTTCGTTGTAGTCTTCCGAGTCGACGGATTCGACCTCGAACTCCACGCTGAAGTTGTCGCTCTCCGAGTCTGAGGCGGCAACCGTGAGCTCTGACCTGCCAGACTACACACACACACGATGAGTACAATGAAAGCTAATGAGTGTCTTTGAGGGTTATTATTGTAAGCTAACAGTGGAATTAAAACAAATAACACTACAGATAATATTATTATTTGTCTTAAACTAAAAGTTTAATAAAACAGAAAAACTCATGAAACGTAATAGAAACACAACAAAAATGTCTAAATGAGATGTTTTTGTGTGTAAATACTCACGGTGCTGTCTGACGATTGGCTGCTGTGTCTGTCCTTCGCCAATCCTCCGATCACACACCACGACAGACTGTCATCAAACGTCAGGGAGTAGCTGTCAGACCTCCTCCTCTTCCTCCCTCCTTCTTCATCATCTTCCTCCCCTGACTCCTCCTCTTTCTCAGCTTCACCACCCTCTGTGCTGTGTGAGGGTCCTGAGAGAGAGAGAGAGGCAGTGATTGGACTTTCATACCTCAGACTTAAAGGTCACCTCTATTTCACTTCCTGTTTCTAAAGTGCTGATTCGGGGATAAAGCTTTAAAGAGGAGGAGTCTGAGCTCATGCGGGACCCGGCAGCTACCGTCTAAACTAAATGCTGCCGTGATGAAACTCCATATCATGGATCATCAAGGATCTGAAACAGTCTGGAGCTCAAAGGCTTTCTCTCTTGCCGGTTACACCACGAGGTGAGTTCCTTTCTACTTCCTGCTTCTTCACACACATGCTCTCCAGCACAGGTTAGCTCTGAGTGCTAGCTATGCTAATGTAAACACCGACCGTATTCCGTCCAAAGCAGTCGGGCATTGTCTCTGATAGCAACGTTTCTGATTGGCCCGTGGGTCCACATTTCAGATGTTACGTCATATCGGACGCAAATCTGGATCAGCTCCGTTGTTCCCCGTTTTTAGAGATTTGGGTACGGAGGAAAAGAGAGAGGGTTTATTTCCTGACGCTGCGGGAGTTCCCCGACGCACCGGGGGGACACAGCGGGGACACATGTTGACGGAGAGAAGACATCACAAAGCGCATTTTGCACGATAAGAGACCTTTAAGAGGAGCGAGTACGATGAAAAACGTTCTATAAATAAAATAAAGTCATTATTATTAAACTCACCGGCATCGATGCTCCTGCCGCTGCTCCTCCTCCTTCTTCTTCCTCGCCCTTCTGGTGACGAAGAGCGGCTTCCTGAGACGGCCTCCTAAAAGCACAAACACACATTTATTAGATATTCTAAAATATTAAAACTCCCTTTAAAAATCTTCTTTGCCTTTTCCCATCATAATCCCAAATGCTGCCCCTACAATTTAATATTTAGAATATTCTCCTTTAAAAGTTTCTGATAAATAACAAAATCTTCTCTGAAATAAATGCATGCAGTTGTTGTTTTTAGAGCATTACTGCATGCTTCCAATTTCAATAGAGCGCCGCGGTGACGCGTCCTAAAACCTGGAAGTAAAGTCCTTCCGGTTCCTTCGTCAAAACGCAATCTCTCCGTAGGGTTTTGGAAAATAGCTGAAATCAGGTCTGAGGTTGAGACGCATTGAAGAGACGGATCACGTTTTGTTCAGCGGATAATCTCCACATGTCGAAACTACTTTTATCATTTTCTAAATTATAAATCTAGTCGCCAGAAGCTAAATGCTAACGTGATGCTATAAAGGAGCTACAGCAGGGTCGCTGCTTCAACGTCACGCCAAGCCCCGACTGACTGAGCCACTGCCGGTTTGCATTGAAATATCTCGTCCTACTTTCGGTCCTTTTCTTACAATGTAATGCGTCTGTGTTCGAACGAAAGCAAATTCCCAGTAAGTGTTAACCTACGTGGAAATAAAGCCGCTTCTAATTCAGATTCTTGAGGTACGATTTGCTCAAAACGGACTCAAACACAACGGTTCTATCTGATCTGAGTCTCACCTCGGCCCCTTTGTCTGCCCGAGCCTCGCTTTGGGGTGCGATGGGGCTCGGCGGTGAATCTGAGGAGGAAACGGAAAGACACGTTAGGATTTTATGAATGTTCTGAATGCGGAGACAGAGGAAGCGGAGGAACAGTTGCATCGTGGAAATGAGGAAGTTATCTCCTGAACAATCCCCTCTCACGTCTATGCAGCCAATGTGTTCATTATGTACTCGTTTCGAGATGGCAATAAATAAAGAACTGTGTTCAATCTCGACATTTAAATAACACTAAAATGAAAAGTGGAGCGGTCTTACCTTGGCTTTTTATCGCCACGAGGTTCTTGGTGATCATAGCGAAGAGAACTCTGAAACGAACATACAATTATAAGTTATTATCAAGTTTTGAGGTGTGTTACTAGGGCTGCTCAATTAATCGTATTTTAAATTACGATTATGGCTTGCAACGATCGATCGAAATAAAACAATCATTTCTTTATTATTATATAACTTTATTATATTTATAATTTTTCAGTTGAGTTATATTTAAAGTTCAGGGTAATCAACTGTAAAACACTGTTCACATTTCTTTTCTCCAATAAATAGATGTTTTCAAAGTCAATTAATAATCGCAATTATTAACCCAAATAATCAAGATTAGATTTTTGCCATAATCGAGCAGCCCTATGTGTTACTATGTGATATACATACTTGCTGTGTTGTTGCACTATGCCATATTATATTAAATGAGACGCATTACTTTCTGCATCCTATATCAGGGTTTTAAAATGCAGATTTTCCCGTAAAGTCATGCCGGAAAACTATATTTCTGTTCCTCAACAACTGTATAATTACTCCACAAACAACGTAACTGTCTGTCTCTCCCTCTCCTGACAGCATCGTCTCATGCAGCTCACTGAAGTGAAGAATAAACATGTATAATGTATAATCTAGCATGAAAATTCCTTCCAGAGCGGTTTAAGTTTTATTTATTCTTACTAAATTCAACGTATATGAAGTTCAACACCTGCTATAAGGTTTTCATTTGATAATCTATGGTAATAGTATTACAAATAGTAAAATAAACTGCTTTCCATAACTGGCATAAACGTCCCTTTACTGAGAAACAGTCAGTTGTTGTTGTTGTTGTTACTGTAGAGCAAACCAAAACAAACACTAATAAATCCTCCTCCTCTTCCTCACCGTGGCTCTTTAACAGAGAAGCTGTCGACCCCCAGCACTCGCCCCAGTGCATCCTGGGAGCAGTGGACGATGTGCTGCTGCTTCTGGTCGTACAGCTGCTTCTGGATGATGTACTGACCCAGGTAGAACATCACCTGCAGGACCGATACATCACATATTAGCATGGGACACATTCAAAATGTACATACAACCTCCAATAAATACAAATAAATCCATGTTTACCTCCTTCATGGTAAAAGTGTCTTTAGTGGCTCCAGCTTGCTGCAGCAACGTCTGGAATTCTAGCTTTGGTTTCACCTTAAAAAACACACAAAATGTAGATAAGATTTCAATAAGAGACACTCCTACAAAGTTCTCTGACCATGTGTGTGTGGAGAGACACTACTGGAAAACCAAATAAATAAAAAATAACCATTAACTTTTTCTTAAATAGCAACTTTTAAACACAGTTACAAAGTTATTTCAAATCAAAAATCGGAGGAAAACAAACAAAAAAAGGTGTATTTTATTCAAAAGGGGACCTAGTCTGCTCTGATTGGTGGAACTTAGAGATGTCCCGCCCCTTAAAGAGGCCAATAGAAGCACAAGTGATCCAAGTGATGTCACTGTGTTCCGGAACTTTGAGATCTTAGCCTTTGCAGACCGTTTCTAAAAGCTATATAAAAACACACTATAGGAAAGGATAGGAAAGGATAGGAAAGGATAGGAAAGGAAAGGATAGGAAAGGGACAGATTAAGGGACTCTTTACGTCGCGTCTCTCACCAGTTGGTTCTCGTCTGCAGTGTCGACGTTGAGCTGGCTTTCTGCTGACATAGTGATGGTTTCTGCACACAAACAGGAAATCAAATGATTAGTAATTAGGCTCCGAGGAACTAGGGATGCGAATTTGAAAGCAAATGAATATTCGCCCCCCAAAAAAACGGTTCACCAAAATGTACATATCCTATAAAGAAATGTGGGGAAAATGTTGACAAAAAAAAATATATATATATACATTTTGTTTTTATAAAAAAATAAATAAATACATGTTCAAATAAGTTTAGGAACCAAGTGGAATTTGTCAAATGTATTGAACTGGTGATCACAGTTTGAACAGCTGACAGCTATAGGCCTACAGCTTTCATGCTTAAAACATAACTTGGTTTTCAAATGAAAGAGGGATCATACACGAACAACATAACGTGTTAGGGTAACCCATGACAACAGAGTAACGGGGCCTGTGCACAGAATGCAGCTACTCAATACTCAGGGGAGAGGCGATTCACAACCAGGCCAGCTGTAGAGGAGACCCTCTCAGCTGGGATGTGGGCATGAGATGAGGTTTGAGTCTGCGTGTAGGGAGGGGCAGCAGCCGTATCATTGGCTAGAACTAGCTAGGACATAAACACGAGTGAAGTATAACCGGACGAGAGAGAGAGAGAGAGAGAGAGAGAGGAGAGAGAGGAGAGAGAGAGGAGAGAGAGAGAGAGAGAGAGAGAGAGAGGAGAGAGAGAGAGAGAGAGAGAGAGAGAGAGGAGAGAGGAGAGAGAGAGAGAGAGAGAGAGAGAGAGAGCTGCAGCTCTGCCCGCTGTGAGGGACCGGTGAGCGGAGCGAAACACACCGAGCTATGGCACTGTCGTATACATTGAAGTATTCCATTGGATAATATGTAATCAGCGTAGGCACCCACCCAAACAAATCTATAAAATATTCATAACTCATATTCTCATTCGAATACCTGAGTAATCGTTCCCATCCCGAGAGGAACCTGCAAGTAAATTGGATTGAAACAAACCAAAACGTTTTGCGTCCTGGCATTGCCTTCAAATGAGCTAAATACTTAAATACTACAACTTTTTTTGGGGGGGGGTTGAGTGTTAGGTTTAATGGTAAGGGTGCAGTATTTGTACACAACGAATACACTTCAATATCTGCAGGAATACATAAGCAAGCACGATGTAAAACCATAATTATCGTTTCTGGTGATCCGATCAAGGAAAGGGAAGAGGTCGGACGTAGAAAAGCAGTTTCAAGAGAACCGTGTGTTATTATTCTTTAATCAGCGGTGACAGTGATCCTGGTCTGCTGACTCAAACTCTAAAGACCTCTGACCCGCTGATTAGTTTACACAATCCACCGAAACCAATACTTATCTCTTACGGTAGTTCAACATAAGCGCCTCCTGACAGCCTGCAATAGATAAACTAAAACATTGCATAACTGCAGCCAGCAGGAGGAGAAATGTAAGACCTGGCATGTTATGAAATGTGATCGTTGCGTAACGGAGTGTCTCTGTGGTTTGAGCATAACTTCTGGATATCTACACGTCCAGAAAATCCATTTACATTTCATTTTTCTGGCAACCAAATGAATTAAAGGTTAGTTTTCCGTCTCCTTTTGTCTCCGTTTCCGTCTCAACCATCAAGTTATCCTGCTTATAAATGCCACACTATGGTTCCCAGGTGAGTACAACGTCCGTCTGTCTCGGCGGATGGTTACAGTGCGTTCGATAAAAGCAGAAAACATCTGCCTTGTGATGCGGGAAATACACAGAGCCTACAAATAAGCACTCGAATGCCTCGGAGCACCGAGGGAAGAAAGGAGGTTTGTTCCAAAAAACCACAAAGAGACGAGTATCTCGCTTTCCACATCTTTCCTTAAATAGCATAACAATACTGATTAGGGGAATGCATTACGCTTCAAATGCGAATATATGATGTCTTCAATACGCTGGACAGAGTTGCAGATATTAAGTTGACAACTCGATGAGAGGGTCAACATAGAAAACGTTACTTTCAGCTTCTAAAATACGGACTTTTTATTTGATATTAAAGTGAGTATCTTTGGGTTTCGATCGAAAGAGACGCCTTGAAACCGAGACGGACTTTATTCTATATTACCTAGACATTTAATAGAAAATAATCTGCATTTGCCGTTCTAGTCAAGACATGCCAAAAGTAGACAATCATGAAATAATATAAGTTAATCGCAATGAACATTTAAAGTCACACATGTAATAATTAATAATATAAAAGAAATTAACTCAAATCCAACCACTTGAATAAAACTATTTAGACCACTAGTTTTATTTAATTTATAAAACAGTTACAAGACTGTTAGAAAAAAGTGTATTTGTAAGCTATGCATCGGTCTTTATAGTGAACTGAGTGTTCGTGAGATGAATGAAAAGTCTTACCAGGATGTACAGAGCAGAGAATCAGCAGTCTGTGCAAAGTGAAGCAGATAAAGTGCTGTCAGAGAGCAGGAGACAGCAGCCTCTCATATACTGGAGCCGCTCAGACATGTCAGGACTAGACCAGCTGAGGAGGCCCTGGCTGGCCTGAGTGGGGCCTATCAGGTCTGAGTCAGCAGTGTGTGTGTGGGGGGGGGGCTAGATGTTTAACTATTGAGGGAATTTCACAAGATATCTGAATACCTCACTTTGATGAGCTATTCCCTTTTTTTTGTTTTAGTTAACTTTATAAACTACTCAAAATATTCTTTAGTTGTATTTCTAGATTCTAAATAACAAATGCACACTTTTAAAATAATATGTGTGTGTGTGTTCAATTTGACAGTAACAGCTGATTGATTCAATCACACACAGCTGACACACACACACACACACACACACACACACACACACACACACACTGCCAGACATGCCACTACTAGTCCAGGGTGAGTCATCATTACTGTCAAAATGAGCTAACAAGGCTAACCACGCTAACCAGACTAACCAACAACGCTAACAAGGCTAACCACGCTAACCATGCTAACCACGCTAACCAACCACGCTAACAAGGCTAACTCATCCCAACTAACCAGTGACTCTAGCCTGGTTTCAGTGTGTTTGCACAACAAGGCTGTCTCCGGGTTTAAGAGGATGGAGACGTGGAAACTAAATGCACTTTGGGATGCCCATGAAGTTAAATGTAGTCTTACACAAATGCATTTTGAAATATGGTTTAGTTGTTCAAGTCTGAACTGCACTGTAAAGCAGTGATGGCTGAACTAGCAACACTTTGTAAAGGAATATCAACAATACAACTGAATTATAGAAAGCCGCACACGAGGTGGAAATCACATTTACTAAAGTTGAGTATTTCATTTTGCACTACTTTATTCTTCTATTATAGCACATTTTTGGGGGGGGAATTAATGTATTTTTCACTCTGCCACAATGAATTGATCGTGCTAGTTACTCTGATTTCGAAGACATTAATTAAAATGTTTTCTAATAGGTTAGGCTACCCAGCAGGACATCAAGTAATTAAAGTAATCTCCACCTTTACCAGCATTAAAGACAAAACCCCATTATCTATTAACCATTAAAGTAAAGTACTCACTATGCAGAATGGTTCATTACAGAAACAGGTTACCTCGTACTTAAATTAATGTTGATGCTAATGTCGTTTCACTTTAGTTAAGTTTCGGAGGTGGGACATTTACTTATAACAAAGTATTTCTAAATTGTAGATGTAGTACTTTAACTTGAGCTAAATATCTGTATACTTTCTGCTGGAAATTCTGCAAGAGTACGGTTGTTGACGTACTATGTTTACAATCTACTCTAACAAAAAAAGTAAAACATAAGGGAATGAAACACTTAAAAAAGAAACCGTAATGTATTTTTTAATCATTAATCTTATATGGGGAAATTCTTATGTGTTAATGTTTCAGAAAACTGTTAACATTTTAGGACACAGGGGCAAAATGTATATAAAAAGGAGATCTCATTACATGTCAGATTATCAGAAAATAAAAAAATGTAGATTACAGCTCCACATCTGATGATATGATGATGAAGCTGGCTATATTGCGAAAGGCCCGACGACACGATTTACGGCAGCCAACAAGAGATTAGAGACGGAGCGATATCCTGACCTGTGTGACACAACATTGGGTTAATCTGACATGACAACAAGGTCACGTCACAGGTCTAACAGACACGTGTGTTCAAGAAAACGTATAAAACCTGATCAGTAATGAAACTACACGAGAAATACATCATACATATATATATATACATATATTTGTATCAGGGATGCGAGCGACTAAGAACTTTTTTCTTGGAGTTCGGTCTCCTAAAATGTCAGATGATTGTAAAAGTGTCCATCACAGTTTCTCGAGGTTAAAGGTGAAGTATTTAAATGTCTTCTTTGCCAGTCCATGATATACATTAATATTGTATAAAACAGAGAAATGCAGAAAATGACGATGTTTTATTGGGTGAAAACAGCATTTTCTGTAAGAAACTAAACACTATTTTCTAAACTCTATTGATAGTTTGGTGTCTAAAATGTCAGAAAATAGTAAAAGTGTCCATTATAGTTTCTCTGGGTTAAAGGAGAAGTCTTTAAATGTCATCTTTGTCAGTAAAAAACCCGTAATATTCACTTTAATATGATGTCAAATACAGCAAATCTCCAAGTTGTTGAAAAGTAAAATAAAAAAATATGTATTTTTCTGCCTAATAGTTACAGCTCTAATATATACACAATGCTACTGTTGGATAAAGGATTCAGAGTTTAACTTAATGTTATGTTTTTAATTCAAATTACATTTCTGCAGAAAACTTGGAAAGGTGGAAAAAGGGCCAAAATCCCTAAATATCAACACATGTTTAGGAGGAGAACATGCCCAGACTCAATCCATGCAAGTGTGTATTATGTGGACCTTCAGAGTGAATATGTCTGGGCAGAGGGAGGGTTTTGAATTTGACTTAATATGTTTTTTAATTAAAATTACAAGTAAGAAAACATGACATTTCTGCACAAAACTTGTCAAATAGTGCAAAAAAAAAGGACACAAATCCCAACACATCTTTAGGAGCTTAACATGCCCAGACCCAATCCGTGCAAGTGTGTATTATTTGGCCCTTGAGTGAATATGCCTGGGCAGAAAGAGGCTTCAGAAAACATGACTGTTCACCTCCAGCTGACTGAGAGCGTGAGTCAGCTGCTGCTGCTCACACACAGGGAATATGCCCAGACATGCCCCTGCTCTCTGTGGTCAACTCTGCCTCTCTATAGCACTTTCACATGTGATGAACACAGATACAATGCATTCAGCACCTCAGAATACAACCAGTACAAGTTAACCTACATGTATAGAGAAGAATATCCAGAGAAAATAGTTTAACATAGACTTAAAAACAAGGAAATGTAAGTTTATGAGGTTTGCTTTCACTCAGTCTGTGGATGCTAACAATGCTTTTCTGGCAGCTATCTCTTGTTAGTGAATTAAATGACACGTTAAAGCTAGTTTTTAATGATTATAACAACATACATGCCTAATAATATGTTGTAATAAATAATAATGCGAGTTAGCATTGCATCTCGTTACTTAGTTGTATATGCTATTCCTTGTACACTTAACGGGAAATAATATCCTACTTTTAAATCTCGTTAGCTGTAATTTGGCGCTTGTATAGTGTATATGTAACAGTTGATGTATATAGAAAAATGTCCCATGTTTGGAGCAATAAAGTAAAATCTAGTCTTGTACATTACATCTCAGGCTAAAAACACAAAGTACTCCCTTTTTAATTAACTGCAAGTAAGTCAAAACACAAGTTTAATACATTAGTTAAGAGTAAAATCATCCCATATTAAACACAAAATCATCTGCCTAGCAACAGTTGATTTTAAATGAGTGACCGTTGGCGAACTTTCAAAAACTTAACAATCTTAGCTACGGTTACCGCTGCCTTAAATAAACCATTAAATACTCTAAACAACTTAACATTAACACCCTAACAACAAAGCCGTAACTAAAACCTGTAAAAGCAGTGAATTTCAGTTATAAAATGTTAATTTAATCTGTCGTTTTTATCGTAACATCGTCCACACATCGTGGCCGCGTTCCCGCTCATAAACCCGGGTACATTCAGCCAAGAAAACACGAGGCTCCGCGGCCTGTTAGCACGCTGCTAACCACCCACTTGTGCTTCTGCAATACAATGTATTTTAAACATATCATACATATATATTTCAGTCTTTGTTGTGTTGACCTACCTTGTCAGTGATTCTCGGTTAAATAATATCCTTCAAAAGGCGGTTTTCACCCAGTTTTCTGCAGTTTGGGGCTCTAAGGTCCAATGTTAACTGTCTGCAGTTGTTCCTTCACTTGTCCATGTGACTCTCATGCTGGCAGAACACTGACACTGCACCCACATCTAATAATGATGGAGGGAAGGCATACAATAACAATGATGGTTTTATTTTTGTATTCTCTAATTAGATCACTTTAAGATGATTTGTTCCTGCCAAAATCTCAATCAGGATACCTTTATTATTCGTCCCACATAGGGGCATGCACATGATATTAAAATACAAAATTAAAACGTTTTTCCAAGTGTCATTAGTAATACATTTCTCCAATTTACATATTGCACACGAGTGTTTATTTATTCCACTAGTAAGCAGTCAACATGGAGGTAACTAAAGTCACCATGTATACAAGTACAAGGACTTAGCGGTCCGATAAAAAACAAAAAACCTCCCTTTAATTTATTTTGACAAATTTCTCGAAATAATGTCTAAGTTTCTTAAAATAATGACTTAAGAATTGTGCTTCAATCCAAATTGAGTAGTATTATGTTTGTCTCATATTATACTACTACTATTATATAAATATACTACACAGCATGGATTTGTTAATGTACTTGTAGTGTATGTATATTACTACATAATATTGTGTATATTAAACTATTCATACGTTATTTTCATACGTCGGTGGGACGAGGGATTTTCTTTAAAGCCGACTATACAAATATAATTTTGTTTTAAAAACACAACTAAATGGTACTGCTCAAAATTATTTTAATTGTCTTAAATATAACAGCAAATACATTCTTACTTACCTACTCGAAATATTGGTCAGGTTTTTCTTGTAAAAGAGACAACCATGCAGTTTGAAGGCTCTAAGTAATCAGCGATAAGAAGTTCAATGGAAATAAAGATAACGCTACACAAGTACAGGAAAACAAAGGCTTTTATTTTTGAAAAAATGTTACACGATAAAAAAAAGTGATTCAGACACCGTGTGTGTGTGTGTGTGTGTGTGTGTGTGTGTGTGTGTGTGTGTGTGTTCACGGCTGCAGCTCGTAGCCCAGCGGGTCGAGTCCTCGGTCCAACAGAGCGAGAGACGACTCCCTCAACTTCTGCAGGAACCTCCTCAGCTCCTCCTTAGAGAACACCTGTGAGTAAACAAACAAACACGAATGACAATGAATAAAAGACAACAAGAAGAGACTCAAAATCCGTTTTAGTGGGTTTAAACATACGAGGAACTTGCTTTGGTGTAGCTATTACAAAAAACTGTAACAAATAAAAAACTAAAGACAATTTTTACACAAAATATAAATGTGAGAAACTGAGTATAGTATTCGTCTTATTTTACGGCATATATCTGTGTATATGTGCATCATGTACACAGAGTTTACAGGATTTGATGCAAGATTTAAAATATATTGTTGCCTGATGTGCATCAAGGAGTTAACGTGTGTGTTCACCAGAGGTGGGAAGTAGGAGTACAAATACTTTGTTACTGTACTTAAGTACATGTTTCTGGTATCAGTACTTTACTCAATACTTATTTTTCTGACAACTTTTTACTTTGACTTCTTACATGTTGAACTCAAATACCTGTACTTTCTACTTCTTACATGTTGAACCCAAATACCTGTACTTTCTACTTCTCTCATGTTGAACCCAAATACCTGTACTTTCTACTTCTTACATGTTGAACTCAAATACCTGTACTTTCTACTTCTTACATGTTGAACTCAAATACCTGTACTTTCTACTTCTCTCATGTTGAACCCAAATACCTGTACTTTCTACTTCTTACATGTTGAACTCAAATACCTGTACTTTCTACTTCTTACATGTTAAACTCAAATACCTGTACTTTCTACTTCTCACATGTTGAACTCAAATACCTGTACTTTCTACTTCTCTCATGTTGAACTCAAATACCTGTACTTTCTACTTCTTACATGTTGAACTCAAATACCTGTACTTTCTACTTCTTACATGTTGAACTCAAATACCTGTACTTTCTACTTCTTACATGTTGAACTCAAATACCTGTACTTTCTACTTCTTACATGTTGAACTCAAATACCTGTACTTTCTACTTCTCACATGTTGAACTCAAATACCTGTACTTTCTACTTCTCTCATGTTGAACTCAAATACCTGTACTTTCTACTTCTTACATGTTGAACTCAAATACCTGTACTTTCTACTTCTCACATGTTGAACTCAAATACCTGTACTTTCTACTTCTTACATGTTAAACTCAAATACCTGTACTTTCTACTTCTTACATGTTGAACTCAAATACCTGTACTTTCTACTTCTTACATGTTGAACTCAAATACCTGTACTTTCTACTTCTTACATGTTGAACACAAATACCTGTACTTTCTACTTCTCACATGTTGAACTCAAATACCTGTATTTCTACTTCTTACACGTTGAACTCAAATACCTGTACTTTCTACTTCTTACATGTTGAACCCAAATACCTGTACTTTCTACTTCTTACATGTTGAACCCAAATACCTGTACTTTCTACTTCTCTCACATTGAACTCAAATACCTGTACTTTCTACTTCTCACATGTTGAACTCAAATACCTGTACTTTCTACTTCTTACATGTTGAACTCAAATACCTGTACTTTCTACTTCTTACATGTTGAACACAAATACCTGTACTTTCTACTTCTCACATGTTGAACTCAAATACCTGTATTTCTACTTCTTACACGTTGAACTCAAATACCTGTACTTTCTACTTCTTACATGTTGAACCAAATACCTGTACTTTCTACTTCTTACATGTTGAACCCAAATACCTGTACTTTCTACTTCTCTCACGTTGAACTCAAATACCTGTACTTTCTACTTCTCACATGTTGAACTCAAATACCTGTACTTTCTACTTCTCACATGTTGAACTCAAATACCTGTACTTTCTACTTCTCACATGTTGAACTCAAATACCTGTACTTTCTACTTCTTACATGTTGAACCCAAATACCTGTACTTTCTACTTCTCACATGTTGAACTCAAATACCTGTACTTTCTACTTCTTACATGTTGAACTCAAATACCTGTACTTTCTACTTCTTACATGTTGAACTCAAATACCTGTACTTTCTACTTCTCACATGTTGAACTCAAATACCTGTACTTTCTACTTCTCTCATGTTGAACTCAAATACCTGTACTTTCTACTTCTCTCATGTTGAACTCAAATACCTGTACTTTCTACTTCTTACATGTTGAACTCAAATACCTGTACTTTCTACTTCTTCCATGTTGAACTCAAATACCTGTACTTTCTACTTCTTCCATGTTGAACTCAAATACCTGTACTTTCTACTTCTTACATGTTGAACTCAAATACCTGTACTTTCTACTTCTCACATGTTGAACTCAAATACCTGTACTTTCTACTTCTTACATGTTGAACTCAAATACCTGTACTTTCTACTTCTTACATGTTGAACTCAAATACCTGTACTTTCTACTTCTCACATGTTGAACTCAAATACCTGTACTTTCTACTTCTCTCATTTCCCAAACAGCTGGTTCCTTTAGTCTGAATGTGTGTTGGGTGCGTGGTCATTATTCTTTAGAGTCACTGCGTGCCTATTGGTTGGAACACGATCCGTGTATCCATCACTTCCTGGTCTTCTCTAAAGAAGAGGGACCAATGGAAACGTTGTCATGTTGCCGTTGGTCACCATGGAAACATTCATTAGCTAACGATGACATTATTGTTCTATTGATATAAAGGGAGGTCAGGTACTCTTTAAAGCAGCTGCTAGTTATGGGTACTTTCTACTGAAGGACACTTCAAAGTTCTTTACTTTGAAGAAGTTTAGTCAGTACTTCGACTTTCACCAGAGTATTTTTAAGCACAAGTATCTGTACTTCTACTTGAGTAAAGGATGTGTGTACTCTTACCTGGTAGAGGCGGTGCTGGTCGGAGGAGATGATGTCAGCGAGCCGCAGCGCCTCCTGGTGTCTGGAGGAGTTCTGCAGGACGCTGAGCAGCAGGAAACTGAGGCGAGGCAAACACAGCGAGCGCAACGCCGCCATCTGGTGGCTGCGCTCTGAATCCTCCTCCGAATCCTGAAAACAACCAAACAGTCGATTGCCTTCCTCTGCTCAACTCCACTCTCTGCCCTGGCTGTAGCTCCATGTTGAATGGTACGGTGTTCATTTTATTTGAACTTGGTCTTAGTCCTGTGTGAAAAGTCCTCATCCTGTTACCTTTGGTCATGTTTTAGTTTAAAGTATTTTTTTTAACGACATTTGACTCAACAGTTTTGCATGCCGATATGGTCACAGATATTGACACCATATTGCCACGTCTTTGTCAAGATTGTACATATTTAGGCGTAGCTTGCAATAACAACAATTAAACTGGATTAATATATTACTCTTATAATCCAACGAAAGCAAAAAAAATTAATTCTCGACAAATAAAATCCAGAAAAAACCAAACCTGAAGAACTAAACAATTCAAAGATAGGGACTTATTTTAGCGCCGAAAGATTTCTTACAGTTACTCAATTAAACCTCTGGTTCCTTTGAATGAAACACAGCTTATGTTTCTTATTCATTCACTGGGATAATAAGTTAATCAATGTCTTCATCGAGTCGTAAACAGTTACCTGTCTGTTGTCGATCATCCAGCCGCCGTCGACGAACAGCAGCACGTTGTAGATTCTCTCTTTCACATCTTCAGTCAGAACGTCCAGACGACCAGACCAGGCAGACAGGGACGACTAACACGCAGAAAAACATTTAATACAGTAAGTATTATTGTCGTTTTAAGTCATAGTACCAGCAAAACAAACTACCGTACTTTTCGGACTATAAGGCGCACCGGCATATGAGCCGCCGCAGCAGCTAAAGTGTCCGTCTGTCTTGCTCTCGTTCTGTCTCTTGTTCCACTTTTACTTTGGCGTGCGACCTGTCTCGCTCTTTCCCGGCCTCCAGCTTTTCCTGCTGGAGCCCGCCGCTTAAAGGTGGCGGGCTGCGGACCGGTCCTAGAGCCCGTAGTGTTAAAGAGCCTGTGACACGGTTTTCCCCCATCATCCAAACCCATCAATTTGAGTACATATTGTCCCCTTGAAAACCGTTACTGAACTGATGTTGGATATTTGTACTTTGATAACCATTAATCTGCCTTCAATGTTGACAATTTTCTGGATCTTCTCGCGGATTCTTCAAGTCCCGCCAAATGATGGGTGACGTCATTGCGGGCACAGCGCTCCAGCTGCACCGTCCAGGATCCCAGCATCTGCATGTAAACCTTTATATATATACAGTCAGATGTAAACGCACGACGGCGCACACAGCAGCAAGCTCAGGCAGCGATGACAGGTTAATGTTGAACGTGTCTGAGAGCTCGTATGAGGCTGAAGGATCGGTTTATGTTGTATCTGTTAGAAGTTTAGGAATGAGGTGCGTCAATATGGGCGATCATACGGTCATGTAGCCAGTGGTGGAATGGGACTACAAATCATCCCGGGACTCTCGACCGGCCCACTTCGGTACCGCTAGTAAATTGTCAACGGGGGGAGTGGGGATGTCAGGGGCGGCAGGTGCTGTATATAGTAAATGTAAATATGTAAATATTTGTGTCACTGCATCCTGGTAAAATACAAATATAATGTATAATGTCTGTGTCTTTGACCTTAGCGCTGCGAGCCACCTGTGCCCTGTACTACGAAGCCAGTTCAACAGACCCTGGATATGTTTGAGTAACAAACAAACGAACAACAACAAACTAACAAACGAGATCTCGCTAAGCGGTCCTACGACGCTCGTTATCAACTCGGTAAATCAAGCCAGGGTTTCTCTCTCCAGCTGAGAGCGCGTTCACGTCTAAAACACGCGTGGATCTGACTTTAATTACATTTGTCTCGAGTGTTTCGTCAACATAATGTGTTAAATAATACTTCTGCATCCAGTCTGTGACGCTGTGAGTGTTGCACGGCCAGATGAGGCTGGAGAAGCTGACTCAGATCAGGAAATATATGATATATTATGATATTATATGATCGATGATCTGAGTGATGATGTGATATGAATGATAAGTGCGACACGTCGGCGTCTTCTCTGCATACGGCAGTTTAAACTGTATTTCCTTTATCCTGTAATATGACTTGAGAGATTTAAACTCCGCACACTGAGTGATCTCTTCTCTATAGACGCCGGAGGCGGGCAGCGTCAGGTCAAAGAAGTTATTTAGCCTTCTCAAACCTGAGCCTCACGCGCCGCCTATGGGGGATGTGCTGGTGACTTATCCGACCGGCCCACTTCGGTACCGGCCCATCGGGATTCGTCCCGGTGGCCAGTCCGCCACCGCACACAGCCCACGTAAACTGTCAACGGGGGGAGCCTCGCTGCGGGGAAACGGTGGACCTAGTGTCCCGATCGGAGTGGGGAATAATAATAATAATAATCCGTGCATTTTATCCATTAATTTCCCCAACACTGTGGTAAAAAACACACGTTTAATCCATGTTGTTGGTGTACTACAACTACAAAAAGCATCGGTTTGTTTTCTCATCAGGAAATGCAGACCGGCTCAAACAAACGATCATTTAATGTATCATATGTTCGCCGAATTGACATGAAAGCACTAATAAATGTAGTTTCATCCACTTGAGTTTACAACCACAAAAATAATCGATTTGTTTTTATATCACATCCGACGGGAGGAAATTCAGCAGCTCTCACTACGATTTGTAATCCTAATGTAATCATCATCTTCACCACGATCATGTATGTTTATGTCACTGAATTGACATGAAAGCACTGACAAATATGAATATACTGTAGTCAACTTCATTAAAACGTTATTAACGTGCCTAATCTCAGTAATTCACCATTTCTACGCATGACACAACACACTTTGTCCGTGTTTGGCTCTCGAAGCGTTCCCGCATTGACGTCACTTCCGGCTTCCCCCA
Source organism: Champsocephalus esox (assembly GCA_036324585.1). Classification (NCBI taxonomy): domain Eukaryota; kingdom Metazoa; phylum Chordata; class Actinopteri; order Perciformes; family Channichthyidae; genus Champsocephalus; species Champsocephalus esox. The sequence goes on from CM070492.1 coordinate 25,421,428, forward strand.
AAACTTCAAAATGAGTCGAAGGAATTTCCCCGCGATGTTCGAAATTATTGATATTTAACGGAACGGTATCGCTTTTTCTTTTTTAAACTGACGGTTCGAGATTACTAGTAGACCAATATTTCATTGCACAACAGTTGTTGGGATGGTGTCACAGGCTCTTTAATGTAATGTTTTATCATTCAAATCAGTGTTTCCGCCAGACCAGGGCTGAGAGGGCATCCACCCCGAGAGCGATAGTTGTGTGTACTAAAAGCAATCTAGATATAAACGGTGTGTGTGTGTGTGTGTGTGTGTGTGTGTGTGTGTGTGTGTGTGTTTCTACCTGGTACTCCTTCTCTCTCATCTCATTGGCTACTCTCTCGGTGAATTTGGCCTCAGGAGCAGGTGCTGGTTTCTGTGGGGCGGAGCTGCTGTGGCTGAACCAATCAGTGAAGGCCTCGTGGGCTTCCTGCGGGAACATCAACAAGACGCATCGAGATCAGTAAACCGTATTGATCCCTGCGGAACAGACTGAAGGGGGAGCGCTCGAATATTTTTCTGTATGTGGTAACCATGGTGACGCACCAGGTAGGCTCTGATGCACAGGTGCTCTCTGATGGAGTTCTCGTCCTCCGCGGGGAGAGGAGTCGTCTGTCCGACCCCCGACCACTGAGAGTAGATCTCCCTCATCGAGTCCTCGGGGACTTTGGAGAAAACCGCCTTCGCCGCGTCGTGTTTCTGCATCGCTGAGAGGAAGAGAGACAGACAGGAAGTCAGACAGACAGACGCAATGCATCATGGTACATGGAGTCAAAGACTGAAGCCAAGTAACCATCCAGATATCACAATCTAAATGAATTTTGAGCAAAATGGATGAAAGTTTTTACATAATTTTTTGCATATTTCAAGATTTCCTTTTCTGTGTTTCCACTTAGGTTTTTATGCATACATTGAAAACAGAAGAAGGAAACAAAATGGTGAAGAGAGGCTTGTCAAATTACGAACACTAAGAAATACATAGAAATAATTAGAAGAAAGAGAGACAGACGCAATGCATCTTGGGACACGGAGTCAATGACCGCCTCCAAGGGTGCGTCTCACTTCGGTTATTTTTCATTTCCTCGGGATCGGCATCACCGGAAGTTGATTTGTCTGCGCCATCTTGAGTAGCGTCCCAGTGGCCTTAGGATCGAGGAGCGATAACGGAGGAACAACCAGACCATCCTCTGGTGAAATCCTCAGACACTCGCCCCGCCCCCTTACTGTGTACCGCTCACTGATTGGACGATGCAGCGCATGCACTGATCTGGCTGCTGTCAGACGATCAGCTGTGCGGCGTCCTCGCAAACGGACGTCCCATTGCTCTTAAAACTAATGTCCCTGCTTCTCGTGGTTTCCTCGCGTCTCTCCGTGCTTCCCTGGTGGGAGGGACTAGTCGCAAGGAAACGACGCAAGTGAAGGACGCAGGCCCATTTAACCGAAGTGAGATGCAGCCACATCCGTGATTTAAGTCAGGTATGCATTTTGACAGAATCTTAAGAAAAATGGCTGAATGTTTTCAAATGTTGCGTTTAAATCAGACATCAACTTTTTGCATATTTCAAGATTTTCTGAGAATCTTCTGTGTTTCCACTTTTATGCATAAATGAAAAGAAAACGGGAAGATGGAAACAAAATGGCTAAGAGAGGCTTGTTCGATATAAAAACTCAGAAATAATTACCCAGGAACTTCCTCATGATGGCGTTGGACTGTTTCAGGGACTCTGCGCGATGGGCGGGGTCAAACAGCAGCCAATCAATGACGTCGATCTTACTCAGGTCCTCCTATCAGAGCACAGCATCACAGTAACTCCTCCCACTTCTACACATACTGTAAGACTCTCCACAAACTATATACCGTTTTTATGAATGAAACCTTTGACTTAATCACGTTGATTTCTTCATATTTAGTTTTAGCTACAGATATTTACGGTGAGTGTTTGTATTTAAATCTGTACCTTATTGGTTCCTGTCTCCAGCGTCTGGCTGTGGTGAGTGAACTCAGCTTCCTCTCTCTCTCTCACCGTCTCCACCACCAGCTTCGTTATCGCGGCGACATCCAGACCTACACATGTGTTAAAGGTCAAAGGTCAACTATTAAGCAAAATCCACTTCTTCATGTCTCTTCTACATCAACATGTGTCCCCTCTTCTCCATGTCTCTTCTACATCAACATGTGTCCCCTCTTCTCCATGTCTCTTCTACATCAACATGTGTCCCCTCTTCTTCATGTCTCTTCTACATCAACATGTGTCCCCTCTTCTTCATGTCTCTTCTACATCAACATGTGTCCCCTCTTCTTCGTGTCTCTTCTACATCAACATGTGTCCCCTCTTCTTCACGTCTCTTCTACATCAACATGTGTCCCCTCTTCTCCATGTCTCTTCTACATCAACACGTGTCCCCTCTTCTCCATGTCTCTTCTACATCAACATGTGTCCCCTCTTCTCCATGTCTCTTCCACATCAACATGTGTCCCCTCTTCTTCGTGTCTCTTCTACATCAACACGTGTCCCCTCTTCTCCATGTCTCTTCTACATCAACACGTGTCCCCTCTTCTCCATGTCTCTTCTACATCAACATGTGTCCCCTCTTCTTCATGTCTCTTCTACATCAACATGTGTCCCCTCTTCTCCATGTCTCTTCTACATCAACATGTGTCCCCTCTTCTCCATGTCTCTTCTACATCAACATGTGTCCCCTCTTCTCCATGTCTCTTCTACATCAACACGTGTCCCCTCTTCTTCATGTCTCTTCTACATCAACACGTGTCCCCTCTTCTTCATGTCTCTTCTACATCAACACGTGTCCCCTCTTCTTCATGTCTCTTCTACATCAACATGTGTCCCCTCTTCTTCATGTCTCTTCTTCATCAACATGTGTCCCCTCTTCTTCATGTCTCTTCTACATCAACATGTGTCCCCTCTTCTCCATGTCTCTTCTACATCAACATGTGTCCCCTCTTCTTCATGTCTCTTCTACATCAACATGTGTCCCCTCTTCTTCATGTCTCTTCTACATCAACATGTGTCCCCTCTTCTTCATGTCTCTTCTACATCAACATGTGTCCCCTCTTCTTCATGTCTCTTCTACATCAACATGTGTCCCCTCTTCTTCATGTCTCTTCTACATCAACATGTGTCCCCTCTTCTCCATGTCTCTTCTACATCAACATGTGTCCCCTCTTCTCCATGTCTCTTCTACATCAACATGTGTCCCCTCTTCTCCATGTCTCTTCTACATCAACATGTGTCCCCTCTTCTTCATGTCTCTTCTACATCAACATGTGTCCCCTCTTCTCCATGTCTCTTCTACATCAACATGTGTCCCCTCTTCTTCATGTCTCTTCTACATCAACATGTGTCCCCTAGGGGACCTTTAATAATGATGTCTGTTATCTTTCTGGTCTCATTGTGTGTGTCTCACCAGCATCGGTGGCGAGCTGCAGGCAGCGTGGGCGGATCTCCGGCTGGGTGACGGTCTCTAAAAAGGCAGCGTATTGAATGGTGCCGAGTTCAGAGGGAAGCTGGCTCACGTAATTCGCCACGAGGTCGGTCTGCTGATCCCGGATCAGGAGGGAAACGTACGCCTTCAGAACGTCCACACACACCTCCTCCTGAGAGAAGAGGTCAGCAAAGTCCAAATTAAGCAACTTAACTTCATCCAGAGGTGGGAAGTAGTGGAGTACAAATACTTCGTTACTGTACTCAAATACCTGTACTTTCTACTTCTTCATGTTGAACTCCAATACCTGTACTTTCTACTTCTTACATGTTGAACTCAAATACCTGTACTTTCTACTTCTCACATGTTGAACTCAAATACCTGTACTTTCTACTTCTTACATGTTGAACTCAAATACCTGTACTTTCTACTTCTTACATGTTGAACTCAAATACCTGTACTTTCTACTTCTTACATGTTGAACCCAAATACCTGTACTTTCTACTTCTTACATGTTGAACTCAAATACCTGTACTTTCTACTTCTTACATGTTGAACTCAAATACCTGTACTTTCTACTTCTTACATGTTGAACCCAAATACCTGTACTTTCTACTTCTTACATGTTGAACTCAAATACCTGTACTTTCTACTTCTTACATGTTGAACTCAAATACCTGTACTTTCTACTTCTTACATGTTGAACTCAAATACCTGTACTTTCTACTTCTTACATGTTGAACCCAAATACCTGTACTTTCTACTTCTTACATGTTGAACTCAAATACCTGTACTTTCTACTTCTTACATCTTGAACTCCAAATACCTGTACTTTCTACTTCTTACATGTTGAACTCAAATACCTGTACTTTCTACTTCTTACATGTTGAACGCAAATACCTGTACTTTCTACTTCTTACATGTTGAACTCAAATACCTGTACTTTCTACTTCTTACATGTTGAACTCAAATACCTGTACTTTCTACTTCTTACATGTTGAACCCAAATACCTGTACTTTCTACTTCTTACATGTTGAACTCAAATACCTGTACTTTCTACTTCTTACATGTTGAACTCAAATACCTGTACTTTCTACTTCTTACATGTTGAACTCAAATACCTGTACTTTCTACTTCTTACATGTTGAACCCAAATACCTGTACTTTCTACTTCTTACATGTTGAACCCAAATACCTGTACTTTCTACTTCTTACATGTTGAACTCAAATACCTGTACTTTCTACTTCTTACATGTTGAACCCAAATACCTGTACTTTCTACTTCTTACATGTTGAACTCAAATACCTGTACTTTCTACTTCTTACATGTTGAACTCAAATAACTGTACTTTCTACTTCTTACATGTTGAACTCAAATACCTGTACTTTCTACTTCTTACATGTTGAACACAAATACCTGTACTTTCTACTTCTCACATGTTGAACTCAAATACCTGTACTTTCTACTTCTTACATGTTGAACCCAAATACCTGTACTTTCTACTTCTCACATGTTGAACTCAAATACCTGTACTTTCTACTTCTCTCATGTTGAACTCAAATACCTGTACTTTCTACTTCTTACATGTTGAACTCAAATACCTGTACTTTCTACTTCTCTCATGTTGAACTCAAATACCTGTACTTTCTACTTCTTACATGTTGAACCCAAATACCTGTACTTTCTACTTCTTACATGTTGAACTCAAATACCTGTACTTCTACTTTTTTTAAACACGAGTATCTGTACTTCTACTTGACTAAAGGATGTGTGTTCTTTAACCATCTCTGACTTCATCTTATTCCATCCTAAAATGTAAAGATATATCAGTTTGGGTACGATTTATCCTGACTTAATTAGTTTGAATAACAATAGTCTACTTTTACCTTCAGAGCCAAACCCAGAGAGCGGTAAAACAGCAGCAGGTGAGTCATGAAGCGCAGCAGGTGGGAGGGGAGGGGCTTAGAGTCTGTCAGCCAATCAGAGAACTCCTCCAAGAGACCTGCCGGAAAGGCAAAGAATAAAAGAAAATCAGTAATGTTTATGTTTTAAATTGTATTTCTCTTCGAAGGTGTCTTACCGTCGATGTCTCCCAGGATGACAAACTTTTGGATGACGTGGTAATGCTCCTTTGTCTCCTCCAACACCCTCTACACACACACACAGGTTTGTTTTAAGTGTGTGTTCAGTCACGTGACTCACAAATCGCAGTTGATGTGAAAACCTCACCTTCAGCTCTGAGGCCTGAAGCTCCTCGAACACCTTCTCCATCGTCCAGCTGCACACAGCGAGAAACAGTGTGTTTATTTAATAAGAAGTAGCTATGGGACGTTACTTCTGTGTGTGTGTGTGTGTGTGTGTGTCGTACTTGGCCTCCAGGTATTCCCGCGGCAGTGTCTCCACTTCCTGGTGGGCCATCCCCGACGACACCAGATCTTTTTCCACCAGAGAGTCGACCATCACTCTGAAATGCGCCCACACACAGTCCTCCCACGACTCACACACCGCCAGCAGCTGACACACACACACACACACACACACACACCACACACACACACACACACACACACACACAGAGATAGAATCTCACACACACACACACACACACACACACACACACACACACAGACAGAGAGAGAGAATCTCACACACACACACACACACACACACACACACACACACACACACACACACACACACAGGGAGAGAGATAGAATCACACACACACACACACACACAGGGAGAGAGATAGAATCACACACACACACACACACAGGGAGAGAGATAGAATCACACACACACACACACAGAGAGAGAGAATCACACACACACAGAGAGAATCACACACACACACACCACACACGGAGAGAGATAGAATCACACACACACACACACACACACACACACACACACACACACACACACACACACACAGACAGAGAGAGAGACAGAATCACACACACACACACACACACACACACACACACACACACACACAGACAGAGAGAGAGAGAGAGACATCACACACACACACACACACACACACAGTCTTTTAGTCCTTAATCATCACATATACAACTTTATTGAAATCGAAACACAGAACTAAAGTCTCACCGGTTTGAGGTTTCCGCTCAGGCTGGCGTAGATCGCTTTCTCGTATCTGTTTAGCTGCTCCTATTAAAACACACGTGGTTAGCGCCTTAGCTCATTTTGACAGCAATGATGACTCATCCTGGACTGCATGTCTGGCAGAGTGTGTGTGATTGAATCAGCTGTTACCACACACACACACACACACACACACACTGGCTTTACTGCCATGCAAAGACAAATACAATGATGGTTTATTCTGAGGATTAATCGATTTTTCGACAAATTTGTGTTCTTTGAAATTGAAAAGGATATCGCATCGTGTTCGTTACTTTCGTTGCAGTTGTCTTAAGTGTAATTTGGCTTGGCTTCCTATTTTGTATGGACGTGCTTTTATTTTGAAGGAGAGGTAGCACAGTTGACAGGAAGTTGTTGTTGCTATGGAAACAACGTGACTGAGATTAACGGAGAAAAGTAATATCTACATATAAAGACGGATAAAGTAAACGATAACGGTTACGTGTTAGCACCCCCCGAAGATTGGAGATTTAAATAAATTCAATTTGGGAAAAAACGGGGGGGAAAGCAAACAAAACGATTATCCGAACAACGAAATTTAGTTTGATAAGAAGTAGCTAAGGCACGTTACTTCTGTGTGTGTGTGTGTGTGTGTGTGTGTGTGTGTTACCTCCTCAGCCATCCTCCAGCAGCAGGCCTTCCAGATTCCTCTCTGAGGGTTTCCTTCCACCGGCTGCAGCGCCACACTCCCTGCAGACAGAAGAGGAAGAGGAGGAGGAGGAGGATGAAGGTAAGCCCTGCACTAACATACTGTGTATCACCTGAGGTCACACTGGGGTTACCTGAGGTCATGTTGGGGTCACCTGAGGTCATGTTGGGGTCACCTGAGGTCATGTTGGGGTTACCTGAGGTCACGTTGGGGTTACCTGAGGTCACGTTGGGGTCACCTGAGGTCACCTTGGGGTCACCTGAGGTCATTGGGGTCACCTGAGGTCATGTTGGGGTTACCTGAGGTCTGGTTGGGGTTACCTGAGGTCATGCTGGGGTTACCTGAGGTCATGTTGGGGTTACCTGAGGTCATGTTGGGGTTACCTGAGGTCACGTTGGGGTTACCTGAGGTCACGTTGGGGTCACCTGAGGTCACGTTGGGGTCACCTGAGGTCACGTAGGGGTCACCTGAGGTCACGCTGGGGTTACCTGAGGTCACGTTGGGGTTACCTGAGGTCACGTTGGGGTCACCTGAGGTCATGTTGGGGTCACCTGAGGTCATGTTGGGGTCACCTGAGGTCATGTTGGGGTTACCTGAGGTCATGTTGGGGTTACCTGAGGTCACGCTGGGGTTACCTGAGGTCACGCTGGGGTCACCTGAGGTCATGTTGGGGTCACCTGAGGTCATGTTGGGGTTACCTGAGGTCATGTTGGGGTTACCTGAGGTCATGCTGGGGTTACCTGAGGTCATGTTGGGGTTACCTGAGGTCACATTGGGGTTACCTGAGGTCATGTTGGGGTCGTGGTAGAGTTTCCATCCCTCCAGAGACGCTGCTCTCCAGGCCTGACCGCAGCGCTTACACAGCCTCTGAGCCTGGGATGTGGATAAATAATATATCGATATATCAATATTTTAAAGCTTAATGGCAAAATATCTTTATATTTTCTCTAAATCTACGACACTTTGAGAGGGCTTTTATTTTGAAATGACACACCAGTAAGTCAAGATCGTTCAGTTCTTACCAGCTGTATATAAAGTAGGGATGCCAGCGATTATTCGATGATTCGTTACAGTCTCCATCATCGAATATTATTTTTAAAAATCGATTTTATTTATATATTATTTTATTTAGTCGGTCGAATAATGGATTATTATTCGCCAGGGCTGCCGAATAATAATCGATTTTGATCACGGTCAGTTTCTGGCAACCCTAATATAAAGTATATACACATTTCTATATATCTTTGTTATTGTATTCTGGATGGTTGGAAACGGTATTTCGATCTGTACGCACAAACGGAAAGATTGACGATAAAGTTGACTTTGACTTTTGGATATGTCAGGGAATAATTTGCCCTGACCTTTCGCCCTCTGACGCAGCCGCTATCCCCCGTAAGGAGGGGCTGCCCTAGTTGTTGTTGTTGTTACCAGTTTGTGACCGGGCAGCTCTCGATCAGAGATAGTTATTGTTGTGGGACACCTGGAGCATCCTTCTCGGGGCGTAGATGACCCCGAGCCATAAGCGACAACAACTGTGGTTCAGTGTCCTCAGCTGTTTAGTCTCTCTTTTGAAGAATGTTGATCATTCTCTCAGAACTAGTTAAAACCTGGAGCTGCAGGAGGGCTCTTCAGTAGGGGTCGATCGATTATCGGGCCGATATTCCTCATTTGACCGATTATCGGTATCGGCCTTTTTTTTATATAAAATTGCCGATAACACGTTGGCTCTGATGCGGCCGTTTCTCTGTCTGCAGTCACCGCTCTCTGTGCACGAGCAATGTCCCGCCCACAGCGCTATCTGATAGGCTATTACTGAAGTGTCAATCAACACTGAAGATTTTCCGGGCGGGAGCCAGCCAGAGAGGCGGGACCTTCTCAGATTACAGGCAGGTGCGAAGAGCGCAGACACAGACAGAGGCGAGCAGCAGCGCTGAGCGGCAGAGACACACATGTGTTTCGAAGGTAAATCAGTTGAAAGCCGAAGTTCAATAAACATCCCAATCCCCTATGCTGAAGTTGCAAAAACAGCACGATCTATTGATCCAATTCCATCAGCTTCCCAGTTACACAGGGACGCGGGAAGTCAGTCAGCGTGCAGCGTCTCGCAGCGGAACTGTGGTGCGGAGGGGGGGCTGCGAGTGGAGTCTCGCAGTTTTTCAGGTTGATATGTGAAGCTCATTAGCTAGCCAACATGTATCGAGCAAATGTTTAGCAACATATTAGAAGTGAGGCTCCTAGACTAACGTTAGGTCTACTGTCATAGCCTCACTTTTAATAGTTTGCAAAACATTAGCTAGCACGAGTGTTTTGCAGTTGCGAGCAGCTAATTGGGAATGTCATGCTAGATAGACGGATATAATAATGAAGCATTATTGTTAGTTGAGCATGTCAGCCTGCTGCCCCACTTCCTGTCTCTCTCTAACTCATTGCAGATGGCTGCACTGAAAGAAAGGGCACAGAGAGGAAACCAGTTGTAAGATGTTTAAAAGTTAATTAAACATAATATTTGCTTAAATGCATTTCGAAGAAGTTGAGTTGTGTGGAGTTTGTGTTGTTCTACATTTTGACACCAAGATTTTACAGATTTTACTGCAAATGTATATCGGTTCCAAATATCGGTCATCGGTCTCCTTGATCACTAATAATCGGTATCGGCCTTGAAAAAGCCGTATCGGTCGATCCCTACTCTTCAGAATTGATTGTGGCATCTGAACCGGGTGGTCAGACCGTGGCCCGTGACATGTCTCGTGAATTCTCCGGCCGAAGCTCCGAATAAACCGTCAGTGTTTAAAAGCTCCAGCTCTCCTCGTGCCTCTCTGAGTCCTGACTCCACGTGCTTCAGAAGGTTCCCCCACACGTATACAAGTCTGACCGTCCTTAAAAATAAAACTGGCCTGGCCATTTTGTTCTTTAAATATGTAAATATGAAACGACCCAGAATCCCCGTCTCTCTTTTACCTCCTCGGTCATCCCGGCTCTGATCAGCGTGAAGAGGTTCTTCATCAGGCGAGCGTCGTCCTCTCTGTCCAGATCCACCAGGGGGCGCTGCTGCCGGAGAGGGGCGTCCGGGTCCTACACACACACACACACACACTTATTACATTATCTGCGCATTTTATTTATTTATTCAAAAAAATGTAACTATTAAAAGAAATGTTTTTTTGAATTAGTAAAAAACTAAATATTGCACATGAGGAAAATATACATAAACAAATCATAAATAAAAGGCTAAATAATGATATAATAATTATGTAAATCGGTCTGTTATATTTGATGTTTAAAGGGGACCTATCGTGCAAAAAGCACTTTGTGATGTCTTCTCTCCGTCACCACGTGTCCCCGGTGCGTCCCCGGTGTGTCCCCGGTGTGTCCCCGGTGTGTCCCCGGTGCGTCGGGGAACTCCCGCAGCGTCAGGAAATAAAACCCTCTCTCTTTGCCTCCGTACTCAAATCTCTAAAAACGGGGAACAACGGAGCTGATCCAGATGTGCGTCCGATATGACGTAACATCTGAAATGTGGACCCACGGGCCAATCAGAAACGTTGCCAGTGTTGTAGTCAAGTCACTAATTCACGAGTCCAAGTCACCCTCGAGTCACCACTCTTCGAGTCCGAGTCCGAGTCACCAAGGGAGAGTCGTAGTCGAGTCCGAGTCCAAGTCCGAGTCACAAGTCTTCATGTATTAATCTTCGTGGATATATGTTTTGAAATGTAGCTGCTCCTCTACATTGCTGTTATCCTGTCTATTGAACTGCTGTGAAGCGAGTTTGGCTACAATTCTTGTAATAGGTGCTATACAAATATAAAGCTTATTTCTAATATTAATATTATTATTATATATAAATAAACTATATTTAAAATGAGTTACCTTTTAGAGAAGTGATTATATTTGTATGCCAATATTTCTATGGTAAAGTTTTCGTTTTGCACTTTTATTTTGATAGTAATAAGATCGGGACTCTTATTTTGAAGGAACTTTTACGGTTAAATCAGTTTACTGATAAAGATTTATCCCCAGAAAGCACATGGCTACTTAACATGCAACATGACGTCATTCTGCATGCTAAGTATGTGCTTTCTATCGGCTGAATCTTTATTTACTGATTAGATCACGTTACTCTGATGATAGTGTTCGAGACAGCCTCTATGTCTGAACTCGATCCTGAGAGTAATGCGTTACGGAGCCTTCTCTTCTATATTGTTTCCACATAACGAGCATTTTGCTCTTTTCCCATGTGGAAGCAGAATGTGTGAAAGCATACAGCACGATGCGGGGTGTGTCTGTGGACATCTCTAGACTGGATCAGCGGGGCCCAGTACGTGAACTCGCCTCACAGGATAGAGGACATCAGACTCCAGAGAAGATGTGCTCGAGTCCGAGTCCGAGTCGGAGCATCAATGTACGAGTCGAGTCCGAGTCATCGTGGGGGGGGGAATTCACGAGTCCGAGTCGCGTCAATCAGTGCGCGAGTCCGAGTCGTGTCACGAGTCCCGAAAATCGGCACTCAAGTCCGACTCGAGTCCGAGTCCAGGACTCGAGTACTCCATCTCTGAACGTCGCTGTCAGAAACAACGCCCGACTGTTTTGGACGTAATATGGTCGGTGTTTAGCTCCGCCCCCTCCTCTTTAAAGCTTTATCCCCGAATCAGCACTTTAGAAACAGGAAGTGTGACCAAATCAAGTCTCTTTAAGAGCCGTGACTAATAACCCTCGCTTTAAACCTTTTCACAGTGTGCTTTAGATGCATCAAATAAATTATAACTGCTGTATTTCAACACATGACCGATGAAGAAGTGTTCGTCTCACCAGCTCAGTGACCAGAGGGACGGTGAAGCCGGCGCTGCTCTTACTCCTCATCTTCAGCGTATGGAGGGTGTTCTCCCTGACACACACACACACACACACACACCATGTACACACCACTTCAGGGGACATGACATTGACTTGCATGCATTTCCTGGAGACGTATCCTAACCCTGACGTACGTTTTGTGTAAACCAATTTAGGTCCCCACAAGTATAGTAATGCTAGACCGCTAGACCCCACACACACACACACACGACTTCTCTTAACCTTAACCAACACATGCCTAACCCTGACATACTTTTCTTATTACTTATAGTAATGCTCGAACACACACACATTTAATTTGAGAGAAAGTACATGAAGATCTCCACACACACACACACACACACACACACACACACACACACACACACACACACACACACACACACACACACACACACACACACACACACACACACACACACACACACACACACACACACACACACACACACACACACACACACACACACACACACACACACACACACACACACACACACACACACACACACATCATCACACACACGTGAACTCACCAGCAGACGTTTCTTTGGCGTAGTATTCGATATTATCTGAGAAATCTCCGATCTGATCCTTGGCGATGCTTTCCAGCCAATCGACGACCAGCTGCAACACAACCTCTGGTCAGTCGAAATGAACCCGGTCGCTTTGAACCCGAGTTATTAACTTCCTTTGATCTTTCTGCAGCGGAACGCGCTGGCGTTTTGTTACCTGACTCTGTCGTATGGCGGCATCTCGCTGGAACAGCTGCTCCACGACCACTTTCTCACTCTCACTGGGAACCTAGACACAACGGCATCGTTTAGACTTCAGGTCAGTGGAAACATGACGAGTGTGTGCTGGTATTAGCTTTAGGATACAACGATCACTATAAGATGTTATAAGTCCGTCTGGATATACTACATTCAAACATTATTCAGCGTGCAGAGTAGGGCTGCAACGAACGAATCATTTGATAATCGATTAAAGAAACGATAAATCACTATTCGGACTATTACGCACAACAACGCTCTGATTTAGCCATCAACTTTTAGATTTAGCTTGAGGTGGTTTTAGGCATGTGGAAACTAACAATGAAGATGAATACTTGATTCAAAAATACATATATTATTTAATTAACTAAACAAATTGTGAACAAAATTAACATTACCGTACTTTTCGGACTATAAGCCGCGACTTTTCCCCCCATTTTTGTTGTACCGCTAACGGCCACTAGGGAACCTCCTACATCTATGGATTCTACAGGTAAAATTAACCACCTTTAACTCTACGGGCTCTAGGACCGGTCCGCGCCCGCCACCTTTAAGCGGCGGGCTCCAGCAGGAAAAGCTGGAGGCGGGAAAAGAGCGAGACAGGTAGCGCGCCAAAGTGAACGAGAGACAGAACGAGAGCAAGACAGACGGACAGTTTAGCTGCTGCGGCTCATATGCAGGTGCGCTTTATAGTCCGAAAAGTACGGTAGTCTAAATTAAATTAATAATATTTCACATCAAAAGAAACAAATGGTATTAAATAACCTGATGACAGAATAGCTGAAACTTTAACACACTAATAACTCGGTTTCCTCTCATCATTAACCCATGTTTGTATCATGGAGTTAGCTCCGTGTGTTGCTGCTAGCACACAGAACACCTGACGTGGAGACGTTCCTCTGGACGGGGCGACAGAGCTGCTGGAGAGACACCCGGTGCATTCCTCCGTCTGCATGTGGAGCGCTTTGATACATGTTTAGACAAACTGCTCGTGGTGCCGCCCTCACATGCTGAACGCTTATCGCACGTTAGGCAACGAGCATCGAGACGGGTGAAGTTTAACCACCTTGGAGCGCGTTCTCTCCACCGTGTGTGTGTGTGTGTTGCTATGGAAACAACGTGACGGAGATTAACGGAGAAAAGTAATATCTACATATGAAGAGGGAGAAGTAAACGATAACGTGTATGGTTAAGTGTTGGCACCCCCCGAAGAGGCACAAGCTCTTACGGTGATATTTCAATAAATTCAACACAAAAAAACGAATAGCGAAATTGAATCCCTAATAGTACTCCAACGAACGAATATTCGGGTACAGCCCTAGTGTGTGTGTGTGTGTGTGTGTGTGTGTGCATGTTGGAAAGATCGAAAATACACCAGACACTTCTTTGTCTTTGTGCATGTTAGAAACGAGCTGGCGACACTCGACATGTCCGTGGAGCAATAACACACGACATATATTTTTTAAATGTCTCCAGTACCGATACAAAAGACCGATAACGTTGAAGCTTAACGGCGTGTAAAACACACGTGATGACGGCACCAACGAATCGATTAGCTGCTGCACCCCGAGAGCAGAGGTGAGGATTTTTCCATTATTGTTTTTCATTTATTTGCTTTATTCGTTGCATTTTGTTTTATTGGTTCACGAAGCTTTAAACCGCCATTTTCTTTTCTCCAATATTGTACGCGTTTCAAGGCAATTCCTTTTTAGTAAGCACGAATTGGAAACGCACATAGGTGTGTCGTCTTATAAAGTGTTACTCACAACCATGTCTGTCATCATGTCATCTTCCATCGCCAACTGGACCCGGTCCCTGCAGAAACACGAGGTCGACCAATCAGAGACAAGAACACAGACGTACAGGTAATAACAGTGAGACGGGTAGTCAGGGAGACGGGTAGTCAGGGAGACGGGTAATCGGTGAGACGGGTAGTCAGGGAGACGGGTAGTCGGTGAGACGGGTAGTCGGGGAGACGGGTAGTCGGTGAGACGGGTAGTCGGGGAGACGGGTAGTCGGTGAGACGGGTAGTCGGTGAGACGGGTAGTCGGTGAGACGGGTAGTCGGTGAGACGGGTAGTCAGGGAGACGGGTAGTCTGTGAGACGGGTAGTCGGGGAGACGGGTAGTCTGTGAGACGGGTAGTCAGGGAGACGGGTAGTCGGGTAGTCGGGGAGACGGGTAGTCAGTGAGACGGGTAGTCGGGGAGACGGGTAGTCGGGGAGACGGGTAGTCGGGGAGACGGGTAGTCGGGTAGTCGGTGAGACGGGTAGTCGGGGAGACGGGTAGTCGGGGAGAGGGGTAGTCGGGGAGAGGGGTAGTCGGTGAGACGGGTAGTCGGTGAGACGGGTAGTCGGTGAGACGGGTAGTCGGGGAGACGGGTAGTCGGTGAGACGGGTAGTCGGTGAGACGGGTAGTCGGTGAGACGGGTAGTCGGTGAGACGGGTAGTCGGTGAGACGGGTTGTCGGGGAGACGGGTAGTCGGTGAGACGGGTAGTCGGTGAGACGGGTAGTCGGGTAGTCGGGGAGACGGGTAGTCGGGGAGACGGGTAGTCGGGGAGACGGGTAGTCAGGGAGACGGGTAGTCGGTGAGACGGGTAGTCGGTGAGACGGGTAGTCGGTGAGACGGGTAGTCAGGGAGACGGGTAGTCAGTGAGACGGGTAGTCAGGGAGACGGGTACCTGTAGAGCGAGGTGATGAGCCTCCAGGAGCAGTTCTCCTGCTGCAGCAGCCAGCGGACTCCGGCGGTCTTGCTGTTCTGCCCGGCTCGGAGCACCA
>CM070492.1:25442108-25479608 GCA_036324585.1 Champsocephalus esox
TCCAAATTATAACTGAGTAAATCTACCTATAGCAACACTAGTGTTTGACACGATAATAAGACATGTAAAACGATTCAATAACCCAGCAGTTCTGCTAGCTAACTATTATAAACACTGATTATAGCATTTAATATAACCCGTAGGTGTTAAAAACAAGCACCCTGTGTGTTTGTCTCCTTTTACTGTCTGTAAAAACACGTTATTATCATTCTGTTGAAACCAGGTTGAAACATGTCAACATTAGCATCTGTTAGCATCACCATTCATTATGAACGGCGTCGTTAGCCCGAGCTAACAAAGTGAAGTAGCCGCACAGCCGGGCTAAATAAAGCGAACCGTTCCCACGCAGAGATAACATATATACCGACAGATGTAAAATACAAGTTTAATTAATGTTATTTACCAGTCCATAGTATTGCTGTCAATTCCCGCTTCACGAGGCTCAACAAAATTCTTCTTCGTGGGTTTTTTTACTTCTCTTCTTCTGTTTTTGGATATCCGGCAGACTGGAGGCAGTGCAGCTCAATGTTGCCCCCTATCGGTTGGTGCTATATTGCATAGTGAATTCAATACAATTAAAAGTCATGGTCCATGTGAGTATCTCATGCCAAACTTGTGTCTTTAATATTTAGAATTACGCCCACATTAAAGAAAGACATTGTTTAATCATTTTTTCTTAATTTTTCAAACGTTTTCCTGTCTTGATTTATCTCTCAAAATGTGTTGTCATTTGTTGTTGGTCAGGGGTGTCAAACTCAAATACACCAAAATCAAAAAAATCGGTGCTAGTCGAGGGCCGGACTGGTTCAATGTTTATTGCAAAACGTCTTGAAATGAAATTATTGCACATTTTAAACCTGGAACTAACAAAGCTTAAATTCCCCTCAAAGAAAAAAACAAACATGCCCGTCTCAGAGCCAATGGGAAGGAAGCATCCATTGAACCCAGTGTGCTGCTCTGAGATGCTAGCTCAGACACTTGGCATCTCATCTCGGGTCATCAATGTTTGGGGTCCGGCTCTGAGCGGAGGAGACCCTCAGGATGGAGTGCAATATACAGACGGGCCTTGAGTTTAATTAATAAATCCAACCCTTGCAATGTGCACAATCTCAGTACACAAGCCTACAGCTATTGATGTATGACTTTGCTATCGACACACTTAATTGGGGTCCATGGCACGATAATATTCAGAGAGGAGGCAAATCAAAATAAGAAAATAGAAACATAAAATACACGTTTTTATTTGTTTTGTCCACAAAAGATATTCATTCAACATTGTGTATTTATTTTATACAAAACATTTTTTTTCTTCCATGCTAGCTTTGGTAATATATTTCTTTCTGCTGCCTCTCCCTCCAGTCCACTACCGGGCGCTGTTGCTCAACACACGCCGGCTAAACGACGTTGAACACGGAGGAAACAGGAACACACTGGGCGGCTTGTACCCAGAAATCACGGTTGCAATCAGCTGGAGAGCAGGGAGAGAACATCCTCCAGGAAAAAGTAGCGGGGATTCGTCACCACTAAGGCCGGGATTGGAGCTCCGATTCCCGGGTAGAGACTATAGAACCCTCGGTGTGTGTGATATCCTCTGGAGGTAGACAGGCGGAGGGGAAGAGGGCAGACAGATGGAAAGATGGATACCCCAGGTAAACTTTTCTTAATGCGTGGCAGAATGAGAGTCAGACAGACAGAGAGAGAGAGACAGAGATGTGTTCAGACTATCTTTAAGCTAATGCACTTTTATTAAGTCTGCCACTTAGTCACTTTATGATGTAATTTCCCTCTTTTGGTGTGCATGAATTGTATGTTGTGTGCTGTCTATGAGTGAGTTTTCGTTCCTTATTTGCCAGTACAAAATAGATATATCCATTATATGTAAATGTAATGGACAAGAGAGTATTCTTAATCTAATATACTGTGTCAACTACTATTAAACCCTTACCGCACTACAAATCAATGGCTATTGTACTGTTTACTTAACTAGATTTATTCGACAACTATTCATAGTTAAGTGTGTCAGAAAACTCAAGTATTCTCTATTCAAAATTGCCGGTTTCAGTGTATATTTGTATATTAGTGTATGTTCCTATATTGCTTTTCAATAAGAGTTATAAAGTGAAGTGGTGGAAGTGAATTCTACTTTATAGACTTTTAGTTCGTCTATAACAAAGCATCATATTTGATAAACCGGTCTATCTTGTTCAGCTGTGATAAAGTGTAGTATTAAGCACAATATTAACCTCTGAGATGTATTTGTATTTGAGTAAATGTACTTTTTAACTTTCCACAACTATAAGTAGTTAAACTTAGCTTAACATTCACCTTCAGGGGTGTCAAACTCAATTTGATCTCGGGCTACATTAGCGTTATGGTTGCACTCAAAGGGCCGGTTGTAACTATATAAAAATAATATATATAAATATTTAATATATATAAAATAATGTATTATATTACATTTTTGCCTCTGCATTGGATTCATATCAGATAGGGTAATAACTTCGTCTGAAAGCAGAAGTCTAGGGCAAAAAATGCAAGTCTCCGAGTCCTCAGTGAGAATGTCACAAAATGATTTAAAAAGAAAAGCCACATTCTGGGGAAAGTCAAAATTAAAAAAAAAGTTAAATTTTGGGGGAAAAGTCAGATTCTGAGAAAAAAATGAATATTTTGAAGAAAAAGTCAAATTCTGAGAAAAATGTAAATTCTGAGATGCATTGTGGGACATGTAGTTTATGGGCATCGTGCTTCTGTAAATCTGCATGTAACCGTGTAATAAACATGCTATATTCTTTGCAAGCTCTTGTGGGGCCGCATAAAATGAAGTCGCGGGCCGGATTTGGCCCCCGGGCCTTGAGTTTGACACCCCTGTTCTATAACATAGACATAATGCTCTCCAAGTAATATTACATTATTACAACACAATATAGTGAACTATGCAATTCCTCTGCACATTTACCTTTGGTGCCTTCACAACATGTGACTGATATTCAATCCGTACGTTGAATTGTTGTATTTACTTAATCACTTAGTTAACTCTAAAACACAGCCAATTAGCATTTTGCATGAAGTCTACTGTGTAACGTTTTAAACTTCTCCACTTCTCTGTCTCTGTCTGTGTTGCAGTGTTCACAGAATAGTTGAACAAAGCTCAGACTGGGAACGCTAAGCTGAGAAACTTCCAGAACCATGAAGCAGACTTTATTAAATCTATCGGCCAACGGGCGCCTCATCGCCGGCCTGCTGGTCAACCTGCTGTCCTCCATCTGCATCGTCTTCATCAACAAATGGATCTACGTCCACTACGGCTTCCCCAACATGACCCTGACTCTCGTTCACTTCGTGGTCACGTGGCTGGGGCTCTACGTCTGCCAAAAGATGGACATCTTCGCCCCGAAAAGCCTCCCGATTCGCAGCATTGTGTGGCTGGCTCTGAGCTTCTGTGGGTTCGTGGCGTTCACCAACCTGTCGCTGCAGAATAACGCCATAGGAACGTACCAGCTGGCCAAAGCCATGACCACGCCCGTCATCATCCTCATCCAGACCACATACTACAAGAAGGCCTTCTCCACCAAGATCAAACTCACACTGGTACGGAGAGAGAAGCATCCTCGAGTTCTGCTACTTGGTTGGAAAAAGCTGTGGTCTGGGAAACGGAAACATATGTCCAGTTCTTCAAGGATTTAAGATTCAAAGGCTTGATTTGTCAGAGAGGCGAAGTCCCGCCCATCTACTTCCGACCCACGGGACCTTATTTCGGAAAAATTATGTATTGAAGTCAATGGAGAGAGAAAACGTATCTTTCGATCCCGTTTGAATTGTGCCACGAGTTCCACACATAATAATAATAATAATAATGGGGCGTTCCACCGACTGGGGGCCGCCGAGCAGAAGGCCCGGTCTCCCGTAGCACGGAGCTTAGTCCTGGGGGGTTTGAGGAAGTTGGCTGGAGCGGGTGGTCCGCAAAGAGGTATGGGGGGGTTCCAAGGACACACCGGTGGGGGAGGACGGAGATGTTTGGCAATCTTAACAAATCATTTCCACGTCAAAAAAGTCACAGTTTGTCGTAAAACTGTTGAAATATAAGACTATGACAAATACGCAACGAGAAAGACTACAAATCCCAGAGTCCCGGTCCCGCATGCTGGCTCTCAGGAACCGACTAGCTCCCCTTGTGTGCGTGCACAGCTCTCAACGCGCCCAACGCGATTTCCACCTCGTTTAATACTTTCCGCCTCGTTCTGAAAGAAAGAAGTGAAATGTTCAACGTGACGGCCGTCTGGGTGTGTGGTGCATGATGGGAGATGTAGTTCATTGAGCGTTTTCACACAATGTGTTACTTCACATTTTTACGACACATTTTAATTTGTTTGACTTGCAAAATTATCTTTTAGATTGACAAACATCATGTGTGTAACTCGTGGCACAATTCAAACGGGATCGAGAGATAATCTTTCTCTCTCCATCGACACCTTTTCAGAAATAAGGTCCCTTGGAGGAAGGGGAGGAGCTTCGCCTCTATGTGCACAATGCAGTTTTGGCAATTACATTAAATTGCATTTAGCCGACGCTGTCCAGTAACAACAAATGCGCTAAAGTTACTGCTACAATAACATCTAAACTCTCCAACTTAAAAAATGAAAATATGTATTTAATAATAATAATAATAATACATTGCATTTCAAAGCGCTTTTCCAGGTGCTCAAAGACGCTTTACAGTGGTGATAAAACATGATAACATGATTTAAAGTTATTAGAACAGCAATACAGCGTAATTCACAGATTAAAAGCCAGTCTGAAGAGGTGTAGGTGAAGACGAGAGAATAGCGCAATAGACATAATGGTGCAAGTAGTAGGTCGAATGAATACTCGTACTTTACGGCAGAATAAATACCGCAATGGTATATAATTATGTGGATTTGTGCAATAAGCAGAAGGACAGGAGACCGTTGTGAAAAACCCTTTGTGGAAGGTCTTAGGAAATGTCCTCGTTATTGTAAGAGTCCTGCTACAGGAACATGTAGTTGGAAACGCTTAAGCTGGGAAAATTGAAAATAATTAGTGAAGTATAGTTCTGCCAAGACTCAAAGGCTTAATTTGGCATTTCAATCTAAAGTCTCGAGCTCTTTCATCAAGGAACCGTTCGAAAAGACAAAATACATTTCATAAAAAGTCGAGAAAATAGTTCCAGTCATGATTTGTAGGTTGCAGGAATAAGAAAGATATATAATATATATATATACACATATCAAATATTTAGGATTCAACGATTGAAAGGCTTTTGTCGTGCACAAAGCACATAAAGTTTTGGCAATACAATCTAAAGTTTAAACGATGCAATGAAATACACATTTTGGTGCATGTGGGTTGCGGGAATAAGAAAGATAGATATGCATAGCTAAAGCTGAAAGTGTACACTATGATACAGACCGTAATACTATATAAATACGTGGGTTTGTGAAACTGTACGAAAAGTTAAAAGAACGTCCATTTTGATGCTGAATCTGAGGTGTAAATGTTTCCCGCAGCTTCCCATCACACTGGGGGTGATATTGAACTCCTACTTCGACGTGAGGTTCAACATGCTGGGGACGGCGTTTGCGACGCTGGGAGTCCTCGTGACGTCGCTGTACCAAGTGGTGAGTAAACGGTACACGCAAGTAAATGAAACGTTTCTGTGAAATTAACTCGAATAAGACCAGATTCCTCTCCTTCTTTGCGTCAGTGGGTCGGCGCGAAGCAGCACGAGCTCCAGGTGAACTCCATGCAGCTGCTGTACTACCAGGTAGGACTCGTGGTTTGATATATCACTTACTGGTCTTCTCTTGGAAATACACGCGGGACGTAGAAAGCTCCACGTGTTTGATACCGGTCAGAGGCCCGTCAGCTGAAGGCCTCCCCGGATTCACCACGGTGGCTGAAATAGTAGCTTCATGTTCTTCCCCTCAGGCTCCCCTGTCGTCTGGCTTCCTGCTCTGCGTCGTTCCCATGTTCGAGCCGCTGACTGGAGACGGAGGGATATTCGGACCCTGGTCTCTGCCTGCACTGGTGAGAGACACACACACACACACACACACACACACACACACACACACACACACACACGACCCTGGTCTCTGCCTGCACTGGCGACACACACACACGACCCTGGTCTCTGCCAGCACTGGTGACACACACAC
Source organism: Champsocephalus esox (assembly GCA_036324585.1). Taxonomy (NCBI): domain Eukaryota; kingdom Metazoa; phylum Chordata; class Actinopteri; order Perciformes; family Channichthyidae; genus Champsocephalus; species Champsocephalus esox. The sequence continues at coordinate 25,448,285 of CM070492.1, forward strand.
ACACGACCCTGGTCTCTGCCAGTACTGGTGACACACACACACACGACCCTGGTCTCTGCCAGCACTGGTGACACACACACACACGACCCTGGTCTCTGCCTGCACTGGTGAGACACACACACATGACCCTGGTCTCTGCCAGCACTGGTGAGACACACACACGACCCTGGTCTCTGCCAGCACTGGTGACACACACACACACGACCCTGGTCTCTGCCTGCACTGGTGAGACACACACACATGACCCTGGTCTCTGCCAGCACTGGTGAGACACACACACGACCCTGGTCTCTGCCAGCACTGGTGAGACACACACACACACACGACCCTGGTCTCTGCCTGCACTGGTGAGACTCAACACACACACACACACACACACACACGACCCTGGTCTCTGCCTGCACTGGTGAGACTCAACACACACACACACACAAACACACACACACACACACGAGCCTGGTCTCTGCCTGCACTGGTGAGACTCAACACACACACACACACACACACACACACAACCCTGGTCTCTGCCTGCACTGGTGAGACTCAACACACACACACACACACGACCCTGGTCTCTGCCTGCACTGGTGAGACTCAACACACACACACACAAACACACACACACACACACACGAGCCTGGTCTCTGCCTGCACTGGTGAGACTCAACACACACACAAACACACACACACACAAACACACGACCCTGGTCTCTGCCTGCACTGGTGAGACTCAACACACACACACACACACACACACACACAAACACACGACCCTGGTCTCTGCCTGCACTGGTGAGACTCAACACACACACACACACACACACACACACGAGCCTGGTCTCTGCCTGCACTGGTGAGACTCAACACACACACAAACACACACACACACAAACACACGACCCTGGTCTCTGCCTGCACTGGTAAGACTCAACACACACACACACACACACACACACACACACACACACACACACACACACACACACACACGTGACACTTTCATTCCAGCTAGACTGTCTCCGGGCTTTTATTTGTGAAGGTCCTGATGCTTTAGTACGTTTCCTTGTTGCTGTAGTAACGGTGTTCCGTCTCTTGTTGCCTAGGCGACTGTGCTGTTCTCGGGTGTCGTGGCGTTCCTGGTCAACCTGTCCATCTACTGGATCATCGGAAACACGTCGGCTGTCACGTATCCTCACATATCGGGAAGTTCAAAGACTGTCGGGGTCGGAAGGGGGTTCTACACGTTGTCGTTTCCTCTAATGGCTTTTCAGGAGTGAGTAGTGGGGTTTAAGGAGTGAGTTAGTTGGGGTTTAAGGAGCTTAAGGGACTCTTGGGAAGTGTTGAGAGCATTGCTATGAGTCTTTTTAATCTATAATTGAATCCAGAACCTTTTTAGGAGTCTTTGTTCGGGGGTCTCTTCTAGACCTGCCTTTGTCTCTCTCCAAGGTTTAATGGCTTTTTTTAAATGTTAAGGGACTTTTCAGGGGAATATGAGTTTTTAAGGGCTTTTTGGAGAGCCTACTGGTTTGAGATTATATTATTTCTGGTGTCTTTTTTGTTGGTTTTCTCAAGAAGGTATCTGGGGCGGGTCCATTTAGGGGTTTGAGGGTGACTTGAGGTCTTTGAGGTTAGCATTCTGGTTTCTTCTACAGGTTTTCATTACTTCTTGAGAAGTTCTCAGCTCTTCTTTCTGGGGGGAGACAGGGGTTTGAGGGTTTCTGGTCACATTAGCCGCTTTCACACCAAGTACTTTGCCGTACTCAGTTCCCAGCACTTAGTTACCCCATGGAACCAAAGAGCCGATCGCGTTCACACCGGTTCCCTGAGGGAGGATTAGGCAAATGAAGGTTTACTGGCAGGCCGCAAACCACTTCACGGCGTACACTGCCACCCGGAGTCCCCGGCCGGAAGTCCCCGGAGTCGGAAACTGGCTTCAGTAGAAGCTGCTGGGACCAGACATATAAAGAGTAGACGCCGCATCGACCGCTCCTGCCTATTGGCGCTGACGAGCCGTGGGGCCGCCACCGTGGGGCGCACCGTGGACCGGTCACCCGCTCCACTCGGTGTAATCTGTCCGGCAGGCGCAACGAAGTGTCTGCGCATTTCATCAATCATAACTCGCTGAATACCAAACTGATTTTCACGGGGGGGGGGTTTTATGCAAACGTCACGTATGTAGGCCTGATACCGGACACACGATTCGGCGTATTTTAATGTTCATAGTAGGCTTAACGGCAATAGAATATTCTGGTATTCGATAGCCTATATGTTATGTATGATAGGTATTTTGCGAAAGACACAAGATATATAATATAGGTTAATATACACACACACACACACACACACACACACACACACACACACACACACACACACACACACACACACACACACACACACACACACACACACACACACACACACACACACACACACACACACACACACACACACACACACACACACACACAGTAATGGTCTATATGATAGAGAAGCAGAAGCAGATTGTGTAGGCCTATACTCAGCTATTTTAATAAGTTGAAAAATGAAGAAACAATAACACATTACATAGACAGAAGTTATATGTCAGTAAAAATGAAAATCTACATCTATATAAAAGATGTAAATGTTAAACTCAAGAACACGACACCGCCCCAAACCATATTTACACAAAGTTGCTCATGAAAGTTTAAAAGCCCTGAAAGAGGACCGTTTGCTTCTTTCTCGCGCTCGCTTTCTGCGGGTCGAGAGAGGTGAGTTCGTGGTGCAGTCTTATTTTAGAAACACAACAAGTTGGAATAACGGTTGTCGATGCCAAACGGCGTCTCCTCGATGCGTTCCCCGAGCTGCAACACATCCTCCGTTCCGATCTCCTCCCGCACGATGTGGGTGACTGTCGACACCTTTGGAGCTTGGCGAATCCCCCTCTCTGCAGCACCTTCACTTCTCTCTGCCGTTAGGGCTGCACGATATTGGGGAAAAATCTAATTGCGATTTTTCTGACAGAGATTGCGATTCGAATTGCGATATTTGTTTTTAAGCGACCCAACGGAAGTTTATTGTAAAATGCGGCCACAACTCCGGCTAGGAAGGTCGCATCAACGTGCTCCCGTCTCTAGCGCCCCGCAGCCCGAGCTACGAGTGAAAGAACTAAACTTACATGAAGCTTCCGTTGGGTTGCTTTAAAGTCGAGCTTCAGTTTAAGAAACACGTGATGGAGCGTCACTAACCTGACTCAGACGGTTCACCAAAGCATCTAAAGCTCCGTTGGAAGCCATTTGGAAAGGGCAGGACTTTCAAAAGCACTTGGCAGGTGATTGGATCAATCTGTCTATCACCTGCTATCATGGGCCACTTCTGATTGGTTAACAATGGCTGGTACACGTGGAGCACAGCACTTCTGATTGGTTAACAATGGCAGGTACGTGTGGAGCACAGCACTTCTGATTGGTTAACAATGGCAGGTACGTGTGGAGCACAGCACTTCTGATTGGTTTGGAGGACTGACACACAAGAAGGAAAAAAAAGTTTAATTTGATAATCGCATCATCTCGAATCGCGATTTAAAATCGATTAATCGTTCAGCCCTAGCCGTGTGATGGAATCACTAGAACACCGTTGTTGTTCAGGGCTAGAAGGTCCAGCATCTCTGACCAAGCTTGCACGGCACACATCACAGGACAGCTTTCGCAGAATCTGCCGGACTACAGATCCTGCGATGTAGACCAGCACGTTTTCCACCAAGCCGAGTGGGAAGATAGCCGTGGTCACTCACAGGAGATGGGTGCTCTTCAGCAGAGGACATCTCTCCCGCAGACAGGGACACGGTGTGATCTCGGGCTGCCACGTTGCCTGGCTCACTATGAAACACCGAACCATCAGACGGCGGAAGATGGCCTGGAACTGGATTGTTACTCCAGCCACCTTGTGTGGAAACCAGGCACACAACACATACATTACTCAAACATCAAAATCAGCTACATCTCAAATGGAGAAGTAGCTATTTCACGTATTTGCAACCGTAATTTCCAAAAATGAAATTGAACAACATTCAGACTACCTTTGTAATGTTTGTGGGTGAGGCAGGGGAAGACTTGTAGTCTCTCTGAGGTATTCGTATGCCTTCGGACCATGCAGGTGGAGAGTGAGGGCAAACTCTCGGTGGTCCTTGGAGTACTCGTGGCCCTGCTTTGCCTTCAAGTCTATTTGAAGATCTGAAATTGTATGAGAACAAAATAATAAGTCCCTTTCATATAATAACAAAGGAGTTTAATAAAGAGAGTAAGATGTACATGCATTTCAAAGTGCTAATGTCATCTTACCCGAGTAGAAATCCAGCCTCTCTTTGAGTTCTTCATTAATCAGGTTATTTTCCCTCAAATCCCCCAAAAGACTCCTCACTGTGATCTTCGCCCTCTTTTCTCTCGCCATGGCATTCTTCCTCTCTCGCTCGAGACTCTCCACTCTTGCCAAAGCTTCATTGAGTCTGGCCTTAAGGGCCGTAGGAGAAGCAGGCAAGACGTAGCTATGATCCTAGAGAGAGGGATGAACATGGTTTGAGTGACGTTTCACTTCACACACATCACTTTGACACAACTAGAGTATGGCCCACATTCTTTCTTATAGTCATCACCTGTCAACGCCACTGCCAGCAGCATTGTGTGTGTGTGTGTGTGTGTGTGTGCCAGGAATGCATGTTCAACATGTCTTCAATTGTGTGTGTATGGGTTTCTTTGTGAGTGTGTTGTTCTGATAGCTCCGCCCCTTCGCTCCAACCTTTGCACCATATCTACCTTCATAGGCAGCAAACAAGAGAGATTTGACTTTGTCTCGGACCCTTATGATATGATGTTGAAAATAGAAATACTCACATCATTAGGCTGAGGTTGTGAGGTTGAAGCTTCTGGGTCGTCCTGAGGGGCCACAGACAGGCTCTCTTCAGCTTTTCTGGAAGTAGACGTAGTCCTGCGCTTTTCCGGCTAAAATTAAGAAGCATAATACATATATATATATATGCACACGCACACACAGGGATAGGTATTTCACCCTGCCCTGTTATTGATAATAGAATATTTACATGTATGAATGCTAATAGCCTTGTGATGATACACCTACTCTTTGGAGGTGAACCGGGAAGCTGAAGATGGAGGGAATAACACCATCTCTGAGTCGGACAATCTGGCCTGTCCTGTCCAACTCGTCCTGCTTAAAATGCTCACTGCAAATCACGGATGACTTGCTTGCAGTGAACCCTTCCCTCCTCAGAGCAACTTCCCACTTCTTCCTCATATCCTTGTCTTTGGGAAACCTTCAAAATAAAAACGGGAGATTTGAGAGTCAACACAAACATTTTTTAAGAAGGAGGTCAAGCTTATTTCCCTAGATAGATTAGATGTTACTGTATTCATCCCACAGCGGGGAAATGCACTTGTTACAGCAGCATATGATTTATAAAGTATCAGTTGGCCATAATAAACATGTTTGCTGGCTACGATTTCGCTGGCGGACATCAATACAGTACAATAATATTATATTTACAAAATACAACCAATAATAATGTTGAATCTTACTTGTGAAAAGTAATCCCCCGACCCCTGTTCGCAATCGTCCGCCGATTTGCACAGCCATACGCCGCACAGTGCTCTGGCATCTTGAAACCTCTGCTGGGTAGAATGACCGGTCCAAGATGGCGGCCGTATTTCTTGCACCCCAGCAGCCAATGCGGCGTCTACGTCTCTTATGTCTATGGCTGGGACTCCCAGCAGCTTCTACTGAAGCCTTCCGAGTAAATCGTCAGAACGCCGACACCTCCTCATCTCCACCGCTCCCATTTGTTTTTGCCATAAGTTATTCTCTCGCCGTTGGTGCGCGAGGCTAATGCTAATAATGCCAGCAAAAAAAACTTTTCAGAGTTTTACGGGGCGTGGTTTGCAATCCGCCCAGCCAATCAGGAGTTGGAACTTTTTTCTCCCCAGGAAAGTACTCGCCTCATTCACACCAGCGGTGTTTCAGGGCCGGTTCGGAGCTGGAGCTTGAAAAGCACCGGGTTTTTCGTCTTCACACCGCAGCGGAGCAGCCTCTTAGCTCCGGAATCCGGTTCGTTTCAAGCACCAACAAATTGTCCGGCCAGAGCAAAAGCACCACATACGTCACGCTTACGTCGAGGCGGGGGCGGAGACAGATCAACTCCTGAACAACAACAACAAGCCCGCGTTTTATCCAGTTTGTACCTATGGTTTGTACAGTACACAACGATGGAGAAACTTAACAAGAGTTTCAGAGTTTCTGCCATAGACTGTATATATAAAGGTTTCTGCTCGTGGTGAAGCAACGTGTCTGCGTGTTAAGGTGGAACCTGAGCGTTCACGTTGATCACCTCTCATTATAACTCATTGTAAAACTATAAATATTAAACTTTACTTCACGTGTTCATTTGAGAACAGCTGTTACATACCTGGGTGAAGGTTACAGTTCATTTAAATGAAAGATACAACGTTACTCCACACTCATGGTTCAGTCCACCTTAAGAAATAAGACCGACCTCTGAAGCAGTTGTGTTTTAAAAAAACCTTTATTGACACGAGTACACTTTTTTATAAGAATATAACCAAACCACAGAAATGACTCCGGAAAAGCTGCAGATAGAGCCGTAAGAAATGAATGCAACTGATTTCATCCGCGCGGTTTGGCTTTATGAAGCAGGCACGCAAACGGTTACGTCATGACGCAAACGATGACGCAAACGATGACGCAACGACGCATTACCAGTCGGACTCTGGGCGGTGTGAAAAGAGCCAAACCGAAGAACCGGTTCTGAACCTGAAAAGCTCTAGCACGGAGCTTGAACCGGAGTTGCGTTGGTGTGAATGAGGTTTAAGCAGGGACTGAAAAGGGGGGAAAAGTCCTCATGAACTAAGTTCTCTTTTTGGTGTGAACGCAAAATCGGAACTAAAAGGGAAACGTACTCTGGTGTGAAAGCGCCTCTTGTGGGTTTTCTATAGGGGTTTCTTAGTTCTTGGGAGGTAATCTCTTCTAAGGGAGTTATGGTGGATTTGTATAATCTTACTTAAGGGGTTTCTTCAGTTCTGTAGAAGATATTTTACCTGAATGTATATGTTTCTGGGAGAGTTCATGAAGTCTTGAAGGTCTTCTGGAAATGATTCTCGATATTCAACTTTATTTGATCTGTTTTAGTGTTGTTGCTTTCCTGATTTTCATTTGTAGCTACAACATGTTTGGACATTTCAAATTCTGCATCACTCTGGTTGGAGGATACTTGATCTTCAATGACCCGATATCGATCAACCAGGTGAGTCTTACTCTGCTGCCCTCAGGATTCAAACCAACAACCTCCGTCTCCCTTTCCATAATAATTTCCTCTGAATATCTTTCTCTTCTTCTCCTTCTGTCCCTCGTTCCCCCCCTCAGGCGTTGGGGATCCTCTGCACTCTGGCTGGTATTTTGTCTTACACTCACTTCAAGCTGGCCGAACAGGAGGAGGGGAAGAGCCGCCTTGCTCAAAGACCATAGGCTGACGCACCTGTCAATCATCTGCACGGACTTCTGCCATTGGCCAACGCCTGCAGAGAACTCTTTATATATATATATATATAAAAAAAAAGTATTTTTCTAGTCGAGTGAAGATGTTCATCGCTGTTCACCGACATTTCAACGCTTTTCACGTGGATTTTTGATCAACAAAACTCGTTTTTTAAAGGGAAACTGGATGCTGGGAATAGAAGGCGTTCTTGACTTCATGAGACTTTAAAATGACAAAGCACACAAATGAACATTTTTCAAACGGACTTTAATTCGATGATTTCATGCAATCAATTATTGTATTGAGACAATAGTCCAATGTATATTATTCATCAATCAGTATTTTTGACACTTTTGAGCCAAATGACAAATAACGTCACCGATCAAAAGCTAATAAATAATAGGTTTAATGGTTTCACAGTATTTTAGCGTTTATCCCGCTCTTAGTCTCGTTCAGTGTTATTTTAATTTGTTTTCCTAATTTCTTCGCATGTTTGCATCGGTTCTTTCTACAGGAAGTGATGAGGATTTCCATCATCCCCACCTCGCTGTGATTTCTACTTCAGATTACAAAACGTTTACAATTGTCATTTCACTTCGCCGTGTTGAACATGCTCAGTCTGCTGAATAAAAACTGATATAATGACAGTTCTTTGTAAAAACAAAGCTGAACGCTGTTTTATAAATGTTAAAGTAAAAAAACAACCGTCTGAAATCAAGGGATATGGTTGTATAAAGTTGCAGAAAATGTAAAAATCAAGGAAACCCGGGTCTTGCCTTAGGTTTAACTGTAAGAGAAACAAGTCAGTAAACCTGCTGTAGGTGCTCGTTGTACAAAATGTAAACATGGCTACATATATTACAACCACACCTAAATGCTCCTGTGAACAGCTCTTCTGTTTAGATTTCCTGTAGCTCTGAGCTGAACCTTCAGCAATGTCAATAACTCTACAACAGCACCCCTTGTTCACACACACACACACACACACGCGGCATTCGCTCAGTCATGGGCTTGGACTGTGAGCCCTAGGGTTGCTGGTTCAAGTCCCCGAACAGACCTAAATATGAAGGGTGGACTGCTACTTGGAGAGGTCCCAGTTCACCTCCTGCCCTGCCGTAGTGCCCTTAAGCAAGGTACTTGACAACCCCCTTCCCCCCCCCAACTCCAATTGCTCCCCGTGCGCTGTACAATAGCTGCCCACTGCTCCTAGTAGCTACTAGACTCCTGGTACTAGGATGCGTTAAATGCAGAGGCCACATTTCACTGTGTGTGCTGTGTGCTCTGCATGTGTGACCATTAAAGAGGGGTTTCATCCCTCCGATTCCACACACACACACACACACACACACACACAAAGCGGCTGTTCAGATGAATGAATGTGATGGAAAATACCTGTAATCTCCTGGGAAGGAACATTTTGGCGATGCTGTAAAACAAATTCTCACAGACTGTTTAGTTTTCCTATGAAAGTCCAGTTTAGTTTACTCTGCTTTTAATGTAATTAAATTCCATGTAAGCTCGTGTGTTCTTTACATTAGGGTAGCGTCGAGACTACAATGCACAGTTTTACAGTAAGTGTGTTTTCTGCTTGAGTTATTGATCCGTCAATATCTTTCAAAATAAACCGAACTATGGAAAGCCCTCTGTAACGCTAGTCTTATCAATATAGACTCAGAGAGCACATTACAGCATTTATTTAAAGGCCTTTAAATACATCTTAACATCTGTATCTATCAATTGTCGATTGATCTCTTTATACGTAACAGACGTGTGCTTTTGTTTTTGAAATGACTCCCGCGAGTTCCGTACATTAATTCACTGAAACAACTAAAACTAAAACAATTTTGCCATCGCTTTTCCATTTACTGGCTTAAGAAAGAACAACAATTGAAACGAAGCTACACGGACTAAGTGGACACATAATTGAATACATGATTTTAAAGAAACTATCAGCCGTTGCTTTGCACAGCGATGAGTAGCTGTCTTAAAAACTGCCTGTCCATATGACACAATTGAACCAAAATAAAAATACAATACCCCTGGGAAAAGAAATACAAATACAAAATATGAATGTGTCCATACACGACACAAATATAATTTTAAAGTAAGTAAATATCTGGATATTTTCAGTAAGGCGTTATTGTGGATGCAACATGAGAGGGTCCTTCACACGGAAACCAGCGCTAATGACCGATGTTTGTTTTGCTACAATTAGCAGGTAAATCTTTCTCTGTTACTAAGATATTTACACGAAAATAACACCACTGAAGCATATATTTATATTTTATATGTTCTTACATTTACATTTCGAGGATTGAACATTCACCAACTGTCAGTTTCAAGCTGGCAAAACGTTTGTTTACATCGTGCGTTCGAGTGGCTAACGGTGCTAGCTTTGATAATGCTAACTCTGTTTTTATTATTTTTAGAATCATTTCTGTACACATTTATAACGTTACAATAGCCTTACAATACCACGAATACATCTGTGTTATGATTGACTCAAATACAACTCCGTTGGTTTTGATAGCATGACCCTTAAAGAGAGTTAACATTGTCATGCTAACCAAGAAGCTAGGCTAGGTGGCTAACGAGTGGCGTCAGTTTGTGTCAGGTGTTTAGCCGTTGGAGAATTATATTGTATATTGTTACTTTTTATTTAATGTTAGTCATAAAGCGTTTTTTGGTTTATTGTTTCGATTAAGTAGCCTGTATTTTAAGAAGTATTTCGATCATATAACTGAATGCACTTATGCAACACTGTTAAAGTACAACACCACAAGTCAAAGTCCTGCATTCAATCCAAAATAGGTAAAAGGATTAATTAGAAACATGGACTTTCTTTGCAGTAAAATGTCCTCTGTTAGTGTTTTATCCATAATGCATGAAGTATCTGGGCTTATATCACTGTTGTAAATGTGAATATGTATGGTGCATTTTAATGTTTATTTTTGCTAATTCTACCTCCTTTTATATATTTAAATATACAAAGCATTTTCCAGGTGATTAAACAGGCTTTTTTGAAATGTTATCTAGCTTAAAAATTATGTGAATTTACACAAGATATAACAACAGTGCAACAGTGGTTTTCACCGAACAGGAAGCGGATGAAACATTGTAATCTAAAAAAATGTGCTAAAAAGTACAATATGTATCTATCATTTGTAGTGGAGTAGAAAGTTAACAGTTGGATGAAATAGAAATACTTAAAGGTCCCACGTCATGCTTTTCCGGTTATCACCCGTCCCCTTGTGTGTTATGAAGGTTGTTCTGCATGTAGACGGTCTGCAGAGTCAAAACCCTCAAAGTGCACCCTGTAGCGAGTAGAACTCTAACACTGAAAAGACCCGTCTGCTGCCCCAGAACGCCTCGTTGGACATTTCTCTCTTTCTTCCTGGGCACAGTGACGTGACCATACCCAAATGGACCAATCCGTGGAGCTCCTCACACACAGGCACGCACACACACACACACACACACACACACACACACACACACACTCAGCAGCGAAACTGTGACACACTGGGGGGGGTGCTAGTAGAGCCTCGCAGCGACGAAACTGTGGCGCCCTTACACTGTAGGTGTCCCGCGTTTGGGGGCATGGTTGCTCGTGGAGCCTCGCAGATGGGGGTGCTGCAGCCCCCTCAGTACCCCCCTTTTTTCGCCTGTCAACATGTCCGTTATAAGTTTAAATCTTCTGGACAACATTTGAAAAGTGCCGGTCAAAGGTCTTCTTTGTTATTTATTGAGCTTTAAAACAAATTGATATGATTCGATATTAAACAAAGTAGTTATAGATTAACTACATTATTCAAAAGTGAACAGTAACTTACAACAACACAGGAATAATAAACGGAGCGCTCTCTCTCTCTCCTGACAGCCCGTCAGTATCATGCAGCTCGCGGATCAGTAATGAGTGACCCGACAGTAAAACTAAACATATCTATAACTAGTTTAGGTAGTTTGAGAGGTCATTAAAATAGCTACGTGTGGTATTCTAACCTGAAGTGTGTGTTTTGTTCCGCTCACCGCTGCATGTGGTTATGCAGAGCTGCGTGTCGAGTCTCGACTCGTCAGCAGCAGCTGATCTCTCTCTCCCGTCAGATTAGACTTCACTCGCGTTTGTGTCCATATCGATCAGATCCAGCTAGTAAGACAACTACACAATAAGTGTCGCTATGCAACCGGGTGAGGCCACAAAGTATAGCGCAGCATTATGCCTTTGTTTACATGCCCACCGGAACCCCGAGGCATTACCAACAGATCAACGCACAATCAACCCATACAGGACATCTCTTTCTCCACATTACGTGTTAGACATTAGAGTTGACTCTTCTTGTCTGTCACATAAGTGGCGATGCGCTAAAGGGAAATTATTTTGACCGGAGAGATTTAGATTTGCCGGTCTTCAGCATATTTTACCGGTCATAGTCCGGTAATTACCGGCTCACGGGAACTCTGTTTGGAACATTGAACAATGTAAATCTATTCTAGTAGACCTCAACAATGGAATGGTGATCAGTAGAAATGGCCATGACACGGGACATTTTAAATAAAGTACTTCAAACGTGTACGACTTTAGTTTATGTCAGTTAAATTCAACAAGGGGCTTGACAGTGACATTTCTGGAAACCACATCAATGTAGAAAACGGGTGGTCGGAACAGTTTTTAAAATTCTTAAAGGCACTAATCACTTGTTAGACGCTTTTATCCAAAGCAACTCACATACTCAATACTGAGGGCAATCCCCACAGAAGAAATTTGAGGTGAAGAGTCTCACAACGACATGCTGACTGCAGTGGGGTTTGAACCTGTGACCCTCTGATCCGAACACCAAGGCTCTATCCACTGCGCCACACGCCTCCTAATAACCAACCTTTCTCTTATCGTCTTCCTCAGTATGCCTGCTGAACGCAAACGCTCATTAAACATGGATGAAAAAGATGTTTGCACCTTCAGCAACAAGGACAAGGAGAAGGAGCGAGACGGCGAGAGGAGACCGTCGTCCGCCCGGGACAAAGGGAAAGACGAGGCCAAAATGAGCGGGAAAAAAGACAGCAGCAAGGAAGAGAAGAGGAAGCGCCTCGAGGAGGAGAAGAAGAAGAGGGAAGAAAAGGATCGTAAAAAGAAAGAGGAGGAAAAAGTGAAAGCGGAGGAGGAGCAGAAGAAGAAAGAGGAAGAGGAGAAAAAGCTGCAGGAGGAGCAGGAGAAGCAGCTTCAGGAGGAGGAGGCCAGGAAACAGCGAGAGGAGGAGGCGGCGCTCCTGAAGTAAGTGGGGCTTTTGGAAAGACGCATGTTACTGCTGTTGTCCTGTATCGCCCAATCGATGCTATTTCTACGCCGAAATGAATTACTTGACATGGGGCAGGGGGTCCGCGGGGTCTTACAGAGTATTACAAGTTGATAAATCAATTTAGCGAAAATGAAGGCTATTAAAAAGTCATATTCCAAGGTGTTAAATGTTGTAGCTTGTTTTCAATAAGTATATAAATGGTCCAGAGAGGTTGTGTTCTACCGTCTGCCTGAATGTAGTCATGGCGACGGTGTGTCGTGTGATTCTGTGGAGTTTATCGATGGCGTCCCGTTGGGTTTGACGTCATCCGAACAGGACGTCGCACGCTCACTGCTTGATAGCGCGGAGGTCCGTTTACGCCGGTTGCTAAGCAACATCGTTATGGGGAAATGCAAGTCTGCGTCCAAATGGTTGGAAGATAAGGAGGAAGGACACTCAATACTGTATATAGTCAATGTGAGGTAAAGTGTGTCGCCAAGGTAACCGGTTAGAACTCCAAGTGGCGATGAGGTCTTAAAATGTACGGAAAGGGTCTTAAAAAAAATATACCCTGATACACCAAAAGGTACAAAAAGCAAACAAACTATAGCTCATAGCTTACTCGCATCCGATACATTACTCAACATTCAAATGGTCCCATCTTTGTATCAACCAATGTCCCTTTAGGAAGGGAAACCCCGTGTCCGTCTCTTTTCCTGTTGTCTTCATGGCATCACTCGTTTTTGCTTAAAGTCAACTCTATTGTCAGTCTTTCAGTTTGTGTGTACAGACCGTTTCCCACAATCCCGAATACAAAAGCAAATATATATATATAAGAGAATATGTATATACTTGGGATGCCAGTGATTATTCGAATATTCGTTACAGTCTCCATCATCGAATATTATTTTTAAAAATCGATTTTATTTATATATATTTTTATTATTATTTATGTTTTTTTTTGTTTTTTCTGGCTTAGTTTCAACCAAAATACAGACTAATGCTAATAATAGTAATAGTATTAATACTTGTAAATGGTCCTTGGTCACAGCACCAGTTTGTTTTACTGTAAACTTGGAGGAAGCCTGCGAGCAGAGCAGACTGCTGCTGCAGCACGCTACACACCGACCCCTCCCCCCTCTCCCTCACACGTGCGACTAAAGATGAACAAAGCGGCAGGTAAACACCATCATGTTGATGTTGGTTTATTTGTCGTTTATTTTGTTTGTACTGTTAAACATGTTCCAGTAAAGAAAACAACGGAATTCCTTTTGTCTGATGTTTTTTCCTCTCCCGCGCAGGGGGGGGGGTCGGTCGAATAATCGATTAATATTCGCCAGGGCTGCCGAATAATCGATTTTCGATCATGGTCAGTTTCTGGCAACTCTAGTATATACCTATATTTACACAATCAAAGACACATTTATACATATGCACACGTTAAGACCTGAATAAAAGCACAACTGTCTATGTGTGACCTGCTCCATCGAAATCATTCGCATTGACCCGAAGACACATCTTGAGTTGTATACGCTGCTGGAAAGAGGAGATTCCTAGCTCTCTAATGATATCAGGATGGTTGTTGTACTCCAAATATTAAGCGAAATATGTCACATTATATAACGACTGTCACCGAGTCATCATGTTGAGAAAAAGGCCTTCAAAGTTTCCTCTCCTCTGGAATCCATGGATCTGATTGGTTATCAGCAAATGATCAAAATACTACGGAGGGAAGATATTTTGGTTTGGATTACTGGCGTAGAGGCTAAGCAACGCTGTAAGCCTCCGAGGACCCGCTTTGTGGGTGTCATTGACGCACACAAGTTTGCTGCGTCAGGAACAAAGTTTCCAGTTCGAAACATTCCATTTATTTCCCTTTCTTACTGGTTTCTTCCCATCATTCACCGCACGATATTACGGTTTACTCAATACCTTTTCTGTTTGTTTGTAATCCCGTGTTTGTGTGTGTGTCGTCCGTGTGTGTGTTCTCCGTGTGTCTGTGCTCCGTGTGTGTCTGTTCCCCGTGTCGTCCGTGTGTGTGTTCTCCGTGTGGTCAAAAACTGTATGGCCTTCCGGCGGAACCTCTAACCAACATAGGTTCCTACCTTTATACCCACAGTGTTAATTGGCTCCTACAACTGGTCTGGGGGAAGTTTGTGAGTGTGTGTGTGTGTGTGTGTATTGTGTAAGTTTGTGTGTGTTGTGTTTGTTTCCCGGGGAAAACCCTCAGGAGAAACCCCGGCTGTTGTTCTGCCCGCTGTGCCGTTAAATGACTGCGTTCTCCGCTTGTAATTATGCCGAAGCTTCAACGTTGTATTTATCATATTCTGAAAGCCAAGACGTTGTTTATTTGAAACCAGATGAAAACAAACTGTAACGAACCCTGCCGTGTTATTTATGATTACTCTACGCTTACATTCATAACGTCAGCGGAGGGAGGGGGGGCGGCGCTGCGGAACAGCAGAGTGCGAATGAGAGGTGCCTGTCGTCCCTTTACAAGCTTCAAACATGTATTTATCGTGTGAGTTTGGAAATGAAAGTTTCATATTCTGAAAGCCAAGACTTTGTTTGTTTAAAATCAAACAAAACACCCGGACCCCGGAAAAATATTTTTTTACGTGAATCCACGTTTATTTTTGAAATGAGCCGTTGCGACTTCCGACTGATTCCGAGTAGCGGGTCACATATATTCAAAATAACAGTCATTCAGTATCTTTGAGAATGTGCGTGAGTGCAAGACTGTCCAAAGCAGCGTATACAAATAAATACATGTCCGCAGGGAGAAGGAGGAGAGCCACCAGCTGCACCAGGAGGCCTGGGAGCGCCACCACTGCAGGAAGGAGCTCCGCGTCAAGAACCAGAACGCCCAGGAGGGTCGGCCCGAGGAGGCGTTCTTCAGCCGCCTGGACTCCAGCCTGAAGAAGAACACGGCCTTCGTGAAGAAGCTGCGAACGCTCACCGAGCAGCAGCGCGACTCGCTCTCCAACGACTTCGGCTCCCTGAACCTCAGCAAGTACATCGGCGAGGCGGTGAGCTCCGTGGTGGAGGCCAAGCTGAAGATCTCCGACGTGGGCTGCTCCGTCCACCTCTGCTCCCTCTTCCACCAGCGCTACACCGAGTTCGCGCCGCTGCTCTTGCAGGCGTGGAAGAAGCACTTCGAGGCGAGGAAGGAGGAGAAGGCGCCCAACGTGAGCAAGCTGCGAACGGACCTGCGCTTCATCGCCGAGCTCACCATCGTCGGGCTTTTCACAGACAAGGAGGGGCTCTCTCTGATCTACGAGCAGCTGAAGAGCATCATCGGGACGGACCGCGACACGCACACCCACGTGTCGGTGGTCATCAGCTTCTGTAAGCACTGCGGGGACGATATCGCCGGGCTGCTGCCCCGAAAAGTGAAAGCGGCCACTGACAAGTTCGCTCTGAGCTTCCCTCCGAGCGAGATCATCGGCACGGAGAAGCAGCAGACCTTCCAGAACCTACTGAGGGAATACTTCACCTCGCTCACCAAGCACCTGAAGAAGGACCACCGCGAGCTGCAGAACACCGAGAGGCAGAACAGGTGAGGTTCAAGGCTTAGCGGCTTAGCACCTTAGCGGCTTAGCGGCTTAGCACCTTAGCACCTTAGCACCTTAGCACCTTAGCGGCTTAGCACCTTAGCGGCTTAGCGGCTTAGCACCTTAGCGGCTTAGCACCTTAGCGGCTTAGCGTCTTAGCGCCTTAGCGCCTTAGCGCCTTCGCGGCTTAGCGGCTTAGCACCTTAGCACCTTAGCGCCTTAGCGGCTTAGCACCTTAGCGGCTTAGCGTCTTAGCACCTTAGCGTCTTAGCACCTTAGCACCTTAGCGTCTTAGCACCTTAGCGCCTTTGCGGCTTAGCGTCTTAGCACCTTAGCGCCTTCGCGGCTTAGCGGCTTAGCTTCATTCAATGACTATCTATTTTCTACAGCTACTTTTAAATGTTCACATTTGACCGGCCACATCCCCATTGTTTTTTGGGATGGTGTCGGATGTACCAGCCTCGTGCGTACTCTACTAGCATTTGGCCGGTGGATTATGCTAATGTCGTGTACTTACTTAGATCAAACTTAACAATAACAACATGACTTTGGAGGAAGGAGCCAGGGGATATTTTGGCTAGGATAGGTCAAACTAAACTAGTTAATTTAAGCATTTTCTTTACATAACTTCAGACTTTTACTCTATTTAAATATTATAAAACCTAGCAAGGACATTTGACACAGGACTCAATAACAACAATTGATGCTAAAAATTATCCCTCTTCTTCCCTTCTTCCCTCCTCTTCCCTTCTTCCCTCCTCTTCCCTTCTTCCCTCCTCTTCCCTTCTTCCCTTCTTCCCTCCTCTTCCCTTCTTCCCGTCCTCTTCCCTTCTTCCCGTCTTCTTCCCGTCCTCTTCCCTTCTTCCCTCCTCTTCCCTTCTTCCCGTCCTCTTCCCTTCTTCCCTTCGTCCCTCCTCTTCCCTTCTTCCCGTCTTCTTCCATTCTTCCATCCTCTTCCCTTCTTCCCTCCTCTTCCCTTCTTCCTGTCCTCTTCCCTTCTTCCCTCCTCTTCCCTTCTTCCCGTCCTCTTCCCTTCTTCCCTCCTCTTCCCTTCTTCCCTCCTCTTCCCTTCTTCCCGTCCTCTTCCCTCCTCTTCCCTTCTTCCCTCCTCTTCCCTTCTTCCCGTCCTCTTCCCTCCTCTTCCCTTCTTCCCGTCCTCTTCCCTTCTTCCCTCCTCTTCCCTTCTTCCCTCCTCTTCCCTCCTCTTCCCTTCTTCCCGTCCTCTTCCCTCCTCTTCCCTTCTTCCCGTCCTCTTCCCTTCTTCCCATCTTCCCTCCTCTTCCCTTCTTCCCTCCTCTTCCCTTCTTCCCTTCTTCCCTCCTCTTCAGGCGTATCCTCCACTCCAAAGGGGAGCTGAGTGAGGACCGACACAAACAATATGAAGAGTTTGCGACGTCCTACCAGAAGCTGCTGGCCAACACTCAGTCTCTGGCCGACCTGCTGGACGAAAACATGCCCGACCTTCCCCAGGACAAGACGGTGCAGGAGGGTGCGTGGCCTTTCTTTACCACGGTTAATCTGAATCTTTAAATATTATGATTTCAAGGTTAGGAATATCTTTGAATTTAAATATACTCCAGGATCCCTGTAGAGCAGGGGTGCCCAACCTTTTTTGAACTGAGAGCTACTTTTAAAGTTGCCCGAGATCTACCAGTCCACATAGAGAGGCGTTACTGACAGCCTGCTGCCAGGTGAATACACACTTCTACTTAAAACTGACCTTAATACTGACGATTAATACTTCATAAAATACTGCAGATCCTTTATCTCACCTCTTTCTAATCTACACAAGTACAAGTATTTAACTGAAGTTACACAGCAGTGTTGTTGATACAGAGTTGGAGTTTATGCACACGTCACTACAGTGGGTAATGTCTTCAGGAAGCATTGAACAGTGCTGCCATATGACACAGGGACAAAGAAAATACTCTGAACCCTTTCTTTGCCATTATATACAAATAGTGTTGCTACAAAAGTATAAATGAGGCTTAGTAATAAGACGACGAGGAATCTGCTGCTAACGTGCAATAAAAGAGACAAAATTAATAGAATCAAACCTTTTTTTGTTGCATTTTAGTCGAGTATAAAAATAAATGCCTTTTCAAACAGGATGCAAGCAACACTAGCTTCTTAACCTGAATTGATGATAGACTATAATCAATTTAAACAGAACAGATCTTAATGTTTGCATTCGTATACCATTTTGTACAATGATTAAAATGAAGAAGTTCAAACTAAAACTCACAGCTGATTAATAACGGTATCTAACTTGAGTTTTTATTATATCAAAAACCTGTTGAAATGCTACTGGTATTTTTACTGTCCCCCCAAAGCGCGTCGGCAGCCTCCAGGAATGCTTCTTTCACAACTTCGCCGTCTTTGAAAGACTGCATGTGTTTCTCCAGAACGTGACGGACACGATGAGATGCTCTGGAGCAGCCTTGCTCTTGTTGTTGGGCCTGGTGGAAATGGACTGCTGTGCATTTAGCTGTCCTCTCAGGCTCCTCCCCTTTAGCCGTCCTCTCAGGCCCCTCCCCTTTAGCTGTCCTCTCAGGCCCCTCCCCTTTAGCCGTCCTATCAGGCCCCTCCCCTTTAGCCGTCCTCTCAGGCCCCTCCCCTTTAGCTGTCCTTTCAGGCCCCTCCCCTTTAGCTGTCCTCTCAGGCCCCTCCCCTTTAGCTGTCCTCTCAG
This sequence comes from Champsocephalus esox, assembly GCA_036324585.1. Lineage (NCBI taxonomy): Eukaryota > Metazoa > Chordata > Actinopteri > Perciformes > Channichthyidae > Champsocephalus > Champsocephalus esox. The sequence goes on from CM070492.1 coordinate 25,467,341, forward strand.
GCCCCTCCCCTTTAGCCGTCCTCTCAGGCCCCTCCTCTTTAGCCGTCCTCTCAGGCCCCTCCCCTTTAGCTGTCCTCTCAGGCCCCTCCCCTTTAGCTGTCCTCTCAGGCCCCTCCCCTTTTGGAGCATAGGGCAGAATCAGGAGGGAATTCCGTCTCGTAGCGTTTGTGCACTGTTTTGAAATGCCGCTCCTAAATTACCCTTCTTCGATAAAGCCACGCTCGCATTGCAGATGAGACAGATGGACTTTGAATTGGAATAGATACAAAAATAATCATCCTCCCACTAGGAGTGAAATTATATATGTTGGGCTTTTGTCCACATGGAGACGGGTAAAGTGTAACCACACCTCGGAGCGCGTTCTCTCTGCCATCTCCTCCGTGTGTGTGTTGCTGCATGTAGCAGAGTGTGTGTGTGTGTGTGTGTGTGTGTTGCATGTAGCAGCTGTGTGTGTGTAAACTGCCCCGCCCCCTCAGGCAGGGGAGAGAGATCTGGATTGGAAAGATAGAAAATACTAAAAAATACTCATAGACGCATTTTGAAGTCTTTTTGCGTTTTAGAAACGGAGTTGGCGAAACTAAAACTGCAATGTAATGTTTGTGTAGCAATAATACATACGATATATGTATTTTACGTCTCTCCAGTACCGATAAGACCGATAGCTTCGGAGCGTAACGGCACCGCGGTCTTTAATAATTCAGCCCCGGGGCCCCTTTAACACCGGGGCGCGGTACCCCTCCCTACTCCAAAGGCATTGGATCAATTTGCATTTATTTCTTTAGGTATATACTATTAGAAGTTAATTCTGTAAACTTCCTCATTTGCGATAGTTCTCATAGCAACTTAGATATGTTGGGTTTAGATAGATAGTGTACGTACAGTGACTCCTGTGAGGTCAACATGTATCTCGTGTTTCCTTTTTACCCTCTCAGAGCACGGCCCTGGGATCGACATCTTCACTCCCGGGAAGCCCGGAGAGTACGACCTGGAAGGCGGGATCTGGGAAGACGAAGACGCTCGTAACTTCTACGAGAACCTGGTGGACTTGAAGGCCTTCGTGCCCGCCATCCTCTTCAAGGACAACGACAAGGGCAAAGACAAGGAAGAAGGCAAAGGTACGTCGATGATGATCACAACGACAGACGGAGAACATTTGATTTTGTTCTGACTTAAAGGGGACCTGTTCTGCAAAATCCTCTTCTTCAGACTCTGAAAGCTGCAGGAACAAAGATTCTCTCTCTTTTTGATCCATTTCTATAAAAACCTGTCTGAAAATGAGCTGATCAGATTTCGGCCACTTTATGATGTCATAACGATGTGTTGTCTTGTGTAGCCATTAGCCAATCAGCAGCAAGGTAACATTGAGTTCTTTGTAACCAAATGTCTCTCAGAGGGGCGTGGGGAGGGGCTCCTTGTCTTCATCTAAAGTAACAGACAGAGAATCAGCACTTTGGAAACAGGGCTGAAACAGAGGGGATTATGGGTAATGCTGCAATGATCTGTTTGGTGTTTCAGCCAATCAGAGACAGGCTCTGGATATATCTGAGCCCTGTGATATATTGATGAAGAACAGTATAACAGGGGACCTTTAATGTTGTTTTGTTCAGACGGGAAAGACGGGAAGGAGGCAGCAGCGAGCACCACGGAGGAGCTGGAGCTGGAGCTCGAGGCTCTGGACATCGCAGACGAACCTCTGGAGCTGGAGGGACCCGACGAGGCGGAGAGCGAAGAGCTGGCCAAGAAACTGCTGGATGAGCAAGGTAAGGGTTAGAAGAATCTCCCTCGTCCCCGGCTCGAGCTTCAGCCTCAGGATCCACGTGTCTGGGATCCTCTCTGAAGGGAAGGAGTCATCACATACAGAGACTAGTTCCTGAGCAGTGTCCTTCACATGCTGATATCCAGAGAGGGAGTCACACAGTCACAAGATGGAGGAACAGAAAGCAGTATCAATGTTTACTTCAGATTAGCTCCACGTCAGAAATGTAACCTTTTTTCCCCGCTCAACCGAGTGCTAGCAGCGTTGTTCGGGGAAGCAATGCCTATAATATTTGCTGATCGTATATCAAGAATGTCTTGATGAGGGAGAGAGAGTAGATTTAAAAACAAACCAGAAATCTTAGTTTAATTCTTACGTGTATTTTACTCTGAGATTTTAGGTCATTCTAAACGTCTTTTTGGCCGATGTGAATGTTATTTTAAAGTGTGTGTGTGTGTGTGTGTGTGTGTGTGTGTGTGTGTGTGTAGAACAAGAGGATGAAGAGGCCAACACGGGGTCTCACCTCAAGCTGATTGTGGACGCCTTCATCCAGCAGCTGCCCAACTGTGTCAACAGAGACCTCATCGACAAGGTGACTTATACAGAAATACAATGCTTGACATTTTAAACGTCGTGGCTGGATGACGTAATGCGTGCTTTGTGTTGGATTACGTGACATCGGCATCTTTCATCTATAGTTAGGTGAAAGATGTGCATACACATAGTTACAGATGGGTAATGGCAGGATGAGGATTGAGTTCCTGAGCTCTGTGTTGACTCCCGCAGGCGGCCATGGATTTCTGCATGAACATGAACACCAAGTCCAACCGGAGGAAACTGGTCCGAGCGCTCTTCACCGTCCCCCGGCAGAGGTAGGACTTTGTTCATCTCCAACCGCTACATAGAAGCAGCCCTTAGCAAAGCGTCATCGGCCCAATCCCAAACCACCCCCTACACACTACACACTACCCCTACACCCCTACACCCTACCCCTACACACTACCCCTACACCCTACCCCTGCACACTACCCCTACACCCTACCCCTACACCGTACACCCCTACACCCTACACCCTACCCTTACACCCTACCCCTACACCCTACCCCTACACACTACCCCTACACCCTACCCTTACACCCTACCCCTACACCCTACCCCCCTACACCCTACCCTTACACCCTACCCCTACACACTACCCCCCTACACCCTACCCCTACACCCTACACACTACCCCTACACCCTACCCCTACACACTACCCCTACACCCTACCCCTACACCCTACCCCTACACCCTACCCCTACACCCTACCCCTACACACTACCCCTACACCCTACACACTACCCCTACCCCTACACACTACCCCTGCTGCTGTGTTCACTCCCTCCACCTGACAGGAGGGAGCCTTGTTGAGCTGACTCCGTCACGGAGGGGTAGGGGGTAGGGCGTGGTTTGGAACCTAGAAAATACATCGTCAACGTATCGACGTTTCTATTCAAGCTAGGATTTGTTCATCGCTGGGTGTTTGTCGATGTCAACATATCCCATAAAAGGGTTTTAAAAGGGATAGTGTTGAACAGAAATGTGCAAAATATGTGAGTCTTTTCATGGATTTATTAATAATAATACATTTTATTTAAGGCGCCTTTCATGACACCCAAGGACACCGTATAATTAGTTAAATATTCTAAGAGGTCAAAGCAACAGAACATGACAGCACAAACATGCCGTCATGGAGAAGACAATACAGGGGAAACAGATGGTAGGGAGCACTGCAGTGAGGAGGCTGATCTGAATACAGAATACAGAGTACCGCCACACACCACCAGGGGGCGATATCATCATAGTGTATGGTCTGAATATCTTCACATCACTGCTTCCTCCTTCTCCTCCTACAGGTTGGACCTCCTCCCCTTCTACTCTCGCCTGGTGGCCACTCTCCATCCCTGCATGTCGGACGTGGGTGAGGATCTGTGCTCCATGCTGAAGGGAGACTTCAGGTTCCACGTACGTCCTCTTATATACTAATATCACTAGGGCTAATCGCTAATTAATCGCAAATGTTTTCTGTTCTAAATGCACCTTAGAGGAATATTTTTCAAGTCTCTCTCTATCTCTCTCTATCTCTCTCTCTCCCTCTTTCTTTCTCTCTCTCCCTCTATCTCTATCTCTCTTTCTCCCTCTCTCTATCTCCCTCTCTTTCTCTATCTCTATCTCTCTCTCAGCCAGTTGCTCAAACAGACAACCCTGTTTACAGTTGTCGGTGAAATGCCGCTCCTCTGTCTCCATAACAGTCAAAGCATGAGACTGGCGTTCCCACAGGGGTCAAAATAATGATCCGAATGATCTCACGCAGCCCCTCGTCCTCCACGATGTTGTTGTCCAGGCGTCTCCCCGGCAAACTTTCAAGCGTGGTCTTTCGCAAGCGACGGGGCTGAGCATCAGCTGGGTGCTTGGCTTGCCGTTTAAAAACACTTCACTTGTATCCTTATCTCTCGCTAGAATCTCCCACCATCCAACTAACAACAACGTCAAGCCTTTGGGCTCTGAAACTACGGGGCGGGCCCGTGACCTTTTTTAACTCAGGGCCCACTTAAGAATCTAAAGAATGTTTATAATACATTACATTAGAAGATAGACTGGATTTTTCTCACTGATCAAGTCAAACTGAAAAAGATCAAAAGCACTCGTTTATTTTTTAAGTTGATTAATTCCTCATCTTTAACCAGAGGCTGCGCTAGACTTTTTCGCTGCCCGTCATTTTGAATTTAGAATTACCCGTCGGCCTTTACACAACTCTGACGGGGACGGGGGACGGAGCATGCTCGTGAACTCAACGGGGGGGGGGAGAGAGAGAGACAGTTCACATGCGCCGTGTAATGTATGGCTGCTGCACCTCGCGGGAGCGTGCACAGCGTAAAACCAAAACTCACAGACATTTCAATGATCTGTGCGGCTCAGTTAGCTTTGGAAACGGTATCATTTCCTTTTTGGAGGGCACGCAGAACACCGGAGCCTCGCTGCGGGGAAGCTTTGGCGCTGTTGCGAGTTTGTTCTAATCCGTCAAAATGACTTTCAGATCTGCTTTCAGATTTCTCCGTCATTGTTAAAAAAAATCCGTCATGGGCGGAAAATATTCGGTTAACGCGACCTCTGTCTTTAACTTACTGTAAAACCCCTTTTCAGTTTTGGCTTGTGAAGATTAACGTGTTAGAAATGTGATTCAATGATTGTTTTTACTGTGTATTTCCTCCTGTAGGAGTAGGAGTATTCGGCCCACTCCACGAGGGAATATTCGTATTCTTTTGATTACCAGTAACCGCTCTTACACATATGTAATGTCCTGGGAGAAAATGTATATTGAGCAGAGTTAAGTTCCTTTGCTTCGGCCCCCCGACGCAGCTCGGGTTTCTGACGTGGCCGAGTTACAAAGTGCATCTTTTTGACGTCTTGCTGTTTGTGCCGCAGATGCGTAAGAAGGACCAGATCAACATCGAGACCAAGAATAAAACGGTCAGATTTATCGGAGAACTGGCCAAGTTCAAGATGTTCCCAAAGACTGACACGCTTCACTGTCTGAAGGTGGGAGGAACACTCTGCGTCTTCTTGTATCTTTAATGGGATCGTTTATAATATGAAATGTGTGTCTCTTGAACAGATGCTGCTGTCAGACTTCACCCATCACCACATAGAGATGGCGTGCACGCTGCTGGAGACGAGCGGGCGCTTCCTCTTCAGATCCCCCGAGTCCCACCTGCGCACCAGCGTCTTACTGGTGAGGAGACTGATTTATTTAGTTGAAGACAGACTGGAAAACTCTCTGAAATCTAGAAAGACTCAACAAAATAATACAACTGTTCCCGGCGCAGTGGTTTCAAAATGGTCGAACAAGCTTCTAAAAACTTCCACCTGTAGCAGCTGGTCTATCTTTGGAAAGTGACAGTAATTAAGGATGCGCTTATTGTGGACGTTGCGCCCAGATCGAGGGGAACCTGGGCGCAACGTAAAACTGCCCTCTCCCAAGGAATGGTAAACGACAGCTTTTTGAGATGTAATAACTCAGAGGTGAGACAACCCCAACATACCAAACGAACAACATCTTCACAGAGTTTCCTTAAACTTGCCTAACAAAACAAATAAAATAAAATACAGGCTTCTTACCTGCTCTTACCAGTAAACAAAAACAAAAAGAGGGTTTCTCACTCCTAAACAAATCAAAGCGTGTCTACAAAGACAGGTAAAGGTAGTTTCTCTTTCTACGGTTTCACAACAAGCAGAAGGACCGGTATGCGGTGTAAGGATACACACGGGACAGATATCTCAATACGCAAGTGTGTTGGGAGTAGGAGAAGTCGAGTCAGAGAGGGCTCCGAGGAACTGCACGGCTGCAGCTTAAAAATGCTCCCGTCTCCTCAGGTGGACCAATCAGCCTGACGAGGGTAGCTAATCAGCTAACGGGCACCACCTGCTTGCTCACACACACTCTCACACACACACACACACACACACACACTCTCACTCACTCACACAGGAGGGAAAAATAGACACACAAATGACCGAGGGGCGTAACAGTGAAATTCGATATGTTTGCTGTTTATATGAAGTCAGATTGAAAAAATCGGCAAAGAAATTGCCATTTATACCGATATCCGCCAGCGTGTAATATTTACCTCATAGAAAATTCAGCTTAAACATGACGTGTTACTATAGCAACGCCTTTTGTCTACTGCGGTTCCTTATAGATAGATAGAGAGAGAGATGGATAGATAGAGATATAGATAGAGATGGATAGATTGAGAGAGAGATGGATAGATTGAGAGAGAGAGAGAGAGATGGATAGAGAGAGAGAGAGAGAGAGAGAGAGAGAGAGATGGATAGATAGAGAGAGATCCTTTGATGAAAACAGCAGCATCATCATGAACTCCTGAAGATTTAAACTTTTCTGTTTTTAAAATGAGATAAACTTAAACTTTTCTGACAAAATCATGAGAAGAAACACCTGTGGAACGGATTGACCTACCTGGAAACAAAAAAAGAAAGAGATACGGCAAGAAACTTGGGAAAATACGGTTCAACTGAAGAACCCAGTAGACAAGCTAACCAACTGCCAACCAACTGCTAACCAACTGCTAACCAACTGCTAACCAACTGCCAAACTGACGGTTTGCCTAACTGTCCTGCTAGCTAACCGACACTGTTCAACTGAAGAACCCAGAAGAGAAGCTAACCAACTGCCAACCAACTGCCAACCAACTGCTAACCAACTGCTAACCAACTGCCAACCAACTGCTTACCAACTGCCAACCAACTGCTAACCAACTGCTAACCAACTGCCAACCAACTGCTAACCAACTGCTAACCAACTGCCAACCAACTGCTAACCAACTGCTAACCAACTGCCAACCAACTGCTAACCAACTGCTAACCAACTGCTAACCAACTGCCAACCAACTGCTAACCAACTGCAACCAACTGCTAACCAACTGCCAACCAACTGCTAACCAACTGCTAACCAACTGCCAACCAACTGCTAACCAACTGCCAACCAACTGCTAACCAACTGCCAACCAACTGCCAACCAACTGCTAACCAACTGCTAACCAACTGCTAACCAACTGCTAACCAACTGCCAAACTGACGATTTGCCTAACTCTTGACCTGACTATCAACATCGGCCCCTCTGTTGTTTCCCCGACTCAGACTGCAAGGACTCTGGGTGTGACCCTAGATAACAACCTGTCCTTCACTGCAAACATCGCTGCTCCAACCCGCTGCTGCAGATACACGCTCTACAGCATCAGGAGGATGCGTCCCCAGCTGACCCAGAAAGCCACGCAGGTTCTGGTCCAGGCTCTCGTCACCTCACGCCTAGACTACTGCAGCTCCCTCCTGGCTGGTCTACCTGCATGTGCCATCCGACCTCTGCAGCTCATCCTGAATGCAGCGGCTCGTCTGGTCTTCAACCTTCCCACACCACGCCGCTCCCTCCACTGGCTTCCGGTAACTGCTAGAATCCACTTCAAGACCCTGGTACTTGCGTACCATGCTGCGAATGGATCTGGCCCTTCCTACATCCAGGACATGGTTAAACCGTACACCCCAGCACGTGCACTCCGCTCTGCATCAGCCAGACGGCTCGCTGCACCCTCACTGCGAAGGGGACCCAAGTTCCCATCAGCAGAAACACCAACTAAGAAGAGGCATTCAGGAGACAGCAGCCGTTCGGCAGCAGCAGAGCCCCATGGCTTCAACCACAGCCTGGACAGAGGCTGTTCCTCTTGTATACCCACAAGAGGTCAAACAGGACAGTGCCAGGAAGGCATACAAACTCAAACTGTTGAAGGATAGACCAGAGACGCTCTTTGCTGAACTGTACAAGAGTGGAGAATTCAGCAATCTGATCTTCCTCACAGACCAGCCGTTAGCATGGCACGCCGCCATAAGTGCCCACTACCCTTCTGTGAAGAAAGAGGGGATCTGCAATTGGCTGGAAACTCAAAATTAAAGAGGTAGAAGAGCCAGACACTGTCATGACAACAGTCAACATATATAAGAACGGGACTGTCATGGTGCAGGGGAACCTCACACCCTTTGGGCTGGACTTTCTCCTTATAAAGGAACGGGCCCAACAGGAGAAATCTGCCCCCACTGAGAACAACCACACCCTGCCAGAGACGGACACCACCCCCACTTCTGGCTGCCCCACTGCTGAACCTGAGGAGGGAGAACCCGCCGGCCCAGAACAGGCCCAGGACCTCCAGCTGAACCACACCATCACTGACCTGAAGGTGAAGTTCACAGAGGTGGAGAGAGAGCTCGTACAGTTGCGAGAGCTGATCAGCCAACAGCCAACCCAGGACACCACGGTCCAGGGGGACTGGTCTGCCATCAGCACAGAGCTCACCAAGCTGAGGCAGGACAGAGACAGCCACAGGAGAGAGCTGTCCACCGTGAGGACTGAGGTGCGAGAGCTGCAGCAGGACAGACAGAGGAGGTGAGGGAGCTGAGAGAGGAGGTGAGGGAGCTGAGAGAGGAGGTGAGGGAGCTGAGAGAGGAGGGACAGAGCTACAGGAGAGAACTGACTGCTCTATCTGAGGAGCTTCAGGAGACAGAGAGAGTTGCACAGGCCCTGAAAGAGCAGCTGGACTCACACCCAGACCAGAACCAGAACCCTCTCCATGATAAATAAAAGAACATTGAAAATCAATAGCGGGTAAATGCGACCTCTGGCGGTTCTCGTGTTAAACACTCGCCTCCCTGTGTGTTTCCAGGAGCAAATGATGCGTAAGAAGCAGGCTCAGCACCTGGACGCCCGCTACGTGACGATGGTGGAGAACGCCTACTACTACTGCAACCCTCCGCCCATGGAGAAGACGGTGAAGAAGAAGCGGCCGCCGCTGCAGGAGTACATCCGGAAGCTTCTCTACAAGGACCTGTCCAAGGTGTGTTATCTGAACTGCATCGGCTGCCAGTGTCTTTTAGATTTTAAATTATCTTACTGGTATTCAACGCTCTTAATGGTTTGGCACCCACTTATCTCACCGTTGTTGTATGCCCCTGGACGAGCCCTGAGGTCAACCCCCTACTTTGAATGTTCTTTTACATTGTTTTTTTAATATTTTAATCGTTTTATTAGAATTATGTTTGAGTTGTATGAAAGTGCTATATAAACAAAGCTTTATCATTATAAGGTGACCACGGAGAAGGTGCTGCGGCAGATGAGGAAGCTTCCCTGGCAGGACCCCGAGGTGAAGAGCTACCTGATCTGCTGCATGGTGAACATCTGGAACGTGAAGTACAACAGCATCCACTGCGTGGCCAACCTGCTGGCGGGGCTGGTGGCGTACCAGGAGGACGTCGGGATCCACGTGGTGGACGGGGTGCTGGAGGACATCCGGCTGGGCATGGAGGTGAGGAGGAAGGGTCTTATGCTCTGATTGCCTTTTACACTGTTCAATTGTGTTTTTTTTAGTCTTGTATGTATTTGACAGAGACATATGTTTCAATTATTGTCATGTGTTCAGAGCTACAGTGTAGTTACTAGGGATGGGTTCCGCGCCCCGGGATTAACCGGGATTAACGGGTATTATTGCTACACAAACATTATATTGCAGTTTTAGTTTCGCCAACTCCGTTTCTAAAACGCAAAAAGACTGCAAGATGTCTATGATTATTTTTAGTATTTTCGATCTTTCCAATCCAGACGAGAGATCTCTCTCCGTCTGTGTGCGAGGGGGCGGGGCAACACACACACAGCTGCTACATGCAACACACACACACACACGGAGGAGATGGCGGAGAGAACGCGCTCCGAGGTGGTTAAACTTCACCCGTCTCGATGCTCGTTGCAAAAAGTGCGATAAGAGTTCAGCATGTGAGGGCGGCACCACGAGCAGTTTGTCTAAACATGTATCAAAGCGCTCCACATGCAGACGGAGGAATGCACCGGGTGTCTCTCCAGCAGCTCTGTCGCCCCGTCCAGAGGAACGTCTCCACGTCAGGTGTTCTGTGTGCGAGCAGCAACACACGGAGCTAACTCCATGATACAAACATGGGTTAATGATGAGAGGAAACCGAGTTATTAGTGTGTTAAAGTTTCAGCTATTCTGTCATCAGGTTATTTAATACCATTTGTTTCTTTTGATGTGAAATATTATCTATTTAATTTAAATAGAAAGCAACGTTAGTTTTGTTCACAATCTGTTTAGTTATTTCTCAAAAGAGTACCGTTAAAAGACCGGGTCGATAAGCGGTATCGATAAAAGTAGTAGTACCGTTAAAACCTTAACGATACCCATCCCTAGTCGTTATGTACACATGAACATCTTAGGTCACAGGCTCCTCCTCCAACAGTGCAACACGATAAGACAGATAAAATAGTGCGAGTAAATACAAATAAAATAGAAATAGAATATAACAGAAATGGTCTAGATACAAGTAATTGGAATATTGATGAGTTACAAACAGATGAATGTTATGGATGTTCCTTCAAAGGTTCAGGTGTGTATGTTTACATATGCTAAGGATTTACCTTTCAGGGGCTAAAGGAAGTGTAAAAGGGGGGTGTAGTGGTTTAATGATGGGATGGAGGACCCGTTGTTTCCTCTCATGAATATATAGAGACTGTAAGCAGAACTTCTTTGTCCTCTGAGGAGGAAGTAGCTCTGTTCCCGCATTACAGATCCATTCCACTTGCATATTGACTTTCGTACTTTATTCAATATAACAAAAGAATAATTTACCAGTTCCTCTTAAGAGTTTCGGGACGCAGACCCACTGGGATGTGGTGACTCCGACGTTACAGACTCCAGATACAAAGACCGATTAGACATAGGGCTTTGTTTAGCCTTTCGAACACAAGATTTATCTCGCTGTGAGGCACGCAGCTGTACTGACGGGACTTTTGCGCTCAGCTTATTTCCTGATGAGGGCAGAATGTGGAGTTGGGTTCAGCGACAGGACAGGAAGTTAAACAAAAAACAGTTGCTAATCTTAATTGATGGTTTGACAGGAGGAAGTGGTGCTGCTGTCAGATGTTTTGACGCGGGAGAATGCTGTCTGGCTTCATGCTCACGAGGTTTTGCACACCACCTTTTAGCTTGGCTGCACACACGACAGAGTTGTAACACTGTTTGTCTCAGATCAGTCCAGAGTTTAACAAGTGTTCATAAGTAACTGTCTAATTACGCTTTCTTTATACATACTAAACAAACATATTCTTATATTTCCTTGTACCTCCAGGTGAACCAGCCGAAGTTCAATCAGCGGCGTATCAGCAGCGCTAAGTTCCTCGGCGAACTTTACAACTACCGCATGGTGGAGTCGGCGGTTATTTTCCGGACCCTCTTCTCCTTCATCTCTTTCGGGATAAATCAGGACGGCAGCCCGAGCGCTTTGGATCCTCCGGAGCATCTGTTCCGGATCCGGCTGGTTTGCACTCTGCTCGATACCTGCGGACAGTACTTTGATCGAGGGTCAAGCAAGAGGAAACTCGACTGCTTCCTCATCTACTTCCAGGCAAGATTTACAGCTAATTAACCTCCACTTCCTGTCTTAAGACTCTCAGTGGGGATTTCTCAATGTCGAGGACGCTTGCTTGGTAGCACATGTCTTCCGAGTCACTTAATTCAGAAGCGAGGCAAGAGTCCTTCCTGGCATTCGGAAAACGAAGAGTGGAACAGGCTAGAAAGTGTACAAGTGTGCGTCACATGAGAGGCCCCGCCTTACATTGTCCGCCACAGATTTGGGGAAATTGGTCCGTGTGCAAAGCATTGTGGGGATTTTAAGACCGGAGTCTACACATGTGCAGCCTCGAAATGTCTCTCTACGAAGTACGCCAGGCTCGGTAGGATTCCAAGTATGCTGGACATTGGAACAGTCCTTCGGCGGCACTCGATGACGTAGTATGCTTGAAATAGTGGCTCTGGAGCATCCTTCCTAGACATTGAGAAACACCCGCAATCTTGATCCTGAAATATATTAATCCAAAATATTGTAGAAATTGTATTTTTCTT
>CM070492.1:25482108-25592108 GCA_036324585.1 Champsocephalus esox
ACAGGTCTCCATTGTCTCACCTTTAACCAGGATCAGACATTCCTCCGTCCGGAGTCACGGAGAACCTGATGTTCAGCTCCAGCTTCATTCCTTCTCACTCGTCACAACTCTTAGTTCATTCGTCTCGTTCTAATCGTTCTCGTCTCTCAGGACGGTAATAACTCCCTCCTGATTATTATCTCTATTTATACCTGAAGCCTTTGTTTGAGGGACGAGCTAAATTACTGTTTTACTTCGTGAAGAAGTTCTTGGATCGTTCTTTAGAGACACTAAACACTGGTAACGTCCTCTTGTTCTCAAAGTACCGAAAGAAAACGTCCTCAAACTCTCAAAGACTATTGTATGATTACGTTTTAGATGAAATATGGAATCCAAAGTCACACAAAATACAAACTTTACAAGAAATAACTCAGAAAAGTACAAGAAAACATTTAATATTCTTATTAAAAACTAGTATAATTGAAAGATTAAATTGTAAGTGAGATTAAATTCACTGTCGGTAAAGGTGTTACATTGATATACTGCAGCTGGATAACCTCAAATAATATATCGTAGTTTTCTTAGTAGTAGGTTTTTATTTAGTTTTAGCTAGTAATCTGAATTTGTCAATTAACCAAAGCTGTCAGACAAAATATAAGAAGAATCAAATAATAACACTCAAGGAGAAGTACCTCAAAATGTTATGTAGGTACAGTAAAGTAAACTAGAGAGAGAATCGCTGGCAACTACAACAACATGAACATATTTGACCGTGATTTAATTGTAACACACGTTTCAAAATGATGCCGAAGTAACAACCATGAAGTAATGCTTTGACGAGTCTGCAGACAGACGGCAGGCGAACAACCCTTTTAACATGCGTGTTGTCTGAATGTAGCTTGGCTAAGCTAACGCAGTATATGCTCCGACCGTCCACACTCACACCAACGGCATACAGACATAAATAAACCAGCGACTGTATTCTCCATGACACAGGCAGTCTGTGGTTTGTACTTGTTTCACTTCTGTCTAGTTTCTGAACAGATATGAGGAGCCGTTAGCTCTGAGTGCTAACGGCTAACGGCTGATGTTGGTTTTGTGGTTCGCATTGAAGATGACGTCACGGCTCCGCCTACACTGCGTTACTATAGTAACTACCCCGCGTTACTATAGTAACTACCCCAGTTCCTAAACTGTAATGGAAGCGCAGCATAAAGTGAGCCTGGTCTATCAAAGCCTAATACCGTACTAAGCCGTGCGAGGCCCAGCAGTGGAAATGCGCCATTAATGTACTTATTTACTTACTCACTTCGTGTCTTTCTGTGTCGCTTGAATGAAGGTCTATAATAATATATCATAGTTTTCTAGTAGTAGTAGATTTTTATTTTTGTTTTAGCTAGGAATCTGAATTAGTCAATTAACTTAAACTGTCAGACGAGTAAAAAATATAAGTAGCAAAAATTCTCAGGCAAGGTACAAGTACATCAAAACTACTTAAGTAAATATACCTCATTAAATTCACCCACTTGTTTTTAGAAGTACACAATAACAATAATAATAATAATAATAATATTAATACATTTTATTTAAGGTGCCTTTCATGGCACCCAAAGACACCGTACGATTAGTTAAATATTCTAATCTAATACCTCATTCACACCAGCGGTGTTTCAGGGCCGGTTCGGAGCTGGAGCTTGAAAAGCACCGGGTTTTCCTCTTCACACCGCAGCGGAGCAGCCTCTTAGCTCCGGAATCCGGTTCGTTTCAAGCACCAACAAATTGTCCGGCCAGAGCAAAAGCACCGCATACGTCACGCTAACGTCGAGGCGGGGGCAGAGACAGATCAACTCCTGAACAACAACAAGAAGCCCGCGTTTTATCCAGTTTGTACCTATGGTTTGTACAGTACACAACGATGGAGAAACTTAACAAGAGTTTCAGAGTTTCTGCCATAGACTGTATATATAAAGGTTTCTGCTCGTGGTGAAGCAACGTGTCTGCGTGTTAAGGTGGAACCTGAGCATTCACGTTGATCACCTCTCATTATAAATCTATAAAACTATAAATATTAAACTTGACTTCACGTGTTCATTTGAGAACAGCTGTTACATACCTGGGTGAAGGTTACAGTTCATTTCAATGAAAGATACAACGTTACTCCACACTCATGGTTCAGTCCACCTTAAGAAATAAGACCGACCTCGGAAGCAGTTGTGTTTTAAAAAAAACTTTATTGACACGAGTTTTTATAAGAATAAAACCAAACCACAGAAATGACTCCGGAAAAGCTGCAGATAGAGCCGTAAGAAATGAATGCAACTGATTTCATCCGCACGGTTTGGCTTTATGAAGCAGGCACGCAAACGGTTACGTCATGACGCAAACGATGACGCAACGACGCATTACCAGTCGGACTCTGGGCGGTGTGAAAAGAGCCAAACCGAAGAACCGGTTCTGAACCTGAAAAGCTCCAGCACGGAGCTTGAACCGGAGTTGCGTTGGTGTGAATGAGGTGAGGTCAAAGCAACAGAACATCAAGAGTTTCCTCATCCTCTCGTTTTTAATGAAGGTCTGGCGATGGAAAAGGACGGGCGCTTGAGTGCGATGAGCGAAGGCGAAGTTCTGGACGAGGAAGACGATGAAGGCGACGACGATGAAGACGTGGAGACGGAGGAGCAGTCGGGCAACGAGAGCGAGATAAACGAACAGGAGGAGGATGTGAGGAAGTGTTTTGTGTTTTTGGATTACCGTCATCGGTTGAATCCCCAATCATTTAATCCGCCGCGCCTCTTTCCTTCAGGACGGGTCTGAGAACGAGTTGGAAGAGAGGGAGGAGGAGGAGGAGGAAAACACCGACTACCTGACCGACTCCAACAAGGAGAACGAGACGGACGAGGAGAACAACGTAAGAAAACACTGGCTTTGAGTTGTTAGAAACATCTCTGATCCTCTCCAGAGTGGAGGCAGTCATCACACACAGAGCGTCAACAGAATCTCAAAATTCTAACTTTTTCTCAAAATCCTGACTTTTTCTGAATATTTAAAATCTTAATAATCCCTGGTCCCCGGCTTGAGCTTGAACCTCAGGATCCGTGTGTCTCTGATCCTCTCCTGAATGGAAGTAGTCATCACATGCAGAGCATCAGCTAGTCCCTGAGCAGTGTCCTTCACATGCTGATATCCAGAGAGGGAGTCACACAGTCACTAGATGGAGGAACACCGGGTCTTGTATCAAGCATCCTGTCATGTACAAAATACTGAGGTCTTTCACAAAATCTCGACTTTTTCTCAAAATCTCAATATTCAGACTTTTTCCTCAATTTCCCTCAAAATTCTGACTTTCTCTCAAAATTCTATATCCTTCTCAAAATCTCTAAATTCTGAGCAGTGTCCTTCACACGCTGATATCAAGAGAGGGAGTCACACAGTCACAAGATGGAGGAACAGAAAGCAGTATCAATGTTTACTTCAGATTAGCTCCACGTCAGAAATGAGCATGCTTGATGTCTCTCTCCACGTCAGAAATGAGCATGCTTGATGCCTCTCTCCACGTCAGAAATGAGCATGCTTGATGCCTCTCTCCACGTCAGAAATGAGCATGCTTGATGCCTCTCTCCACGTCAGAAATGAGCATGCTTGATGTCTCTCTCCATAGAGGCTGAGTCATCATGTTCATTACATAGCTATCACCTGCCTCAAGCAGTCCTGATGCTCTTCAGGGTCATCTCACATCCTGTCACGCTCACAGCTCCAGTTGATACCTTTGTAGCATGCTGCTCTCATGCTGGAGAGGACACTCAGTGTTTTCCAAACAATGAGAGAAAGGAAGAAGTATTTATTTAACGATGTGTGACTTCAGGAGGTGACGATTCGTGGCGGAGGATTAAAACACGTCGCCTGCGCCGAAGACGAGGACTTCATCCAGGCTCTGGACAAGATGATGCTGGAGAACCTGCAGGTAACGCGGAGACACGCTCACACGCTGTTTATGGTACTTCATTTAAAGGTCGCCTATCATGCTGTTTTTAAGGTAATACAGTCTTATCTTGTTGTTGTTGTTTGTTGTTGTTGACTCTGCAGCAGCGCAGCGGGGAGACGGTGAAGGTGCACCAGCTGGACGTGGCGATCCCTCTGCAGCTGAAGAGCCAGCTGAAGAAGAGCGGCTTCAGAGAGCCGGTCATCGGAGGGGAAGAGAACGAGATCTCCGACACCATGCAGTTCGTCATGCTGACACGCAAAGGCAACAAGCAGCAGGTACACACACACACACACACACACTCACACACACACACACACACACACACACACACTCACACACACACACACACACACACACAGCTACACACACTCACACAGCTACACACACACACACACTCTCACACACACATAGCTACACGCACTCACACAGCTACACACACACACACACACACACTCACGCACACACACACTCACGCACACACACACACTCGCACACACACTCACACACACACAGCTACACGCACTCACACAGCTACACACACACACACTCACACACACACTCACACACTCACACACACACACACACTCACACACACACACACTCACACTCACACACAGACACACACTCACACACGCTCACACACACACACACTCACACACTCACACACACTCACACACACACACACACACTCACACACTCACACACACTCACACACACACACTCACTCTCTCTCCCCCCCCTCTCTCCCTCTATCCATCTCTCAATCTATCCATCTCTCTCTCCCTCCCTCTATCCATCTCTCTCTCTCTCCCTCCCTCTATCCATCTCTCTCTCTCTCAATCTATCCATCTCTCTCTCTCTCCCTCCCTCTATCCATCTCTCTCTCTCTCTCTCCCTCCCTCTATCCATCTCTCTCTCTCTCTATCCATCTCTCTCAATCTATCTATCCACCTCTCTCTCTCCCCCCCTCTCTCTCTCTATCCATCTCTCTCTCTCAATCTATCTATCCATCCCCCCCCCCTCTCCCCCCCCTCTCTCTGCCCCCCCCTCTCTCCTCTCTCCTCTCTCATCTCCATCTCTCTCTCTCCCTCCCTCTATCCTATCTCTCTCTCCTCCTCATCCATCTCTCTCTCTCTATCCATCTCTCTCTCTCCCTCCCTCATCCATATCTCTCTCTCCCTCCCTCTATCCATCTCTCTCTCTCTCTATCCATCTCTCTCAATCTATCTATCCACCTCTCTCTCTCTCCCCCTCTCTCTCTCTATCCATCTCTCTCTCTCAATCTATCTATCCCTCTCCCTCTCTCTCTCTCTCTCTCCCCCCCCTCTCTCTGCCCCCCCCTCTCTCCCTCTCTCCCCCCTCTCTCGCCCCCTCTCTCTCCCCCTGTGTGTGGAATGTTTGGTCTGAGGGCAGAAACGGCTTCTTGTTCTGCGGGGTGTGTCCAGCGTTCAGTCTGACTCTAAGGAGCGCTGCCAGAAAACAGTTTTCACATGAGGGTTTGGAGAGAAGACAGAATACCTTTGTTGGTGTGTTAGTGAGGTGTGTGTGATGGGAAACGACTTATTTCTCTCTGTAAACACACACACACACACACACACACACTGCCACACCAGGTGGAATTAAAGCATCCTGTCTGTGTGTGTGCTGTGTGTCAGACCTCTAATAAGTGACTCTCTGGTGCAGAGTGAAAGAAGCAGACACTCCTCTCATGGCCGTGAAATGATCAAGCTGCCGCCTGTTAGCTTAGCATACAAACAGCTAGCCTGGCTCCGTCAAAAAGCTATTGGTAGGGTTATTCTTTTCACTCGGGGCAATAAAACAGAACACTTCCAGAAATAAAGAATAGAATGAGTGGACCCAGCCTCCTGTGTGTTAATGTGTGTGTTGTATTTTGTTAGCAGGATGAGTGAGGGTCAAACGACATTACATTCGAGATTTCATGACACCAAGAAATTAATTGGCAACAAACATTTGACTTAAAGGTCCCACGGCCATTTCTGCTGATCATAGCTCCACTGGTTTCTCACAGCGTCTCTGATAGTCTGTGTACTCACTCTCTGTCCTACACGGCTCGCTGGAGCTCCCCCCCCTCCCTGTGAGCCCACTGTGCTCTGATTGGTCGCTCCACCACCGTGACAGCGGAACATCAGTGATTATGCGTTACCATGGCGTTTGATAGCAACCAGGAAATAACTCCAGTGATGACAGACAGGTGAGAATGCTGCGTGGGGTCTGGGGGCCGTGTGGGCGGGACGTTGCGGGGCTCGCTGCTCCGCCCTCTGAGGCTCGAGGAGCGGACAGTGAGAGCTGGGTTACTCGTGTCGCTTCCTGGTTGCTGCGTGGGGTCTGCGAGACACGGCGAAACTCAGCCCGAGCACACACACACGTGAGTGGAGATCCACGCGGCTGAGAAAAGCTCTCTGCACGTCGATGGGACTCCCTGATGGTTGGAAGGGATCCTGGTGTCCGAGGAGCTCCACGGATTGGTCCATCACTCGCTACAGGGTGCACTTTGAAGGCATGTGACCTTTACATGCAGACAAGGCTTCATAACACAGGGACGGGTGATAACCGGGAAAGCATGACGTGGCCCTTTAAGTGAAATAGTCCCAATTAATACTTCATCTCCACTCAAAGCAAACACACACTGACCTCCCCTCCCACACTGACACACACACACACACACACACTCACAATAACGTGTGTGTTTCTCTCAGTATAAGATCCTGAACGTGCCGCTGTCCTCCCACCTGGCGGCGAATCACTTCAACCAGCAGCAGGCGGAGCAGGAGGAGAGGATGAGGATGAAGAAGCTGACGCTGGATATCAACGAGAGGCAGGAGCAGGAGGACTACCAGGGTACGCACACGCCTTTAGAGGAACGCAGATAGGCCACGTGGTTATCCACGCCTCAGCACTTTCTGCCGTGTCTCTGATCCAGATGTCCGCTGACTTAGAATCTTTCACCCGCTAGAAAGAAATAATAAAAACAGCCAACATTTTGAAAGTGTACGGTTTTAAAAAATGGCTTAAAGGTGGAGAAAAGTTGGATTTATTCTGAATGAGCGTAGCTATTATTATAAACATCATTCAAGGGAATGCATTGTTACCTTTTATTAAACTAAAGTATTTAAAACAGTTTCCTGCAGCATTAATATATTTGATTTTATCCTTTTATTGTCTCGGAGAGAGAGAGAGAGAGAGAGAGAGAGAGAGAGAGAGAGAGAGAGAGGAGAGGGAGAGGGAGAGAGAGATGGAGAGAGAGATATGTCAGAGAGAGAGAGAGATGGAGAGAGAGAGAGAGAGAGAGGGAGAGAGAGAGGGGAGAGAGAGAGAGAGAGAGAGAGAGGAGAGAGAGAGGAGAGAGAAGGAGAGAAGGAGAGAAGGAGAGAGAGAGAGAGAGAGAAGGAGAGAAGGAGAGAGAGAGAGAGAGAGAGAGAGAGAGAGAGAGAGAGATATGTCAGAGAGAGAGAGAGAGAGAGAGGTGAAGAGAGGAGAAAGATGGTGTGAGAGAGAGAGAGGTGGTGAGAGAGAGAGAGGTGGTGAGAGAGAGAGATGGGGAGAGAGAGAGAGAGGTGAGAGAGAGATGTGGTGAGAGAGAGAGATGTGGAGAGAGAGAGAGAGGTGAGAGAGAGAGAGAGAGGTGGTGGTGAGAGAGAGAGAGGGGAGAGAGGTGGTGAGAGAGAGAGAGATAGAGAGAGAGAGGAGAGAGAGAGAGAGAGAGGTGGTGGAGAGAGAGAGAGAGAGGTGAGAGAGAGAGAGAGAGAGAGGTGGTGTGAGAGAGAGAGAGAGAGAGAGAGAGAGAGAGAGGTGAGAGAGAGAGGAGAGAGAGAGGAGAGAGAGAGAGAGAGGTGGTGGTGAGAGAGAGAGAGAGAGAGAGGTGGTGGTGAGAGAGAGAGAGATAGAGAGATGGAGAGAGAGAGGATTTAAATATTGTAATGTATCTTTTATTTGGAGAGTCCCGATTGAACCCGTGACTGAACTGAACTCTCTTCCCGTGGCGCAGAGATGATGGCGTCCCTGGCTCAGCGCCCCGCTCCGGCGAACACCAACAGGGAGCGCCGGCCTCGATACCAACACCCGAAAGGCGCTCCCAACGCCGACCTCATCTTCAAGACCGGAGGAAGGTGAGACGCTGACACTGCAGCGCCGCCCCGGTGCTAACAAAAAAAACACAAAGCGCAGAGTGTGTCGGATGTGGATGTTCGGGGGGATAGTAGGGCTCATTATCTTCTTCGTTGGTGTCCGTCTGAACAGAGCGAGAGATGAGAAGCTTGAGCAGCGAGACAGGGAGCGGTGAGACGGGTCGAAGTCAAACAGAGGTTTATCCCCGTTTCTATTTGCACTGGTTCTGTCCTGAGGAGTCAACGTAACATCGACGGCACCGCGTGTGTCTTTCCTGGAACGGCAACACAGCATGAACCTGGGGAGATGTTTTAACATTTTTAATTTAAATCAATCTGAAGTTTGTATAGACGCAGGGAAGTTCAGGGACAGAGCGAAGAGGTTTCATTTGTGATGTCAGTGACGGTGATAAACTTTTATAACAAGTGTTGTGTGTGTATCGAATCCTGATGTGCCATCGAGCTCCTGTGTTGTCCAAAAACTATTAAAAACACTTCAATAAAGAAAGCCACAGTTTCACTGACATCTTCCTTCATGATCACCACACACACACACACACACACACACACACACACACACACCATCTCCCTCTCTGTTTCTCTCTCTCTCACTCAAATACTCACCAGGGGCGTACGCCAGTTTCTACGCAATGTTTGCGATTTATAAAATACTAACTTGACGGGAAAACGTGCGGTCCTCCACGCAAACTCTAACCCATGCGTACGCACTAAGCACAACAACGGGAGAAACTGCGACGCCGCGTTGGCAGAAGGAAGAATGGAGAGAAATGTGTGGAAATAAAATGTTACCTCTCATTTATCACATATGAAGAATTCCTTTGAGAGAGACGCACAGGCTGCAGTGGAGCTGATCGACAGCTGGGACACAAACCAACACATACAACAAAATAATTCCGATCCAGTCGTCATGACTACACTCCGGAGGGATTCCCCGATCATTTCTTAGTCTCTCGTCAAGGGGGGTCTCCTGTCCCCGGTGCAAACAGAGGAAGGCTATGTATATTCTTTTTGTCATGAACCTTTTTCGGACCACTTATTTATTTATTTTGGTGACGACCCGACCTCCATGCTGCTGCTCTGGTTCAAACGGCATCCACCAAACAATATGATTTATCTCCACCTCCCCAAAAGAACCACAATCTGACACGGTGTGAGACAGTGTCTGTTTTAGTTGTTCTGTCGTCATTACATTTAGCTGACGCTTTTATCCAAAGCGACTCACAATAAGTGCGTTCGACCAACAAAATAGAAACTTGAAGAAAACAGAATCATAAAGTACATCAGGCTTCATAGAGCCAAGCATTTCAAGTGCTACTCAACTGGCTTTAGAGGAGCCAGTCCTTTGTTAGTATATAAGTGCTTTGTTAGTAGTTCTATCCTCGAGGTGGAGTCGAAAGAGATGAGTGTTCAGTCTGGAAGGTGTGTGAGCTTTCTGCTGTCCTGATGTCAATGGGAGCTCATTCCACCATCTTGGAGCCAGGATAGCAAACCCACGTGTTTCTGCTGATGGGAACTTGGGTCCCCCTCGCAGTGCGGGTGCAGCGAGTCGTTTGGCTGATGCAGAGCGGAGTGCACGTGCTGGGGTGTACGGTTTAACCATATCCTGGATGTAGGAAGGGCCAGATCCATTCGCAGCATGGTACGCAAGCACCAGGGTCTTGAAGTGGATTCTAGCAGTTACCGGAAGCCAGTGGAAGGAGCGGAGGAGCGGGAACATTTAGGAAGGTTGAAGACCAGACGAGCCGCTGCATTCTGGATGAGCTGCAGAGGTCGGATGGCACATGCAGGCAGACCAGCCAGGAGGGAGCTGCAGTAGTCTAGTGAGGTGACGAGAGTCTGGACCAGAACCTGCGTGGCTTGCTGGGTCAGCTGGGGACGCATCCTCCTGATGTTGTAGAGCGTGTATCTGCAGCAGCGGGTTGTAGCAGATGTTTGCAGTGAAGGACAGGTTGTTATCTAGGATCACACCCAGAGTCCTTGCAGTCTGAGTCGGGGAAACAACAGAGGGGCCGATGTTGATCGTCAGGTCAAGAGTGGGACAATCTTTTCCCGGAAGGAAAAGCAGTTCAGTTTTGTCAAGGTTGAGCTTGAGGTGGTGAGCGGACATCCACTGAGAGATGTCAGCTAAACAAGCAGAGATGCGTGCGACGACCTGGGTCTCTGAGCGGGGGAAAGGACAGGATTAGTTGGGTGTCGTCAGCGTAGCAGTGGTATGAAAAACCATGCGGGCTAATGACAGATCCGAGCGAGTTTGTGTACAGGGAGAAGAGGAGGGGACCAAGAACAGAGCCCTGAGGGACCCCTGTAGTTAATTGACAAGGGTCGGACTCGGACCCTCTCCAAGTTACCCTGTAGGTGCGGTCTTTGAGGTATGAGGTGAGGAGGGAAAGTGCAGAGCCTGAAACTCCAAGTTCTTGGAGAGTGCGAAGGAGGATCTGATGGTTCACCGTGTCGAATGCAGCAGACGGGTCCAACAGGATGATGACAGAGGAGAGGGAGGCTGCTTTAGCCGTGTGCAGTTCCTCAGTGACAGCAAGGAGGGCAGTTTCTGTGGAGTGACCTGCCTTGAAACCAGACTGCTGCGGATCCAGAAGGTTGTTCTGATGGAGATAACAGGAGAGTTGTTTAAAGACAGCGCGTTCAAGTATTTTAGACAGGAACGGGAGGAGAGAGACAGGCCTGTAGTTTATAACGTCAGACGGGTCGAGAGTGGGTTTCTTTAGGAGAGGGTTTACTCTTGCCTCCTTGAGACTGTTTGGAAAGGGACCAGAAGTTAGGGAAGTGTTGATGAAATGGGTGAGAAACGGTAGAATATCAGGAGCGATAGTCTGAAGGAGGTTTGAAGGGATAGGGTCCAGAGGACAGGTGGTAGGGCGGGCAGAGGTGACGAGGGTAGGAACCTCACTTGGAGAGAGAGGGGAGAAGGAGGTTAGTGTGTGGATGGAAGGAGGGTCTGGAGACCCAGCGGTGAGTAGAGGTGAGTCAGAAGAAGAAGAGCGAACATCACCAACCTTTTTTCAAAGTGGTTAACAAAGTCGCTTGACAGAAGGGAGGAGGGGGAGGGGCTTTGGGAGGGTCCAAGAGGGAGGAGGGGGAAGGGGCTTTGGGGGAGTCCAGGAAGGGGGAGGGGCTTTGGGGGAGTCCAGGAGGGAGGAGAAGATGGAAAATAGTTTTTTAGAAGTTTAGGTTAGAAGTAGAGCAGTTCCTTGAGAATATGAGATCAAGGACACTGCCAGCTTTATGAGTCGGTGGGGACGGAGACAGTGAGAAAGCAAAGGCGGTTAACAGAGATGTTAGTTCGTCTATCTTCCCCGTCTGGAGGTTGAAGTCTCCGAGAAGTACAGCGGGAGGGCCAGTTTCAGGGATGTGTGAGAGGAGATGATCTAACTCCTCCAAGAAGTCCCCCAAGGCGCCTGGTGGACGGTCGAGAACAACAAGGGTTCATTGTATAGGACGGGTTACCGTGACGACATGGAGTTCAAAGGTGGAAGGAGTGAAGTTAGGTAGCTCAAAGAGGGAGAAGCTCCATGTGGGAGAGAGCAGGAGACCAGTGCCCCCTCCTCTGCCAGTGGGTCTGGGTGTGGGGAAGGAGATGCTGTGGGAGAGCAGAGACCGTGCCCCCTCCTCTGCCAGTGGGTCTGGGTGTATGGGAGAAGGAGCATGCTGTGGAGAGAGCAGGAGACCAGTGCCCCCTCCTCTGCCAGTGGGTCTGGGTGTATGGGAGAAGGAGTATGCTGTGGAGAGAGCAGGAGACCAGTGCCACCCTCCTCTGCCAGTGGGTCTGGGTGTATGGGAGAAGGAGCATGCTGTGGAGAGAGCTGCTGGGGTGGATGTGTTGGATGGAGTAATCCAGGTCTCAGTGAGAGCAGGGTCTGCAGGGAGGCGGAGCCAGAGATGAAGTCAGCCTTAGGAACAGCTGACTGGCAGTTCCACAGGCCGCCTGGAACTAGATGCTGGATGTCAGTGGAGCACGTGGGATAGACGAGAGCAGGCCGGTTATAGCGATTAGGAGATACGCGGGGCCAGAGATAATTGCGAAAATACACATGATTATAGCCTGAGGGGCTAGGAAGCTAAAGAAAAGATAACACCAGCGATACTTAGTTCAATCAGAGGAGGATTTGCCTCCTCTGTGCTCTCGTGACTCCCGCAGGACTCTATTGTCTTCGTCTGTCTGACGCTCCAGGAAAGTGCTACCTAAAAATGGATACCTGATTACAGATTTCCTGCGATCTCCTTCCTGCGGTCAGTCAGAATGAATGAATGAATGGGCGTTTCTTCGACTATTTATAGGCAAATCTGGGCGTTACGTGAAGCCCGCAAAAGCTGCGCCGCATTTCGAGTCGATTGTGATTTATAAAGGGAAACCGGCGTAGGAAGTGGCGTACGCACTTTCCTCGCCGGTACGCAATGTTTGGCGAATCGGAAAATGTCGGAAAACATTTCTGAACCTATTTTTTGGATTTCGACTACGTCAGCAACCTTCCCACGTGAATCCTACGCACGGCGTTATACATGAGGCCCCAGAACATCAAATGTGGATCCATCCGCCGCCCATAAATGCACTATTTCTCCACTTTTTTTCAAATGAAATGATATATTTGGTGCCGTTTTCAAGATGTGCGTCTCCTTGCGTCGTTGTTGTTGTTTTGTCTTCTCACGGGAGTTGTTTAAAATGACAGCAGCGTGTTTAATAATCCACTAATTCAACTTGTGTCAATACTCAAAGAAATACACGATACTACTAAAGAAAAACTACAATATAGATTATATAAAATATCAAAAGATCTGTTTTCAAACCGGAATTGTGACTGCAATACAGATGTGAAAAAATGCTTAAAACTAGATTGCCGAATCAGACTAGGGTAAAGTCGTAACGTGGTCATTTAGATCTCAACTCCACTTCCTAAATGCTTTGTGACGGCACAAAACCAGTACAAACCAATAGGAATATAAAGTCTAAAGTACGCTGTTGCATTTTAAAATCTGATTTAAAATACTGTGCATGTGTGTGGGAGCTCCCTCTTTAAATCTCAGCATGTATTTCGACCGTTTCAGGAACACACACACACCCATGAAGACGGTAATGTTTTTTTATAATCTAGGTACCAAAGAACTGACGTGGGAATGATATCCATTAACAGTATGTATATGTAGCCGTTGAGTTTCATTCTGTTATTATTTTGAATTATTATTAAGAGTTACCAAACATTTTAGCACCTCGTACATATTTGTCTTTTTTCATTACATAAAATATAACCCAAAAACTGATGATATATAAATATTAAAATGATTCATTTCAACCACATATACCAATCCACATCGTATATATCTTTCTGTGTATACATCTATCCTTTTACTTGATAGTGACTTTCCGGCTCATGATTATGTATCCGTCCGACCCACGACTTCCCCGTCTGTTTCCTCCCGTAGCGTCTTCTTCTAAATAGTAGAACGTTAGCCTCTCAGGGGACGACAGAGGAGGACTTAGCAGCTACAGAGGCAGATGTTTCCTGATGGTGGAGAGACGTGTTATCCGTCTGCAGTAAATGTCTGCTCTCTCCTCCAGGAGACGCTGACGGGAGTCTGGGTTCGGGCTGAACGAGCGAGAGCGACAGAGCGAACGAACAATCGAGCGAAAAGAAAGAAGATCGGAGAAGGAAAACCGGTCGGAACAGGACGCGCCCCTTCCCCCTGAAGACGGGACTTCTTACCCGAGGAGGAGAGACTAAAAACCGCGGAGCAGGGGGGGGTCAGAGGTCAGACGGTCGGACACACGGCTCTCTTTTCTTATTGTCTGTTGACTACAAGTTGGGGCGAGTGGAAGAAATGACGGATCGTTTCCCGCCCTCACACCTAGGGGAGGAAACAAGACTCATGACGAGGAGGTGAAAAACCTGCGAGCGGGTTTAAAATAATCTTTCTTTTGTCGTTGTTTTTGGACTTTTGAAAAAAAACCGCACGATGTCGAGGAGGCGGGGAAGAGCTGGCGAGGCAGCAAAAGGGCCGGGGTTTAACACGAAGTTGGTAAACGGTCGTAAAGAGAGGTCGTTTTGTGCGCAAAATGTGTGTTTGAAAAGCAGCTGAGAGTTGGGAGTTCACTTTTTCATTATGCCTCCGCAAAGACCACAGGAAGAGCATCTGATCTTGGCATTACAGCGTCCCCAAATTGGGCCCAAAAGTACTTTTCCGGTAGACTAACAATGGGAAATAGAGGGCTGTAAATGAGCAGATATATATATAATGTATCTATAGTACGACTACTTCAATTCGCCTTGTTTAAATCCTAGTCGTAGAAGTTGTGAAATACACTTTTAGCCAAATTGGTGAAAGGCAGCTAACGTGCTAACGCTACGGACCATACAGGTGAAGGATTCGGGTCGTTTTGTATTCATAAGCTCGACTTTTTGGCGCCATTGATCCCGTTTTATAGAAAAGCACTTTGCCCTTCCTCCAACGCTGTTTATCTGTGGTTAGAAGCTGTTTTTTATTTGCTGTTACGACCAACAAAATAGGACAAAAGCAGTGAACCGAATAAGTCTGGTTTCATTTCGAAAGATAACAAAATCCAGTACCGAGACGTGGATTTTTGCTAGGCTAGCAGTTTCCATCTGTTTCCAGTCTTTGTGCTAAGCTAACGAGCGAGGCTTCATATTCAACATGGAGGGTCAATCTTCTCCTGGGAACAAAGAAAGAACACGAGGGACATTTATATCAAGGGACAGCAGCTGGATATCCGTGACTACCCAGTCTGAACTCATCTCATGTTTCCTCCAACTTCTCTCCTGATATAGCCTACGTGTTTCCCCGCAGAATGCAGAGCACCTCCGAGATTTGATCTGTGAAGTGTATCGTGGTGAAAACCGTCTTTTTGTTGTTGTTGTTGTTGTTGTTGACAAACGGATAACCATGTGCCCGAGGGACTATATGATTTCAGAGATGTGTTGAGATAGATGTATAAATAATATACTCATCATGTATCTTTCTGCAGCAGCTCTACTTTGTGTCTGGAGGCAAAGCTACTTCCCGCACATTCAGAGAAACACCAGCACGGGCTGTGTCTCGGCTTCACTGACAGATCTTCACAATAAATGTTTGCAGATGACTGTGTGTGTGTGTGTGTGTGTGTGTGTGTGTGCGCGTGCGTGTGTGTGTGTAAATGAGGTCGTCGTGTGTTTGTGGCATTTGCGTGTTTTTAGAGGGTGCGCCTGTTTGTCCAGGTCTAATTACAAGCCTGCAAACTTCAAGTATTTCCTCATTTCCTGCACGCTCGCTCCGCTACACACTGTTCAACAGTTGCTAGCCTATATTACGGAGATTATAAGGAAGGTAAAGGGGAACTAAGGAAGGGATAATGTGCGGAATTATGGGGGGAAACACCCGACAGGCGGATCAGAGCCCGGCGCGTAGCTATATGCAGTTAAATCGACCGGACTTCTTTCTGCAGATGTGAGCGTCCTTAGCAACGCTCAATAACTCCTTGACAGCGGTCTGTCTGTTCTGGATTAACAACGTGTCACCTGTTCTGAATTGACCAATCAGAATCGAGTATTCAACTAAACCATAATAAATGCTGTTAACCACCCAAATACAACATGTCTTTATTTAACGTCATATTTAAGAATTAGGATCAAAATACTTTATTTATCTGGTGGGTTTTGGGACAGTTGCCTCATTATAATGACATAAACTAATTAAAAATAAGGAAAGATATTTATATATTTTTTTCCACGCTTACCTGTTGCTGCTTCGTACAACTGAATTTCCCCTCAAGGATTAATAAAGGTTCATCTTATCTTATATTTACATAAGAAGTTATAGTAAAATGTCCAATAAAAGGAGTTTAAGTAGAATTTAAAGTTAAAATAATATAATGTCCTTCTGTGTGTGATCAGCTGTCATTACTCACAAAGAAAGCCAGATCCTACGTTAATAATACAAGGTTTGCAATCAGGTGTTGTTTACGTGTCAATTAACTTAACTTGCATAATATCAGCACACTGAAACTAAATATACAAATGTGTTCAAACGCTGAAGGACAGGCCTGAAATCCATCTGTAAAGCTACAGTAAAGGACACACACACCACGGAAAGAGAGGCTCTGTGTGGAAGTCTTATGTAAGCGCCGGCCGCTCAGACAGTTTGCTTCTGTTTTCCTCGAGGTCAACACACAAGTGGACCAATGTGTACGTTTGGGAAAGGTTAGAAAAACCCAACTTTATAAAAACTTTCTTTAAATGAAAGAACCGCTGCTTGTTTAGGTCTAAGCTCATATCTGAATATGTCTTGTTCTAAAGGTCTACTGTCAACAAATATGTACTTTAATATATCATTAAACATAAAGCATGACATCTACACGTTTGGCAGAAGGACAACTCATTTCTTGCATGAGAAAAAAGTCTTAAACATTAATTTAATTACACTTATTGACTATCAATTTGTCCACTAATTGCTGCAGCTCTAAAATGTCTTAAAGATGAATCCAAACGCATTGTTAAAACAGTTCCTACATGTTGTCGTGAGTACAGACGCTAGCTCACTCGCTCCAAGTAGCTGGTATTGTCAAATCTTTACATTTCTCACGTCGTCACCTTTGAAACATCCCGTTAGTTTCCCCTCAGGTAAAACATTTACCTACGTTATCAATCATTAAACCATAGCGGGTCGTTCCTTTGAGTCAATTAGAGACGAATACAACACGTTACTATACTTCTGTTTAATGAGTGACGTCAATCCAACATTAGATATATTAAGGCGAGTACACACAGGTTATAATAAGAACATTGGAAAAGTCAAAAAGGCTGATCTTCCCATTTACCACATGCATACTTTTTATAATCCCATTTAAAGTCCAAATAGTTCCTTATAAAGTCGGCTGTTTTATACACAGTGTACTCCTATATATATATACTACACTATATGTATGCACCATTAGATACTTCAAATATACTGTAGCTGAACTACAGAGAACCGGAGTCCGTAAACAAATTCACAGAAAAATATTCACGTGAAAAACAAAAACATACTTCAATATTGCTGTAGGTGAGCTACAGAGGCCGGAGTCTGGTTCACACACACACACACACACACACACACACACACACACACACACACACACACACACACACACTTTTTTTGACAGATTTGATATAAAAGTGAGACAGCCGGTGGACAGACACACACAGCGGGGACAGATCGCCATCACACACACACACGAACACACACTGTATCCGTCACACACACACACTCTGTCCAACACACACACACTGTATCCGTCACACACACACACAACAGTTAAATAACACACTTGCCAAAAGATATGGACAGCAGCTCAAGACGAGTAGAAAACACGTAATCCAGGGTGTATTTCTGGAGTCTGCGGTTTTTAGTGCTTCTGTTTTCTTACGATCCCATGTGCGCCGCCCATCCCTAAAGAGCAGATCGTAAGCGTTCCCCTCGGGTAAGAAAGTAAAAAGTCTTTGCCACAAAACCCATTCCACAGTCTGTGGTCTGGTGTGGGAGTGGAGTAAAAATATCTCTCATCCCCGTCTGCAGCATTGTTGTTCCAGTTGGTCTCCAGAACAATTGGGACTTTCTCGTTTCTGGAATTGGAGAAAACCGCCTTGCTTTTTCCAACATAGTTCGTTCATTTCAGAAGTAATACAATCGCACCGAATAGAAAGTGCCTTCAACTTTGTTTGTTACCCCAAAGTGCGGACAGAAAAACCCCCACCGCCGACGGAAGAGAAATCTTTAAACACACCATAAATGCCCTCGATTCTGCACTCGAAAGATTGCACAGCCGCACTGAAACAAAAGTATATCACTTAAAGTTATATTTTTGTAAGATTTAAAGTACAATTTGCAACACAAATACTCTCTAATTTAACCTTTAATTGCCTTCTTTAAATAACTAAATTACTCTGGTGCATAATTACATTTACTTAAATAACGGTTAAAAGTGTCTTAACCGTTAGCCGGATTAACCTACGACGCAAAATATCTCTTTTCAATCCATGTGTACCGACTTCATATATTGCCCCAGACGTGTGCTATTCGGGACGACTGACATGCCCAATGTGTGCAGCGCGGAAGATAGTATGTGGAAGTCTAAAAGTTAAAAGCACAATTATTTAACTAATGATATACGCTGGGATCCTGAGTGCTGATCTGAGTCCTGGATCTGAGTCCTGGATCTGAGTCCTGCCTGATTCTCGTCATGCTGCTTCCCTGAAGGCTCCCACAGGATTGTTGACATCCTCGTGGATTCATCTTCTCATTACAGACATGCATTTCCAAACATCTGGTCTACCTATGTTGTAAATGTGTTATCTTTTCAATTCACACACGGCATCTGTTGCAGTCTGTCCGTCCTGGAGAGGATCCTCCTCTGCTGCTCTCCCTGAGGTTTCTCCCATGTTCCCTTTAAACTGTGGGTTTTCTCTGGAAGGGTTTCCTTGTACGATGTGAGGGTCTAAGGACAGAGGGGCTAAGGACAGAGGGGTCTGAGGACAGAGGGGCTGAGGACAGAGGGGCTGAGGACAGAGGGGCTGAGGACAGAGGGGCTGAGGACAGAGGGCCTAAGGACAGAGGGTCTAAGGACAGGGGGCCTAAGGACAGGGGGTGTCGTATTGTCATACTGATATTCTGTACAAACTGTGAAGTCCACTGAGACTAAAGTAACATTTGTGATATTGGGCTATAAATAAACATCGATTGATTGATTGATTGATTAAAAACTAGATTCCGAGTCCCTGCTACAGGGTAAGGTTTCAAAATTACTGCGAATGAACATATTTGGTTTCTTTTTGGCAAGGTTTGTGTCGCAGGTAATTTGGCCATTTCCCAATGAATTACCCAGTCTTACTTTTGGCTTTAAAACAAAATCCCAATAAAAGTCTTCAGAACCTTTAGAAAGTGGGCCTCATGGTCCTATTCTAGTTTATCTCGACTCAATCCCAAATACACCAGAAGTGGATAAGTCCGCCACCGATAAATACACCACTTCCTCCCGTTTAGTCCCGTTTGATGCACATAAGGAAATAGACTCAGATATTCACAAGCATCCTCGTTTGTGGAAAACCAAAAGTTCTTGGATTCCTGCAGGAAGAGGACGCTTCTCTTGACAGCAACAATCTGCTCCAAAATATCTTTCTGCAGAGGTATAACATGTCTTGGGTCAGATATAATATAAAGTAGTTTATCTTGGTCGAACGTGACACACTCGATTGTCAGTTTGTTTTATGGCCAGGAAGTGAGAACTGGCTGTGCAGGTTCTATCGTAAGACCTCGAAAAAGTCTCTCTCCTGCCACGCCTCAAGCTCAGACAAAACACGGGGGGGGGAAACTTCGAGCATTCCTCAAGCAGAAATCCAGGCTCGACAGGTACAGAAAGTTCATCAAGACTCCTTCCACAGCCCAAGTTTCCTCAAGGCTTCTCGGCGCGATTCGTCCGTCGCTCCTCGTCCGGAAAACTGCACTGTGATGCCTTGGGGACGGAAGGTGGATCTTCGCCTGTGATCAGGAGATAATGCTCGAGGTGCCGGTAACGGTGTCGAAACGGCGCCGTGATAGGAGTGACGAGGAGGTCTTGGCGCCGAAGCGGGAGCTGGAGCTTTGAAACTCTTGGAAGGACTGTCCGCCGGGCGATTCGACCCGTAGGAAGGGGTGAAAGTTCGGCTTTTTCCTCCGTAGGTGTTCAGCGCAGCGGGTATCGGTTCTTGTTTGGCGGTTAAGCTTTGACTCTTGTCGATGTGGGAGCTGAGGATATCTGGAAGGTCGCTCCTGGCTACGGGAGAAGGGGTCATGACTTTGGTCTTTCCTCCGTAGGGGTTGAACTCGGTGGGGTTCGCCAGCGCAGGGGCCAGGACTTTGGGATCGGGGCTACTTGGTGAAGGCAACGACTCTCTTCTGAAGGAATGAGAAGGGTTCACCGTGATGGATTTCCCCCCATAGTTGTTCGGTTCGAGCGAAGTGACTTCAGGCGGAAGGGGGAAAGATGGAGACGTCTTGGTTTCTAGTAGAGGAGGAGGAAGGTAGCTACTTTGTGTCATGGCTGGAGGTGAAGGGCTCGATTGGCGGCTTCTTTCGTCAAACCTCTTGAGGGATTCGGACCGCTCAATCTCCGGTTTCTTGACGATCTGGCTCGGTGTCGTAACTCCCGGCAATTTGGTGGCGGGTTCTCTTGGTGTTGGGGGAGCGCTGACCTCCACTGACTTGGTTTCTGCACCTGCGAGAGGACCCAAAGAGGCGTCGGGGACCGGGATGAGCGACGTACCCCCAGACATCGCTCGATTCCTGTTTAGACCCAGTTTAGACAGGGCCTCCATCCTTGATTGGTCTGGTGAGGGGTCCTTGAAGGAAATACTGCGAGTGGGAGTCTTTCGAGTCTCCGCGGTCACGGGAGAGTCGTCTTGCAGCACAGGGTGAGCCGTACCTGTAAGGTTTGCCAACATCTGCGCCTTTCTCTCGTGGATGAGGATATTTCCCAGCGACTGGTTCGGAGTGTCCTTATGGCCGTGGATCACACTGATGTTGGCCGGAAAACGGTTCGGTTTAGCATAAGTTGGAGGGCCATGTTTAGGAAGATCGCTACTCGGACTCGATTGCTTGTCCGACTCGATGCTCAGGTGGCGGAGGAACGAGGAGGGATGCAAGTTAGAGGAAGTTCCTGCCTGGCTATCTGCTATCTGCTGGGCGATAAGAACTGGGGTGGGGATACAGCCCGGAGGGTGGTAGGAGTGGTGGCCGTCGGTAGCTCCATGGCTGCCACTTGGCAAAGGAGGGTTGTACTCGGAGGGTAAGCTGTCCGTCGCATCTCGCTTCGGCTTTATCTCGAAGTGGCTTCCAGGGGTCTGCATCATGTTCATAAAGTCTGCGAGGAACAAATGGTGAACAAAGTTAAAATCTTGGAAAGACGACAAGCTTTAAGGGACTGTACTGTTGAGGACATTAGGGACGCTTTCATCGTTGTATATCTACGTCGCATTAGAAAGGTTGTATGGACACTTGCCATATTCGATAGAAGTTTCTCAATTGAACTGAAGTGTTATTGCTCTGTTGAAGTGGTACGTTTCTGGAAATGCTGAATGATATGGATGCCCCTTTGTGGAATAAGTTCAGATGATTCAAAACATTAAAGTCACGTGATTTCCGGAATACACGTTTGTATTGTTTTCTCTCTAGACAGCATTAAACATTCTGGCTGATATGATAGAACAATTCGAACAAATTCCTCAAGACGTATCTCCACATTTCCCTCATTGATCGTTTAAAGGTGGGGTAGGTAAGTTTGAGAAACCGGCTCGAGATCGCTAGAATTTGAAAATACACAACCGGAGAAAATCTGCCACTTCCTCTCAGAGCCCCTCCCCCAACACACACGAACGCGCACATGACCAATGAGGGCACGAGATCAGTTTGTGCCCCGATGGAAGGCTGACAGGCAGGGCAGGCCATCCAATCGGTTGGTTGTACTTTTCACAGTATTACGGCTTCTACAGATGACATTTATTTATGGGTTTTTTGTCAAAGCACTTCAGATATTCATCGCTATCGGGATGTTAAGAGCATTCCATGGAATATAACAAAAAGTGTATCTCGAGCCGGTTTCTGAAACTTACCTACCCCACTGTTAAGGCCACTTGTTTCCAGTTTGAAACCTCTACTTTCCCTACTTGTGGATTATAGCAATGTATACAAATCGTAGCCGATACCATCAAACGTTGGTTAGCAACACAGCCTAGTTATACTTGCCATTTCAGATGCTGCCTTAAAAACGTACTTTTCTTTGGTTGTTTTACCAACTCGGGGACAGTTACGATACAACTGAAGACACACCATGCTGTGAATTCCCCAGTTCTTGGTACATTTAAAATGTCTACAGGTCAAACGTTTGGATTCCCACATCTACGTATTTACAGAATTCTGGTTAAGACCCAGAAACGAGAACAGCTGTACCCTACCTGGACTCGTGGGATTGTAGATCGGCTCTTTGTTCTGCAGTAGGTCCGGTTCTGGGCGGACCAGGTAAATAATGTCCTGGTCTTTGGCGACAGGATGGCGCGAGGAAACGCCAGGGCTCGAGGTCTGGTGGATGCCGTTCGCTGGGGGCTTCATCCGGTCGCTCTCCTCCAGACTTTCGTCCAACGATTCGATGGTTTTCTCAAAGAACTGGATGCACTCCTGCTCCTCCTGGCTCAGAAACTTCAGGGTGTTGTCCTTATCGTTGTCCTGTCGAGGCAAAGGGATCGGAGGACATTAGTTGACATACAATACAGCACTTTAAAGCCTCCAGACAGCCCAGCTCACACACCATGAAACAAGCACAAGTGAAAATAATAGACAATTTAAAAGCAACAATCTACAAGGTGTCAAAACGCTAAGGAGAAGAGGCGGGTTTTCAGAAGCGATATTTCTAGTATTCCTGCCAGTATTTGGTTCCGAGGTTGTTTGCAGTTCCTTCAAAGATGCACTTGTGTTACATATTTGGCTAGTTAGGGCTATTTCAAAAGCAACAAACTGCTTTAGGCTGAATCTATAAGGGCAATGTTGTACTTTTCAATATTGCTGGACCAAGTTTTTTCACTTTGACTCGTATAATTGCTTCCTTCAATATGGTCGGATCTCGGTCAGATGAAGTCCTTACTGCAATTGAATTGGGCGTAGGGGCGATACAAGTATTATTTCAGTGTGGATTTGTTTTCTAACACGGTATCTTGACAACAATTGACCACTTTAACCGGCATGACTTGATAGACTTGTATTGGCGCTCTGTTTTGTTGATGTATTTGGGATACTGTTTTTTCTTTGTCGTTGTGGTACTGCTTTAACTTCAGTCCTTCTACTTATCTGCAGGCCCACTGCTCATTGTTACAGAGGATTAACTATCGCCTACAGCAGTGCTTCTCAAACTTTTTCATACCAAGGACTTAACCAATAAATAAACACTCGCGGACCACCTAACTCCACAAATATCAAAAAACACATCGTTTTTCTAGAACATATTACAAATCGCCTGAAAATGCTACAAACAAGTGGAAACATGTGTGACGAAGGTGTTGCCCTGGGCTATATCATACCATCGAAAGTGACATTTAAGCTCGCTCCATTGCGGAGATATTCCCGCGAGAGTGCGTAAAACTTTAATTTATTTCAAATGTGAAATTGTACCAATATACTCACGGACCACTAGGGGGCGCTCACGAACCACCAGTGCTCCGCGGACCACACTTTGAGAAGCACTGGCCTACAGCCATGTGGTAGAGCTTAAATAGGTTGACTTGATCCGGACTGAAAGAGACTTTAAAGGAGGGCAGTGAAACCCAAAGTCACCAGGTTGTCACCGGATAGCTCATTGTGCGACTCCTCAGTGGGTTACTCTGAGGAGCTGGACAGGTAGCCGCTGAGATGGGGAGAAGAGAGGGACGTTTGAGCTCAATTTAGCGTCGGAAAGAAGTTAGGCGGGTTGGGATGTGGGAACAGACAGACCTGTGTTCAGTCTGTACACATTGACTCCTGCCGGAGGAAGTCAGAGTGGAGGGTTTCCAAAAAACGGGGTTCAACGATGAAGAGAGAAATGTAAATGCGGTTTCTAAGGATATAACATTTTAATCCGAATACTTTATTTATCCCGTGGGAAATTGGGTTGCGTAATAGTCGCTCCACATTAGAGTTAAATAAATAATAAAGTTTAAGAAAAATGTCAAATAAAAGACAAATATTTATAGAAACACAAGAAGTTAAAGTCCAATATAAGATCAAGTAAAAATAAATACAAATATAAAAAGGAAATGATACAATACGTGTGACTCTGGCCTGCTCGAGTAACCGTTCCCACACAAACTGACGACACACAGTCGGACAAAGAGGTGTTATGGATCTCGTGTTAACCTGTAATTACACAGCGACCGCAACCTGAGGAAGCTGCTCGTTTGGCGCTATTTCAAGGTCATGTCCTTCAGCGTGCGGCTGACATGCACGCCGACGTCAGAGTCTTGTTTTTACTTTACACCGACGGAGACGAAAGCACCCGCGGCAACACCCAACTGAAACCAACGTGAGATACACACAGATCTGCAGGTTTCAGTCAATGCCGTCTACTGTGGAGACGCAGCGACCGGAGATGAAAAACTGCAGCTCGACCGGTTCCATTTGTGTTGTCGGTGATAATGACATCCCCAAGGCATGTCGAGGGCTTAAGTTGTTGAGCAGGTGTAATTTCACAGCGACGGTGAAGACTGGGTGCTTTGTGTAAACACAGAGAGGTACAGCTTGGATAATCAGCTGTTCATCTGATACGCTGTGTGTAAGGAGACAATAGAACAAGACGACTATCCTTCAGTGTACAGAGCGTCCAGGTGTACGTACACACACACACCTGTGTCCCCTGTGATAACCAACAATCAGCTGTGTCCGTTGCAATTGGTAGATATCGACCAACTTATTGGGATAGTTTGGGGAAATGTGTATAGGAGGCTATGTTGTCCGTTGGGTTGTGAAATACCTGCCCGATCCGGTTCGTGAGACTTGGCGAAATGGTGTCGAATTATCTAAAGAAAGGAACCATAACATTTTGAAGGGGAATATTTGTACACTTATTGCCCTGGAGGTCTGAACTGTGTCTGGTTGTTATGACTTCTTTACACATCAAATAATAAGTATATTCAATTGTTGTGGGGTCTTGGATATAAAGGTTTTAAAGAAAGCATAATGATTGGATTCGTCCGGAGCCCTGGAATATGCACGTGGCTGTTAACGCTTCATTGTTAAGATGATTATAACCATTTTATATTTTTTAATAATATTTCATTTATTTTTGTCCTTTTAGTTGTATGAATTTTATTATATTTAATTTAAATGTTATATTATTTAAATTGCATTTTATTCTTATTTTTAATTATTTTTTTCTTCCGTGCGTCAGGTTTATTCTGAAGTAAACATTAAGGGTTTAACCTGTAGAAGAATCTGACGAATACAAAAAAACTATTTAATAATATTGCTGTTCCTTAAGGTCCCTTTAACGCTCGAGTAAAAGATATACGTATCTGGTAAGATGACGCAAAAGTACAAACATATCTAAAATCTTGTGAAGTATTTTCTATCTTTATAAATACGTACTCGTGTCCTGGAGTTTCGCCCGGCGTCTCCGTTGACCCCGTAGTGGAGCTGAGGGTTGGCCTGCAGGCGGAGGTCCATGATTCGGGGGTCAGAGGTTGCACATCTGGACTCGCTCTGAAGAGTCATCAAATCCTCCTTTCAACGAGAGTCTGGAGACACAGAGAGAGAAGAGACGTCAACAAACTGACCGCAGAAGAAGAAGAAGAATTTAGATCCTTTACTGTAGTGTCTCTACTTTAAAGAGTCCTCTCCTGC
This sequence comes from Champsocephalus esox, assembly GCA_036324585.1. Taxonomy (NCBI): domain Eukaryota; kingdom Metazoa; phylum Chordata; class Actinopteri; order Perciformes; family Channichthyidae; genus Champsocephalus; species Champsocephalus esox. The sequence goes on from CM070492.1 coordinate 25,507,585, forward strand.
TGATGTTCAGGTGTATATCAGTATGAAGTGTCTCTACTTTAAAGAGTCCTCTCCAGCTGATGTTCAGGTGCATATCAGTATGTGGTGTCTCTACTTTAAAGAGTCCTCTCCTGCTGATGTTCAGGTGTATATCAGTATGAAGTGTCTCTACTTTAAAGAGTCCTCTCCAGCTGATGTTCAGGTGCATATCAGTATGTAGTGTCTCTACTTTAAAGAGTCCTCTCCTGCTGATGTTCAGGTGTATATCAGAATGTAGTGTCTCTACTTTAAAGAGTCCTCTCCTGCTGATGTTCAGGTGTATATCAGTATGTAGTGTCTCTACTTTAAAGAGTCCTCTCCTGCTGATGTTCAGGTGTATATCAGTATGTAGTGTCTCTACTTTAAAGAGTCATCTCCTGCTGATGTTCAGGTGTATATCAGTATGTAGTGTCTCTACTTTAAAGAGTCCTCTCCTGCTGATGTTCAGGTATACATCAGTGTGTAGTGTCTCTACTTTAAAGAGTCCTCTCCTGCTGATGTTCAGGTGTATATCAGTGTGTAGTGTCTCTACTTTAAAGAGTCCTCTCCTGCTGATGTTCAGGTGTATATCAGTGTGTAGTGTCTCTACTTTAAAGAGTCCTCTCCTGCTGATGTTCAGGTGTATATCAGTGTGTAGTGTCTCTACTTTAAAGAGTCCTCTCCTGCTGATGTTCAGGTGTATATCAGTGTGTAGTGTCTCTACTTTAAAGAGTCCTCTCCTGCTGATGTTCAGGTATACATCAGTGTGTAGTGTCTCTACTTTAAAGAGTCCTCTCCTGCTGATGTTCAGGTGTATATCAGTGTGTAGTGTCTCTACTTTAAAGAGTCCTCTCCTGCTGATGTTCAGGTGTATATCAGTGTGTAGTGTCTCTACTTTAAAGAGTCCTCTCCTGCTGATGTTCAGGTGTATATCAGTGTGTAGTGTCTCTACTTTAAAGAGTCCTCTCCTGCTGATGTTCAGGTGTATATCAGTGTGTAGTGTCTCTACTTTAAAGAGTCCTCTCCTGCTGATGTTCAGGTGTATATCAGTATGCAGTGTCTCTACTTTAAAGAGTCCTCTCCTGCTGATGTTCAGGTGTATATCAGCATGTAGTGCTGCAGCACCTCTTTTCACCCTCTGTCTGAAACCAGAGCCCAGTCTGCTCTGATTGGTTAGCTGGCCGGCTCTGTTGTGATTGGTCAACCGGCTTAGAGATGTCCCGCCCCTTACCCTATCACGTACAATGTGTTGGGAGCGCTAGCCAATAGAAGTGCAAGTGTTCCATAGTGATGTCACTATGTTCTGGAACTTTGGGATGTTAGCCTTTGCAGACCAGACACACTAGCATAAAAGCAGAACAGGGCCTCTTTAAATAAAACTAAAAAGTCACCACTGGACAACATTAAAAGGAAAAGACAAGCATAACAAAAATAAATAATAATAAGTAATGTCCGGCAGCTGCTTGAGGTGAAGTGAGTTTTAATATATATTTGAGTGCAGTGGTTCCAAACAGAGCGGTCAGGTCCCTTAGGGTCACCAGATCTGAGAAGTAGAGTAGAATATATAGAGCAGCATCAAACGGAAATATTCACGCTCAAATACCGGAGTACGTGAGTAAGCTTTAGCGCCGGGTGATCTCCACCCGACGGACCAGTTCTCCTGGAACAGGAAGCTGGCGGACTGGCTGCTCGAGCCGAAACCTACGGAGCTTCGTTGGCCAACACATTCCTCTGATAAAATAAAACCTCAGAAGAAGAATAATACAAAACGCTTCCTGGTTGAGGTTTGAGGGGAAACATTTGACTGGAACTCCTTCTCGTGGTCAAACAAGGACGGGAGGTGTGGGTGTTCGCTCCTCGGGATGTGTGTTTAGTTACACAATTAAAAACATATTTAAAATGCATGCTCATGGTACTTTTGATTAATTTGTTCTTATTATTATTATTATTATTATTATTATTATTATTATTATTATTATTTCTATGTATGTCTTCTGGGGCCATTATTTTACCCCAAAATGTATTGAATTATATGTTACATTAAATTAAAGGGATTTTTCCATCCAGTTTGTATGTTGTCGAGTTTATATAACATAGTAAAATAATGTTAATATTTAAAATTATCAATGAGGAACTTATTATTATTATTATGTATTTATTTACCAAAACTAATATAAGATAATAATATCATCTTATTGTTTTGGTCGGGTCAAATGTAAGTGATTTCATACACAATATATAATTATTTTGACCCAATTCTATTTGTTTTTTTAGACATATGTCCAATATATATAGACATATGTTGATATTGATTGTATTTGCAGTGTTCATAAGGATATATATATAACACATGTACTAATTATAACATAATAATCTATGTATATAAGACTATTCAAAATAAAGCAAGCATAAACAAAAAGTACAATAACTTATTTCACAAATAAAATTCAAATAAATAAAGTTAGGGAAATGCCTTTGTATGATAATGGTTTTAAGAATGATTTAACATTTTAAAATAACATTTTAGTTCAGCGTTATTTGAAGAATCTGCAGGAATATCATACATGTAAGAATGGTGACTTTCCATAAGCCGGTTTACACGTGGAGAAAATGCGAGTAAAATTAGAAGTATTTTGACATAATGACTTACCCAACAGCTCGGTCATCATAACACCAACACGCAGAGAAGTCGTTTTTCCTTCAGAGCTGCTTCAAACTTTCCTGTAAAATAAATCGTCCAGTTCGCGGTTGGAGAGCTCCGTGCGTAATGACTCCACTTTGGCACATTACGCAGCACTTTAAAGCACCACGAAGCCCCGCCCACCGCCGCCAGGAGGGCGTGTGTGTGTGTGTGTGTGTGTGTGTGTGTGTGCGTGTGTGTGTGTGTTTTCATGCAGGTGTGGTGGTGACTGACACACTGGAAAGTTATCCAACTCATACACACCTCAGAGTTTCACTATGATGTGTTCAGGGATAGTGGGAAGTTTAAGCAAGGTCATTTTTACTTGTACTCTACTACATTTAAGTGGAAGTCTTTTTGTTACTTCAGTACATTTATAAGTTGCTTTAAATATTCATATGATTAATACAGCATGTATTCTGATGTCTGATGGCTTAAGTAACCTCGAAACAGGCCATTTTGCATTATAAGTGCTTTTCCTTTTGGTACTTGAAGTGTTTTTGATGCTAATTATTTTGTAATGTACTTAAGTAACAATTTAACACTCTCGTATTGGTACTTTTATTTAAAAAAATACTTTTAGTCGGGCATTATCCTTTTATTTTCTACTTTAGTAAAGGATCAGAATTCTTAATACACTTATTCCTAATTCAAGAAAACTGATTCTTTCAAGGGTTGACAAATTATCTCAAGTTGAATAAAAAGCAAACACTATTTGATAAAATGTGACGTTATCTTAAGATAGGGAGATATAGTGCACAGTATCCAATACAATACATGTGTATACATTTAGCTAACGTGCATGACAAAGTGCAGCTATTTAAGGAGAAAAACACACCCAATAAAGGTATTTAATTACTTAAAATAACATTAAGACGAAGGAAATAGATGACTGCAGACTTGTGATTTGTTTGTTTTGAGCGCCACCTGCTGGCTGCACCCTGCTAGCTGAGTCCTTCACCGTGCACAGGCTTTTGTGAATAATACAGGCTTTTTTAATGTTGAAATTTGGCCTTTTTAATATCTATTTTAATTAATCACTTATTGTTATACTGAGTGAGTGAACACATTTGTATATCTTTTCATGTATTGTATTTGTTCACACTGGGTTTATCCATTAATTTGTACAAGCAATCGTGAAGTATACATTATTATTTTGCATCTATTAGGTTTTACTTGTGTCTCTGCACTATTAGGTTTTAATTTGTATTTATTATATTTTTCACAGTATGTTGACACGCAACCGACAAGCATAACAATCAGGTGATGCCGCTGCTCTGGTTTCCCAGTTGTCCCTGAACGCCCCTCCCGTCTCCGGTCTGCGTCACTAACAGCTCCTTCGGTGTTTCTGTGCGTTTGTTTGTTTCTGCACGTTAACCGGGAGAAAGACACCCAGAACCGGCAGCTGTCCACACACACAGAGGTCCGGTGAGTCCGCAGCTAACGTGTTATTAACGTACACGTTGTTATTATGATTATAAGCTAAGTTAGGGCAATTTGCGTAGCCTGCTAGCTAAGCTACATTTAAATGCACCATATGCGCCTACTATCGGACACTGAGCCGTTTGTCGCACTATTCATCCCCTTTTCTCACAACCAAGGTAACACACACTCTGATTATAAGTGCTTTATCATCATTCATGTTTTTTTATTTTAAAAGCATGAATGATACAGCCCTGTGATCGAGTAATATCAGATGATTTAGCTAGCCGTGGTGTAGGTTTGTGCAGTGACCGATAATGGAATCCCCCGGAAGTGAGCCTGCTGTTGAAGCCCATATTTGGAATGCCCGTAGTGGCCAAACAGTGGTACGACAACTCAAGTGACGTAATATTGGCCCAGAAAATACGTTTCCCCATTGACTTACATCGGGGAAAGGGACGTCTGGAAAAATAATTATTTTGAAGCTAAATAAACTTGTAATAATTAATGCATTTTAAATTAATACACTGTTTTATTGTCATATCATATTTTTTAGCTTTATTTAATTCTCTACATTGACATTTAAAGAGTTATTTTCTCTCACTATTCATTTGAAACTCAACTGCGCATGCTCCGTGGGCCCACATACGGATACTTTTGCTCTTCATGCGCCAATGAGCGGCTCTCGTATGAATGAACGGAGTATCGAACATCCATTCATCATTAATCCAACTGCAAATAACGGCTATTTTTCAAATCTTAAAAATGTAACCGTTGTAGCCGTTTTTTCTCTCATCTTAAAGAAATATTATAAGTATACATCCATTCATCATTAATCCACAGCAAATAACGGTTATATTTCAACATATTGAAATTGAAGAAATGCGTTGTTTTGTAGCCGTTTTTATCTATTTTAAGTTGGTTTATTCCTCTCTTTCCAACATGAACCTTGCACTTAATATCAATGCTAAAATCTCGCCTTTGAATACGCCTGTTAACATCAGTTACCTAATGCAATTGCTCCGTTAGCATTAGCTTGTTATTAGCACTGAAACACAAGCTGACACACAGCTAAGATGTTGTCTTCATGCATCTTTAATGTGTGCAGAGTCAGATAACAGCCGTGAGTTTTTAAACGTTAGCCCCCCTGTTCAGTTGGTGTTAGCATGTTAGCTCAACTGCTAACGGTTCACACAAGCTAACCACTGTGAGCTAACCTAATGCTAGCTGTCACTGCACCCTGAAACAGGTGCTTTGAACGTAGACTGTTTGATAAACGTGAATTTGTATCCGCAATACAATTCAAGGTCAGCTTGTTGGCACACAGATAACAGTATTATTATATTAGTAATACAACATTATTTGTACAGGGTGTATCAAGTATATTACAGTCAAGTCAAAAACCGAAATAGACTAATATATACAAATACAAATACTTTGCTGTAAAACAAAGCAATCAAATAAATCAAAAACTAAAGATGCGGTAAAGAGCACGAACAGGAGATGTTAAATAAATGCAGTAGAACATAAAAAACATGTAAAATATAGCAAGTGTGACAATTAGGAAAATGCAATGCTTAATACAAATGCAAATTGTTCAATTGAGGTTTTAAAATGTTAACAGAACTTGCTTTTCTTATAGCCTTGGGGAGAGCATTTCCTATAGTTATATAGAGTAGAATATGGAGGGATGAACCCCTCTTTAATGGTTTCACATGCAGAGCACACAGTGTCCTCTGCTTTTAACCCGTCCTAGCACCAGGAGGCTAGTACTAGGAGCAGTGGGCAGCTAGTGTACAGCGCCAGGGAAGGGGGGTGTCCGGTGCCTTACTCAAGGGCACCACGGCAGGGCAGGAGGTGAACTGGGACCTCTCCAAGTAGCAGTCCACGCTCCATATTTAGGTCTGTTCGGGGGCTTGAACCGGCGACCCTACGGCTCCCGGTCCAAGCCCCGACTGACTGAGCCTCTGCTATAGTTTTGTTTAATAGGTAATGTCATGTACACCAGGATCATTGTGTCGTAGCAACCAGCATTTTCCTGCTAGAAAGGGAACTGGAACGTGAAGGGAGTCGGTGAACAGAGAGGCTGTTGTCAGTTCAACCTGAGTTACTGTTTGTTGCAGACGCTGCGGCAATTATGCAAATGTTTGTGTCGGGTTTCAACAGAAAATAAATAAATAATACCAGTATCTTTAACACTCATGGAGCTAGGTCATTTCAAATACCGTCATATCACAAGATGGTGGGTTCAGAAATTCCTTGCTCAACACTTATTCTTTTGCTTTTTTTAAAACTACTACAACGGTCTTTGTTTTGTCAGGTTTTCTGAGTGCAGATAAAAGATAAATGATCTTTGAATCCTTGATCGTAAAACCATAAAAATCCTTCTGATGTTCACATGCAGGAAGTGCTCTGATGTGTTTCTTCACTGAAAGGTGGGGTAGTTTTAGAGGAACCGGCTCGAGTGGCTACAATTTGAAAACACACAGCCGGAACAAATCTGCCCCTTCCTCTCAGAGCCCCTCCTCCAACACACACGGACGCGCACACGACCAATGAGGGCACGAGATCAGTGTGTGCCCCGATGGAAGGCTGACAGGCAGGCAGGCCATCCAGGTACTGTAGTCGGCTCAGATGATTGGTCGAGCTTTTCTCAGCGCCACGGCTTCCACAGATGACTTTTGTCATGGATTTGTTGTCAAAGCACTTCAGATATTCATCGCTATCGGGACGTTCAGAGCATTCCATGGAATATAACAACGAGTGTATCTCGAGCCGGTTTAAGGAAGCAACTACAGTTAAAAAAACGACTGTAACAAATCCAAGTCCTGCATCAAACCGGAATAATTATTAATTTTCGCTTAGATTAAGCTGGGAGGAGACCGAGGGGTAGACCGAGGACCAGGTGGAGGGATTACATCTCTTCGCTGGCCTGGGGGCGCCTCGGGACCCCCCAGGCAGAGCTGGTTGATGAGGGGAACGTTAGGGGCTCTCTGCTGGAACTGATACCCCCGAGACCCGACCACGGACACGCGGAGAAGAGGGATGGATTAAGCAAAGCATCGTTTTCATTTCAATCGACTCATGTATTAATTCACTTAATGTTGCAGCTCAACTATCAACGATTACACTTTTAATAACCCTCCATACGGGCCGAGCTTCCAACACGATGCATGTGTGTTGGTACTTGTGCAAGAGCAGCCCCCACATTGAAAACCCCTTTCCCCCTATTCATTCCCCTATAATGTTCGCTCTATTTAAAACAAGCATGCTAATATGATAACTATGCCTCAATGTTGACAACACAGAATGTACGATCAAATACTGTTGTCATTTCATTGTAATGTCCACGTGTCAGTTCAGATGTTTCGGAGGACGTGAGGCGGCGTTTTAAAGTCCGTACTGGAGTAACAGGATCTTTACCCAGCATCCCTCAGTGTCCGGTTACCACGGGCTCTTCGGGACTCGTATCCATGGAGACGGGAAGGGGAGGTGGGGGAGAGTGGTCGTTTAGGTGGGCGGGGTTTCACCTGAGTTTGACGGACAGGTGTGATGCTTTCACCTGTCCGTCGTCACGTGCTGCACGCATCCTGGACACTCTTGAAGAATTCAAATCAACCTGTTTGAATCCATCAGTACGAGTCATCGTGCACAAATGCATTGACTTGACAATTTATGCACCTCACCAAGTATGTCTTGTTATGTTGTTAATCTAAGGGCTGCAATTTAAGATCATTTCCCTCATCAGTTAACCTGCAGATTATTATATCTTTTAATTACTTCCCTATTACTACGAATAATCGAGTATCCATACGGTCGGGCATATCTTTTTATTTGAGTTTTCTTCAGGTTTATTGCTCGATGCGTTGTATATTCATTTAGTATTTTTGTTTTGTTTTTTGTCCCCGTTTAATAAATTAGCTAGAAAATTAAAAAAAGGCAGATTGAAACCATTTTTGAATCCTTGACTTCGAAGCTAAATGTAAATTGTATGACTCATTTGAAGTCTTAGGATTGTCTGCGGGTCCGGGCGGAGGGCGTGACTCTGACACAATGATACCAAAACAAAACTCAAGACGAGTTCTTCAATCTCTGAATGACCGCCGGGAACACGTGACGTCAGCTAAATATGTCTCCTCGAGCAACTTTCCTCATTTCAGTGTGTGTGTGTGTGTGTGTGTGCGCAGTGGAGGACACACCCACTGAACACACACACACACCAGGATGAGCTGGTGGGACCGGTGTTCTTTAAAAGCAGAAGGTAGGACGGAGAGACAAAAGAGATTAGTTGAAGAATGCGAGTTTAATTCCGAGAGTGAAGAATGTCTGGAATGGAGAATATTCCCGACGCGCTGTGGAGGAATGCTGCGTCGCCCCCTCGCCGCCTCTCTTCCTGCTGCAGTCTGACCCAGAGAGTGAAGCCCTCTGTCGGAGGTTAAGGGAGAGGAAGACGTCGAGGTCGCTTCAAACCGATCGCCACAATCTTCATGTCGTGTGTTCTCTTGAAAACGAATCCGAATGCCTTTGAAGTTACGATGGAGTCTTCTCTTGAGAAAAGTCCACCCTGATTGTGTGGAGTACCGATTAAGCTCCATTTCATTTGACAACATTTTGAACTCCTAAATATCAACAAATGATTTGGTTTCTGTCCGAATGTTTGTAAAAATATCCTCTCTCTCCCCCTCTCTCCCCCCTCTCTCTCTCTCTCCCTCCCTCTCTCTCTCTCTCTCTCCCTCTCTCTCCCTCCCTCTCTCTCTCTCTCTCTCTCTCTCTCTCCCTCTCTCTCTCCCTCTCTCTCTCTCTATCTCTCTATCTCTCTCCCCCTCTCTCCCCCTCTCTCTCTCTCTCCCTCCCTCTCTCTCTCTCTCTCCCTCTCTCTCTCTCTCCTCCCTCTCTCCCTCCCTCTCTCTCTCTCTCTCTCCCTCTCTCTCTCTCTCCCTCCCTCTCTCTCTCTCTCTCTCTCTCTCTCTCTCTCCCTCTCTCTCTCCCTCTCTCTCCCTCTCTCTCTCTCTCTCTCTCTCTCTCTCTCTCCCTCTCTCTCTCTCTCTCTCTCTCAGGTTGAGGACAGACGTTACCTGTCGGTGTTTCTTTTTGCTGAGTCACTGCTTCACCTGAACCCTGCTGTTAGTGTGACTGACTGAGAGCCTCCACCCATCCTTCAATCCACCTCTGCTGCTGCACTATGGTACCACACACACACACACACACACACACACACCACACACACACACACACACACACACACACACACACACACACACACACGCACACGCACACACACGAAACAGTTCGCTGCCTCACTAAAATCTCTCTCTCTCTGTGTGTGTGTGTGTGTGTGTGCGTGCGTGTGTGTGTGTGTGTGTGTGTGTGTGTGTGTGTGTGTGTGTGTGTGTGTGTGCAGAGTGTATGATGTCTGACAGCAGCTGCTATGGCCTGCAGCGGTCCGGGCAAAGCTGAGACTCTGGAGGGTTTCCACGAGGTGAACCTCGCCTCCCCCACCACACCTGACCTCCAGGTAAATGACTCAGGATGGTTCCATCTTGTCTGAAGATCCAGCATGTGTCCTTCATGTGAACGGTTGTTCCTCGATGCTGAACATGAATCAAATCAATCAAATACATTTTGTTTTCAGTTTGGACTTTTTGTCTCTTTTGATAATTCTCGTCGTCTTGTTGTTTCCCTGTGTGTCGCCCTGCAGAACCAAGCAGAGCAGCGCCCCCCCCAGCCGCCACAGTGCCCCCCCCCACCATTCTGTACCGCACACACTCCCTGGGAGCGCCCCCTGCTGGCCGCCCCACCTCCCTGCGGGCCGACCAGCTCCCCACGCAGCCCGTCTACTCCACGCCCCACAGCCACAATGGAAGGTGAGGAAACACGCGGGACTCTGAGGCGGTCACTCGGGTTTGACGACCGCTGTACTCGTCTGCCTGTGTTGGTCCTTTGTTCATGCTGCCCTCTTGATCTCAATGAGACGTATATACAATGTATATGGAGATGGACTTAGATTAAAAGTCATTAGTTTAAGAAATGCAGATATGTGAATATGGTGTAGTAGCAGCTTGTCAGGTGTGAGGATTTGTTTCTTATCTATATTTAACTTCTTATAACTTTTATCACCTTTGGCTTTGGGACTTTTTCACAAGTGTTGTAGGACCTCAGCTTCATCGCAAAATAATATCATATTGATTCCTTGGGCTTCATTTCAGGTATTAAAATATTCTGCCACCATTTGAATTTCATTTCAGCGTCCTGCCATGGGTATGAGACGATAACATATATGCCTAAACTCAATTAATTACATTTAGATGAACTCACAAAAAGCAACTTAGATAAGATTTGATAATTTTATGACCAGACATTTATACAACAATCTACTCAACATTCCCAAGCTGAAGGTAACATATTTATTTTTTACAGTTAAGAACTTCAAAATAAAGGCATGTCTTAAAGATCGTAGAGCTATGGGGTGAGTAAAAGGATATTTAGTTGGTTGCGATCTGCAGCCTCGCCACTAGGGGGCGCTGTCCGCAATGGAAATAACTACACGATATTGATCTGAACCTGCAAACAAAATACATCTTTTCCAAATACGTTTGCAGACAATATGTCCAAAGACTTTCCTTCCACATAAGCTCTTAACCCTAACTGACCGTTGTTGTTGTTGGCATGGTTACCCACAGTGCACCGGGCCAGGAGGCGGAGTCTCTGGAAGGCCACTTCCTGTCTGCAGAGGACGGAGAGGAGTGCAGCGCTCTGAGCGAGAGTCTGTCGAGGCTGAGGAGCCCGTCGGTGATGGAGGTCCGAGAGAAAGGATACGAGAGGCTGAAGGAGGAGCTGGTGAAGGCCCAGAGGGTAGGACACACACACAGACACACACACACACACACACACACACGAACATACACACACACACACACACACACCACAAACACGAACATACACACACACACACAAACCACAAACACGAACATATACACACACACACACACACACACACACACACAGCCTCTGGTCATGAACTGATGGAATTTGAATGTGATATTGAATGTGTGTGTGCAGTTGGAGAGTGTGTGTTTGTGTGTTTTTCAGATCATAATAATACTGCTACACATTTTCATTCCTTAAATAAACATCACGTTACATTCGTTATTCCTATTCTTTCATTAAATGCATGTGTTCGTATTTCCTTTAGCAGCGCTGTACCAAAGAGTGTGAAGCTTCATTCTCAACGTTGACATTTAAACTGTAAATCCAAACGTTCTCATTTGCACGTCTACGGAGAGAGAAGGCTAAAATAACTGATATTATAATCTTCAGCTTAAGTCCATATGTGGAACGCACTGAGAAGTTACATTACTTTAATGAAGTGGATTTTATAGAAAGTTACACTTGATCCAATAAATCATAAAATATGTTCAAACTGTTCACAGACTTTCAAAGCTTTATTTTGAAATCTGAATACAAACTAAAAAAGTAAAAATAACTTTTAGTCGAGCCATAATCTTTGTTTGTTGTTGCCATGCTAGGATTTCACTCCCATGTGTTTTCATTTTGCATCGTTTGTTTTCTGTTCTGTTGTTTTCTGTGTGTGTGTGTGTGTGTGTGTGTGTGTGTGTGTGTGTGTGTGTGTGTGTGTGTGTGTGTGTGTGTGTGTGTGTGTGTGTGCCTGTGGGCGTGTGTGTGTGTGTGTGTGTGTGTGTGTGTGCCTGTGGGCGTGTGTATGTCTCTGTGTGTGTGTGGGCGCGTGTGTGTGTGTGTATGTCTATGTGTGTGTGTACGTGCGTGTGTGTGTATGTCTCTGTGTGTGTGTGTGTGTGTGTGCGTGCGTGCGTGCGTGTGTGTGTGGGCGTGTGTATGTCTCTGTGTGTGTGTGTGGGCGCGTGTGTGTGTGTATGTCTATGTGTGTGTGTACGTGCGTGTGTGTGTATGTCTCTGTGTGTGTGTGTGTATTTCTATGCGTGTGTGTGTGTGTGTGTGTATGTCTATGTGTGTGTGTGGGTGTGTGTGTGTATGTCTATGTGTGTGTGTGGGTGTGTGTGTGTATGTCTGTGTGTGCGTGTGTGTGCGTGGGGAAGGATCTGCTGTTGAAGGATGAGAAGTGTGAGAGGTTGTCTAAAGTCAGAGATCAGCTGGGCCAGGAGCTGGAGGAGCTCACCGCCAGCCTCTTCCAGGTCTGTCTCCTCATCTCCTCCCCTCCTCCTCCTCCTCCTCCTCCTCCTCTTCGTCTCCTCTGCTTCCTGTTTCCTGTTCCCTTCCTCCTGATGCAGACAGAAACTACTCCTTGGCAGCAGAGATGAGAAACGGAGGCGTTGGGAAGATGTTTTTTTTCTAGGTCTAACCTGACTAGAAATTAAATAGTTTAAAAGATATTACCTTGGAGTTTCACTGGTCATTTCTCTAAGCTTGACTTTAATTATGTTAAAAATCAGCAAATCTATTTAATTTAAAGAAAATAGCGAGCCCAGAGATCAGTGTTTCTCACACCTTCTCACACCAAGGACAACCTAACTCCACAAATATCCAAAAACACATGGTTTTTATACAACAGATTACAAATCGCCTGAAAATGGTACAAACAGGCGGCAACATGTGTGACGAAGGTGTGGCGCTGGGCTATATCATGCCATCGGAAGTGAAACTTAAGCTCGCTCCATCGCGAAGATATTCCCGCGAGAGTGCGGAAAACTTAAATGTATTAATTTCAAATGAGAAATGTTAGCAATATACTCACGGACCACCAGGGGGCGCCACACTCTGAGAAGCACTGCCATAGAGGATGAGATGTTCCTCCAACTGACCTTTTAAAGATGATTATTCTTGTCTCTCCTGTTCTTCGTCACTCTCTCCTTCCTCCTCTTCCTCGTTCTTTGGACTTTCCCTCATTGGAGGAGCGGGGACTCTCGTCTCTCTCTCTGTGTGTGTTTTCTGTCCCCTGTCAACACGATTGAAGCTTCACTTCCTGTCACTATTATGTTTATGGTGAGCAAAGAAAATATCGAAATAAATGAAATTGTTTGTGTTCAACAGGAAGCCCACAAGATGGTCCGAGAGGCAAACGTCAAGCAGGCGAACGCTGAGAAGCAGCTGAAGGAAGCTCTGGGGAAGGTGAGCACACTTCCACAAGTATTTTAAATATAAGATGGTGCCCGAGTTCAAACGAGAAACTTAAATGTCAACGAAAAGTCCGTATTATTACTCGTTGGTTTGTTGCCTCTTTAATTTAATTTCACGTGCATTCTTGAGTTCATAATAACAGAAATAAATGACTACTTTAACTAGATTACCACGATCCTTCCCCCCCCGCCCCTTCCTCCTCAGATCGACGTCCTGCAGGCGGAGGTGCAGGCGCTGAAGACTCTGGTGCTCTCCTCCCCCACCTCCCCCCTGGGGGAGCTGCCCTCTGTGGGGGGGGGATCCAAGACCCCCTTCAGGAAGGGCCACAGCAGGAACAAGAGCACCTCCTCCGCCATCATGGGGACGCAGCCCGACCCCTCGGCCACGCAGCCAATCGTACGCGAGTGCAGAGAGGTGGGCGGAGCTTAGCTAACACCAGAGAGAGTTTATGTTCTCTAATGATGTCATGATTACGTTAGGACTCAAAGATTCAAAGGTTTTATCGTCGTATGAACATAAGCTACAGTCGAGACATGGCTATTAGAGCGCCGCGGTGACGCGTCCTAAACACGGAAGTAAGCTCCTTCCGGTTCCTTCGTCAAAACGCAATCTCTCCGTAGGGTTTAGGAAACTATCTGAACTAAGGTCTGAGGTTGAGACGCATCGAAGAGACGGATCACGTTTTGTTCAGCGGATAATCTCCACATGTCGAAACTACTTTTATCATTTTCTAATCATAACTCTAGTCTCCAGAAGCTAAATGCTAACGTGATGCTATCAAGGAGCTACAGCAGGGTCGCTGCTTCAACGTCTCGCCGACTTCAGATCCAGATTCAAACTACAGATTATAAACGGAACGAGTTGAAGCGTTTGTTGGAACACTTCGCAGGAGGCAGGGACTGGCTTTCAAGCAGAACAGGAACTCACTCAGAGGAGTGTTCACGTGTTCGGCGTAATGACGTACAACGACCTCCACGACTTCTCTAGTCCCGTTCAGCCACTTGGTAACAACCATCGTTTCTCAGACACCTCTTCAGGAATCACCAGCGGGGTCACTGCTGATGGATTTAATGTCGTAGAACAAAACGTGATGCGTCTCAACCTCAGACCTGAGTTCAGATCGTTCCTAAACCCTACGGAGGAGTTGATTTTTATCGAAGGAACCGGACGTGGTAAAAATGCTAACTTACTTCCGGGTTTTAGGACGCGTCGCTGCGGCTCTCTATAAGTTAAGCTGACTTAAGCTCCTCCCACAACGCAACATATATAATACAATACAAAACAAAAGTAGTGCAAACAGTCTCTGTACCTGTCAATAGAACATGATCAAGAACAGAATATTCTCATTTCATCAAATCCCCCTCCTCGACTCCTCGACTCCTCGACTCCTCGACTCCTCGGTCCTCCGGTAGTGACCCGGAAATGAATTTCAGCGCGCCATGTTGAAGGACATCTCATTTCTCTAAATGCACTTCGAGGACCGAGCGCGGAGCGTGGAGGAGGCTCTCTGGAGGAGCTCTCACCGAGGATACACTGATGGGTCCTCCTCGCTCTCGCTCGCATCTCCTGTGGGCGGGACTAAGTATCGAGGATAGGAGGCGAGGAGGGGAGTTCGAGAAATGAGAAAGGGCCCAAGTCACATTCCTCGTACGTGTCAACCGACCTGGTGATAAACCCGTTTCTGATTCTGATGATAACCTGTGTTGTTGTTGTTGTTGTTGTTGTTGTGCAGGTGGACAGTCAGCTGTTCAGCGACTTCAAGGCGTGGAGGGAGGAGCCGACGCTGGAGCGCAGCTGCTGCTTCCTGGAGATAGTTTACCGAGAGGACATCTACCCCTGCCTGACCTTCAGCAAGTGTGAGGTACAGAGAGCGCCGTCAGCAAGGTCTCAACCTCATGAGCGTCTCTGCCCGATCTGCAGCGTGCCTGTGAGGTGGCCTCCGTACGGCAACCCAAGAAGGACACTTGACACGGTGGCTTTTGGCAAAGCTCAAAAAGAAAACTCGAGAGAGAGAGATGAGTTATTGTTGTTACAACGTGACTTCACTTATTTAACGACTCCTTTAGTGGGCTCTTTGATTTCAATCAAATAGACCCTCTGTCCTTAGACCCTCTGTCCTCAGACCCTCTGTCCTTAGACCCTCTGTCCTTAGACCCTCTGTCCTCAGACCCTCTGTCCTCAGACCCTCTGTCCTCAGACCCTCTGTCCTTAGACCCTCTGTCCTTAGACCCTGTATCCTTAGACCCTCTGTCCTTAGACCCTCTGTCCTCAGACCCTCTGTCCTTAGACCCTCTGTCCTAGACCCTCTGTCCTCAGACCCTCTGTCCTCAGACCCTCTGTCCTCAGACCCTCTGTCCTTAGACCCTCTGTCCTTAGACCCTGTATCCTTAGACCCTGTATCCTTAGACCCTCTGTCCTCAGACCCTCTGTCCTTAGACCCTCTGTCCTCAGACCCTCTGTCCTCAGACCCTCTGTCCTCAGACCCTCTGTCCTTAGACCCTCTGTCCTTAGACCCTGTATCCTTAGACCCTGTATCCTTAGACCCTCTGTCCTTAGACCCTGTATCCTTAGACCCTCTGTCCTTAGACCCTGTATCCTTAGACCCTCTGTCCTTAGACCCTCTGTCCTTAGACCCTCTGTCCTCAGACCCTCTGTCCTTAGACCCTCTGTCCTTAGACCCTGTATCCTTAGACCCTCTGTCCTTAGACCCTCTGTCCTTAGACCCTCTGTCCTCAGACCCTCTGTCCTCAGACCCTCTGTCCTCAGACCCTCTGTCCTTAGACCCTCTGTCCTTAGACCCTCTGTCCTCAGACCCTCTGTCCTCAGACCCTCTGTCCTCAGACCCTCTGTCCTTAGACCCTCTGTCCTCAGACCCTCTATCCTCAGACCCTCTGTCCTCAGACCCTCTGTCATTAGACCCTCTGTCCTTAGACCCTCTGTCCTCAGACCCTCTGTCCTTAGACCCTCTGTCCTTAGACCCTCACATCGTACAAGGAAACCCTTCCAGAGAAACCCACAGTTTAAAGGGAACATGGAGAAACCTCAGGAGAGCAGCAGAGGAGGATCCTCTCCAGGACGGACAGACTGCAATAGATGCCGTGTGTGAATCCAAGAGATAATACATGTCACAGCATAGAGACCGAGTGTTAGGAAATGCATGTGTCTGTGATGAGAAGATGAATCCACGAGGATGTCAGCTACAGTCCTGAGGAAGCCATCAGGGAAGCAGCAAGACGAGACCCAGGCAGGAGCCCCAGAGACGGGTTCAGCCACGACCCGAAGGCCACGACTTAGTCCAGAACTCAGGATAGAGGATCCAGGACACAGGACTACAGCAAGAGGATCAGCCTCGACTCCGGGTCCCGGCGTAGAGATAGATACAAGACAAGAACAAAGATGTGGTTAATGGGAACAAGAGAAGACACAGACACAGACGGAGGGGGAGAGGGTCACTGGATCAAAGTTATTCTTGATGACCCTCTAGAAAGATCTCATGAACTTCCCCACTCAATCTATCAAGACCCGAGCAGCTCTATAGATATGGATAAGTACATATTTAGGGTTCAGGACGTTGTCAGAATAAGTGAGAAATGGATTTAACTTCTGTTAGACAGCTATATGCCATACGTGTTTGCACACCTTCACAGTAAATCTGTATTCAGCATGATGGCTGTCTCAGTTAAAGAAGTTAAATCCATTCCTCACTTTTCTTTTTGAGCTTTGCTAAAAGCCACTGTGTCAAATGTCCTTCTTGGGTTGCCGTACGGAGTTCTCCAATATGGCGGACCATCTCGCACACTGCAGATCGGGTAGTGACAGTGAGCATTGATCTCTAAGCCCCGCCTTTCATGCAAAGACGTATCTATCGCCGGTCAAATGTCCGGAAATAATTAATTTTACCGGACAAATTTGAAACTTACCGACCATGTTTCAATAATAATAATAATTGTGTAGCAGAGTTTCCGTCAGCAGGTAATTACCGGACTCTGACCGATATGCTGACGATGACTCGGTTCATAGAATCGTAACGGATCCAGAAGTTCAGATTGTTTTTCTGCGTCTCCCTCTCAGCTGGGGTCGGCCATCTTGGAGGCGGTGGAGCAGAACACCCTCAGCGTGGAGCCGGTCGGGTTCCAGCCGCTGCCCGTCGTCAAGGCCTCAGCTGTCGAGTGCGGGGGACCAAAGTGAGCACACACACACACACACATGCTCACACACATGCTCACTCACACACACACACACACATGCACACACGCTCGCACACAGACACTCACACACATACGCTCACACGCACACACGCTCACACACACACACTCACACACTCACGCTCACACACGCTCTCACACACACACACACACGCTCTCACACACACACCCACACACACACACACACACACTCACACTTTTCCCTCTCCATTGAGCTTTCACTCTCATCGTCATGAAATCTTCCTTCACTTTCCCTCTAGTGGGCGAAGAGCTGAACTCGTCACGTAAGTCTCTCTCTCTCTCTCTCTCTCTCTCTCATTCAATTCAAATTCTAAAAGCTTTATTGACATCACCATATTGAGGATAACAATATTGCCAAAGCTTTTTTGAAATAATGAAAAGTACGACATCCACAAAAGCAGAATGAACATGTTTTCCATTCAAAACAATGTGCTTTTGTCTTTCACTCGAGCAAACTAATTCAACTCACCCCATTTCTTAAAGAAGCCCTGTTCTGCTTCCGGGGTGTGTCCCTTTCCTCTAGTCGGTTCTGAAGGCTTCTGTGCATGGTCTGCAGAGGCTACGAATTGAAAGTTCCGGAACACGGTGACATCACTACGGAACACTCGCGCCTCCATTGGCTATCACTCCAACACATTGTAGGCTAAAGGGGGGCGGGACATCTGTAAGCAGGTTGACCAATCACAACAGCTAACCAATCAGAGCAGACTGGGCACTAACTCAAACCATCCTTCCTTCCATCCTCTTCACCTTCCTCCTCTCCAGGTTTATCAAAGCGATCCTGATGAGAGCAACCTTGATAAATGCTAACAGCCCTCTCTCCTTACCTCCTTTCCTTGCTTCCTCCAGTCTTAGTAACAGTCTTTGGAGTTGTTTTTCCTCACATTGAAGTGAAAGCAGCCGAGTGACTTCCTGTCTCTCTTCCATCCCTCTGTGTCTGATAGGAAGTGTGCGCTGAGCGGTCAGACCAAAACCTGTAAGCACAGAATCAAGTTTGGAGATTCATCCAACTATTACTACGTCTCTCCGTACTGTAGATACAGAGTGAGTACACACACACACACACACACACACACACACATGCTCACACACACACATGCTCACACACACACACGCACACACACACACACACACACATACACACACAATAAGAAATACGTTTTAATTGTCCGTCTCTTCCTCTCAGATCACAGCAGTGTGTAACTTCTTCACCTACATTCGCTACATCCACCAAGGGCTGGTCAAACAGCAGGATGGTAAGACACACACACACACACACACACACACACACGCACGCACGCACGCACTAACCCTCGTTGTGTTTCCAGCGGAGCAGATCTTCTGGGAGGTGATGCAGCTCCGCAGGGAGATGTCTTTAGCAAAGCTCGGCTACTACAAAGACCAGCTGTGACTGACAGACAGCTCCAGCATCCAATCACAGCTGTCCGCTCCCTCAAGAAGCCCCGCCCCCTGACCCCGTCCTCCTCCTTTGTGTGAGTGTGTTTTCGTGTGCGAGAGAGAGACTGTCTGTTGTTGGATCCAACGTGTGAAATCTGCTTTATTGTAAACACTCCAAAATATGAAGACATGAAGAGAGAGGTGAAAATGTCTGAGGAGCTTTGCCCGTGCTTTGTTTTCGCCCCCTCATCTATAAATACCTTCGATCATTCAATCAGAGATGAACAATAGTCATCCAGGTTCCTCGCTGATCCAAAACCCTTCAGTCAAATATTATTCATTGTTTTATGTTTCCGATCTTAAAGTAGGCTTCGCCGAATCTTAAAAATATATCGAGACGCCCCCCAACGACGTGTATAAGCTTGTAATCGTGTTTGTAGCGTATGAGGAACGCGGTCCGGGCGGTTTGAAGCAGAGAATCAGAAATCTGGTTCAATTCATTTCTCCGGGGAAGTGGCTGATTTGACTTCTGCTTATTCTTCAAGTACAACAACAACAACAACAACAACAACAAGAAGCTGCAATGCTTCGTCCACTGAACTAATTAAGGTTTTAAAAGCAGCCTCTCGGATGTGAAGAGTTGCTATTGTGTAACATCAGATCAAACCGAATCTCTGCAGACGGATAAATCCAGACACGTAACAACAATACCGTGGACTTTGAGAAACCGCGTGACTGTCCTCTATTTCGGACATTTTAAAACCAGTCAATCCAGCCAATGGATACATTTCGAAGTTGCCGCTTGATCGTTATCGTTTCCCTCTCGATGTCCCGAGTTAGCTTCACTACAAGAGCACAGAGCAGACGCGTCTTCTCAGCCGGTTCTATTTATTTAAGACGGTTGTTTTGATGTCCAGACGTTCCTGAAGCGAAAGAAACCCTGCTGTTAAACACTCCATGTACAGACGTGTGGGGGGGGTTCTCCTTTTACGGCTCCTGGTGTTTTGAGCCTGCTGTATTTAATCAATCAGGATGACGTGTGTAGATATTAAGCTGTGTGTGTTAGGGGATGTGTGTGTGTACGCCTGCTGTTGTGTAAACTTTATAAATATGTTAATTTAAACCTGGCTCTGCATCTTCTTCTCTCATTCGACGTCAGTGTCACGGACCGGTTTGGTTTCGTGCCTTTTCGCTCAGACACTGAAGTAAAAACAGTAATGCCTGGAGTCTGTGCACGCTGTTGGGAGAAGAGGTCAAAGGTCACAGCTCAAACTGACTCGAGAGTGACATGGGGGGGGGCAGGCCGTTCCAGAGCCTGGGGGCTGCCGCTGAGAAGCCTCGGTCTCCCCTGGTCTGTCTCTTGGCTTTAGGGACGACCTCAAAGCCCTTCAGGGGGTGGACGCCTGTAGGAGGTCGGGAGGGTGGACGCCTGTAGGAGGTCGGGGGTGGACGCCTGTAGGAGGTCGGGGGTGGACGCCTGTAGGAGGTCGGGGGTGGACGCCTGTAGGAGGTCGGGGGTGGACGCCTGTAGGAGGTCGGGGGTGGACGCCTGTAGGAGGTCGGGGGTGGACGCCTGTAGGAGGTCGGGGGTGGACGCCTGTAGGAGGTCGGAGATGGACTGAGGGGCCGGCCCGTTACGAGATTTAAAAACAAACGATAACAACAGCCAGAATTGGGGAACGGGTAAAAATCAATACGCTTTGTAGTCGTAGAAGTATGTCGAAAAAACCTTTAATTTCAAAGTCGGACAGGTTTATTAACACACACATTAAAGGCAGGAAATATATATTATGTTAAACACGATGCTGTATAAATCAGTGACAATACAAGACGACGGTTTCAAGTGTCGAAACATGACATTAAACATTGAATTATTTAAGGTCAACTTATACTTTTGTACACGTCCACATGACCGATCGCATCGTTGAGCATCTCTATTCTCTAGGTTTGATGTGTCGGTAAACCACTGATACTTCTGGAGACTCACAAAATAGTTTGCTGTGAATTGTGGTTCTTAGAAAGATAGAAAATCCCCCAACATCCTGAACATATTGCAGTTTCTCTTTCCCCATGTTTTGGAAAATCTCCCAAAACATGTCAAATCCATCGATTGAGTATTTATGTTCTTCTC
Source organism: Champsocephalus esox (assembly GCA_036324585.1). Lineage (NCBI taxonomy): Eukaryota > Metazoa > Chordata > Actinopteri > Perciformes > Channichthyidae > Champsocephalus > Champsocephalus esox. The sequence continues at coordinate 25,528,553 of CM070492.1, forward strand.
CATGATGGCATCAACGTGCTTCTGACCAATCAGATCAACAGATGTCTCCGAGTGAAGCGTAGTCCATCAGCCGTCAGTGGATTTATCGCGGCCACATCCCCCACGCTAACCCCGGCAGGACGAGGGCGACGATGACGGAGGTGAAGAGGTTCACGGCGTTGTTGTCCAGGATGGGTTTCCCACAGATCCGGGTCGTTGTGGCCGACTCGTAACTGACCACCTTCCCAATGCTGGCGTCAAAACCTGCGGACGGACGGAGGAGACGCTGGTTACTGACTTTCGTTTTTGTGAATGAAATATCTCAGGACAACACGGCCTGGAAACATCGAGCCACTTCTGTGCACTGTGAAGTATTGGCTTTGACTATACTATGACCGTTTTCACCTTTTCGACATGCAATACTATGACTTTTTTCGACATACTGTGACTTTTTTTCCCTTTTTCCACATACTATACTATATGCGCTTTCACACCGGAGTACTTTTCCTAGGAATAGTTCCGATAGTTCCTGAGATTTTGCGTTCACACTAAAAAGGCTTCCCACACACACACACACACACACACGATCATAACACGATTGCTTTCATATCGGAGATCAGGTGAGGTGGAGGAGCCTCCAGCGGTAGAGGAAGAGGCAGAGAAGCCGCACAGGGTGGCAGCCGGTATGCTATATGCTGTAGTCAGGGGATTTAAATGCATCAATGAAAGGAAGAAGTGTAGCTCCATGATAAGGAGGGAATACAGTTTGAATAAAAGTAACACAGTACTTTGTAATGTACAAATACTTTGTTACTGTACAATAATCCACAGCTCCTCTGCTCCAGAGAGGATAACAATTATTTTTTTCGGAAACACTGAATATATCGCCAAAGGTCAGTATAGTATGTCTTAAAAGGTGAAAAACAATGCATGTATAGTATGTTGGGAAAAGCGAGGTACTGTAGGTATTGTATGCTGAAACTACTGTTCCCACCTGAGTACTGCATGTGAGCCCCCAGGAAAGAGTCCAGCATGGACCCCAGCAGCCCGGCCATGCCTGCGTACACCATGATGGGCCACTGAGGGTCGGCCGTGTTCAGATCCCCCACAAACAGCAGCTGAGTCACGTAATAGGCCACGCCCACCGTGAGACCCCCGAGGAAACTGGCCAACAGTCCCACTGCAGTCACTCCTCCGTTGGTCCCTGGGGCGAAGAGAGGGCATTGAAGAGAGAGAGGAGGATAGAGAAAATGCACCAGACATATAATTGTTATCCGATTGAATAACGCCCTCTGACATTTTTCGACCTGCTCTACGGTGACTTTAAGCCTCTCACCTGCGGGGACCTCCTTCCAGGTGGTGATGAGTCTGGGCTGTGATTGGCTGAGCACGGGCCCCACCTCGGAGCTCCAGGTGTCCCCGGCGCTGCAGGCGAGCGCTCCGAGCAGAGAGAGACACATCCAGGAGGCCGTGTACTGCTTCCCGAAGTCAATGGCGATCTCACCGGGACCCACCTGACACACACGGGTACATTATGAAAATAATGCTTTTACAGGCGCTCAAAGTCGCTTTACAGAGGTAGCAACAAAGTCCCACAATCACACATTAAATTAAATGATACTCTCAGAAAATGTCAGAAAATAATAGTGTAGTACGATTCGACAAACTGTACTCTTCACTTCTTCGTACTTTTTCGACTTATGCTCTCAGAAAGTGGAGGAATACTAGCCAAGTATCTTTACTTTGTTACTGTACGTATTCGATGAAACAAACATGAAGAAAGCGGCAGAATTAGCTCACAACCAATATTCAAAAACACCGACCGCATTATTATGTGAAGAACTTCCAGAAAATATGAGAAGAAATTCCAAGAAATGACACAAAAGATTTGTTCCGACAAATGTCAAGACATTATGTGAATAAATACGTATGGAAAAATTACAATATTTTTTATACAAACTTGGTAATAAATGTCTGAAGAAATTACAGTAAATATGTGCCTGCAATATTGTTTTTTACGTCAAAAGATATACACATTAAATACTTCAGACAGACCGATAATATTTCAATGTCCTTATTCGGATAATCGTTTTGTTCGTCGTTTCCCGTTTTTCCCCAAATTGAATGTATTTAAATCTCCAATATCACCGTAAGAGCTTGTGCCTCGTCGCGGGGTGCTAACACTTAACCATACACGTTATCGTTTACTTTCCCCGTCTTTATGTGTAGATATGACTTTTCTCTCCGTTAATCTCCGTCACGTTGTTTCCATAGCAACAACAACTCCCTGTCAACCGCGCTACCTCTCCTTCAAAATAAAAGCATGTCCACAAATAGGAAGCCGAGCCAAATTACACTTAAGACAACTGCAACGAAAGTAACAAACACGATGCGATATCCTTTTCAATTTCAAAGAACACAAATTGCGTTACAATAACAAATAACTATAACACAACAATACTGTAGAACAAAATGAAAGCCGTGAATAAACCGACATACACGTGTTGAAGCGGGCCGAATACTCGCTGCTGATTACTACCGAATATCCAGAGCCCGAAAAATGGTATTCGGGACAGCCCTACCTCCTGATAGTACTTCTACCGAGATGGAGGAAGGTCTTAACGGTGTGGGATTATAACGTTTCACGGATCTAACAGTTACATCGCAAAGTGTGTGTTCACCTCGATCATGTAAAGCAGTGCCAGCTCTGTGGGGACTCCTCCGTTACAAAACACCTGGATCCAGTTCCTCTGACCGCCTGGAACACACCCAGAGGTTCATCAGAACAATTCAAGAGCAGGGAAGAATGCAGACAAACCCTCTGGTCATCTCACCTTCTTTGTAGTCGGCGTCGATCCTCTTCTTCTGCGCTCCGCCCCAGCGCGTGAGTTTGGAGGAGGTGATGAAGAAGGCCAGCAGGGAGGAGAAGAAGCTGTAGTTGGCCATCGTCAACACGAAGCCCACGAGGAGCGCTGAGGAAACGCACGTGGAACATTAAAGAACATATTTAAATTCACACAGTTTTAAAGCTCCCCTATTTATTTTGTTAGATGTTTTTAATAACTGCATATCTATCAATCTACGTTTCCTTTGATGCCAATCTTTCAATATGTTTTATTTATTAATATTTTAATTTTGAATCACATGACCGCCCTTCAAGCCAATCAGAATCGAGCTGCCGCGACTGAGAGTGAAACTGAGTATCTGCTCAGTTTTTGGAGCGAGTGAATATTTCGCTCTGCAGCCGGATGAGAGCACGGATGTAGCAAATATTGATGTTTATATATATGAATATAAATATATTTATTGTTAATATTACTGTTGAATATTATATATAATATTATTAAGGCATAAGTAGCTTTCAAAAATGCTAAAAATACATGTTAATTGTTCATATTACTGTTCAAAATTATATCATATTATAAAGTCAGGAAATATGTTTGCCGTTTAATATTGGCAGCTAAATGTAGTTAGAGTATGTATTTTGTTTGGCGTCATAGTTTTCCCATTAGATCTGATGTTTTGTCGGGTTATCATTACTGTGTATATTTTTCTGATATTTAAACACATTGTTTATAAAGAAATATTGTAATTTTGCAATTAATTTTCACACATTTCTTTACATTTGTCCGAATTTGTTAAACATATCTTCGGGAATTATGTCAGCGCTCGTCTTTCCGCGGGGAATTGACGGAGTTGTATCCACCTATGATCTCTTTGAAGCCGCCACACTCCACTGATAGGAACTGTGCTTTAATTCAGGGTGAGCTGGTCTGCCTTAATAGTCTGTGCTAATGTGAGAGTTTGGAGATTTAAAAAGTGCGTTTGGATTAGGCAGAAACAACAACAACAACAACAACAACAACAACAACAACCTAATAGAGGCAGTGGTTGAAAAGCAGCTAGTTAAATTACGGTTTTATTTCAATGCAGAGAGATTATCAAAGCTTTAATTTTACATAAGCACAATAGCTAGGCCCTATTCTGCTTTTAGGGGTGTGAGGGGACCAATCAGAACGCTTTCCTTAAAGAGGCCCTATTCTGCTTTTAGGGGTGTGAGGGGACCAATCAGAACGCTTTCCTTAAAGAGGCCCTATTCTGCTTTTTGGGGTGTGAGGGGACCAATCAGAACGCTTTACTTAAAGAGGCCCTATTCTGCTTTTAGGGGTGTGAGGGGACCAATCAGAACGCTTTCCTTAAAGAGGCCCTATTCTGCTTTTAGGGGTGTGAGGGGACCAATCAGAACGCTTTACTTAAAGAGGCCCTATTCTGCTTTTAGGGGTGTGAGGGGACCAATCAGAACGCTTTCCTTAAAGAGGCCCTATTCTGCTTTTAGGGGTGTGAGGGGACCAATCAGAACGCTTTCCTTAAAGAGGCCCTATTCTGCTTTTAGGGGTGTGAGGGGACCAATCAGAACGCTTTCCTTAAAGAGGCCCTATTCTGCTTTTAGGGGTGTGAGGGGACCAATCAGAACGCTTTCCTTAAAGAGGCCCTATTCTGCTTTTTGGGGTGTGAGGGGACCAATCAGAACGCTTTCCTTAAAGGGGCCCTATTCTGCTTTTTGGGGTGTGAGGGGACCAATCAGAACGCTTTCCTTAAAGAGGCCCTATTCTGCTTTTTGGGGTGTGAGGGGACCAATCAGAACGCTTTCCTTAAAGAGGCCCTATTCTGCTTTTTGGGGTGTGAGGGGACCAATCAGAACGCTTTCCTTAAAGAGGGCCCTATTCTGCTTTTTGGGGTGTGAGGGGACCAATCAGAACGCTTTCCTTAAAGAGGGCCCTATTCTGCTTTTTGGGGTGTGAGGGGACCAATCAGAACGCTTTCCTTAAAGAGGCCCTATTCTGCTTTTTGGGGTGTGAGGGGACCAATCAGAACGCTTTACTTAAAGAGGCCCTATTCTGCTTTTTGGGGTGTGAGGGGACCAATCAGAACGCTTTCCTTAAAGAGGCCCTATTCTGCTTTTTGGGGTGTGAGGGGACCAATCAGAACGCTTTCCTTAAAGAGGCCCTATTCTGCTTTTAGGGGTGTGAGGGGACCAATCAGAACGCTTTCCTTAAAGAGGCCCTATTCTGCTTTTTGGGGTGTGAGGGGACCAATCAGAACGCTTTCCTTAAAGAGGCCCTATTCTGCTTTTTGGGGTGTGAGGGGACCAATCAGAACGCTTTCCTTAAAGAGGGCCCTATTCTGCTTTTTGTGGGGTGTGAGGGGACCAATCAGAACGCTTTCCTTAAAGAGGCCCTATTCTGCTTTTTGGGGTGTGAGGGGACCAATCAGAACGCTTTACTTAAAGAGGCCCTATTCTGCTTTTAGGGGTGTGAGGGGACCAATCAGAACGCTTTCCTTAAAGAGGCCCTATTCTGTCATATAGGTTTTAGTGCATGTAAATGGTCTGAAAAAAGCTAAAATCCCAAAGTTCCGGAACACAGTGTCATCACTCACGCTCCTATTGGCTAGCGCTCCAACACATTGTACGCGATAGGCTAAAGGGGCGGGACATCTCTAAGCTGGTTGACCAATCACAACAGAGCCGGCCAGCTAACCAATCAGAGCAGACTGGGCTCTGGTTTCAGACAGAGGGGGAAACTAATATTATATGTCTTCTTTAAGAAAAATCCAGAGGTTATTTTATAAGAAATGATGCGTCATCCTTATACGCAACATTTAGAATAGGATCAACTCACTAAGTGTCAACAATGACTTAACTATTAATACTTACAACTCCTTCGATATAGTAAAACTCAGAGGGGTACTTCACCGTAATGAATGTTTTCCCATGGAGGCAAAGAGAAACCAATATTTAGGGAAATGGTTTTGGACTAAGACAAGATCACAACCTGCAGATTCCACATTTACTTTAAAACGTTACGCGAATTCCCTTTCCCCAGTTTAAAGACGCCACTAGGGGATCTGTGGCGCTGCAGGACAAGAGGCACATCTGTTCGTACCGACATCGACACTGTGACGGGGAGGCTTTCAGTAACTCCAACTGCCCGGAGACATCCTGATAACGTGAAGCAGAACATAACACGAGACCTGTATGCTTTGAATCTCCATCTGACCGTTTGTTTGTGTTGTTGTGTGACTCTCAGCGAACCATTGAAACCGCTAACATCACAAGTAAACAAACGTATTGAGGCAGGAGTAAACCAGCAGCCCCTGTGTGTTGCTATGGCGTCTGGAGGCTTTACAGAGATCATGGATCGATGCAACTTCTTCAATTCCCTATTGAACCTAGTGCACACACACACACACACACACACCTCCCAGAGCTCCTGAGTAGTTCAGGGTATTCCTCTTCAGCGCTCGGCTCGTCAGCATCAGAGGAACCAAGATGGAGAACAACCATCGCCATGGAGACACAGGTTGCAGGGTTCCTAAACACACAAATGATGAGAACCGTGCCGAGTCACACACAGGATCTCTCTCTCTCTCTCTCTCTCTCTCTCTCTCCTCTCTCTCTCTCTCTCTCTCCTCTCTCTCTCTCTCCTCTCTCTCTCTCTCTCTCTCTCTCCTCTCTCTCTCTCTCTCTCTCTCTCTCTCTCTCTCTCTCTCTCTCCTCTCTCTCCTCTCTCTCTCTCTCTCTCTCTCTCTCTCTCTCTCTCTCACCTGCGTAGGTGCTGATGCTGAGCGAGACGACCCAGAAGAAGAGCGAGAGAGCCAGGGTGCCACACAGGATGATCATGTCCGTCATCATCTTCAGGCTTTCCTTCAGCAGCAGATCCTGGTCAGGCGTCATGCTGAGGCGCGGGCAGCGCTGCAACACACACACACACACACACACACACACACACACACACACACACACACAACACATGGTCGTTAGATATTCATTCATCCTGGGGGGGGGCTGGTGCTGTCTTTAAATAACATGGTATGAAATGTTTAATGTCTGTTTGAAAGACCTCTTCTTAGTGACCTCGTTGTGTGTGTGTGTGTGTAAGATGTAGTAGTAGTGTGTGTGTGTGTGTGTGTGTGTGTGTAACCATGGCTGATGTAGCATGTACTGTCTCGCTCTCTGTGTGTGTGTGTGTGTGTAACCATGGCTGATGTAGCATGTACTGTCTCGCTCTGTGTGTGTGTGTGTGTGTGTGTGTGTATATATATATAGAGAGAGCAGACTGTGGACCGAACACACCGGAAGTGTGGGAGAACCCTCAGGGGAAACTGATATCCTCTTCTGTGTTCTGCACAAAATAAGCTCTGTGTGTTTGGATGCACCGGAAAGGGACTTCCCCACAGTGGTTGTGAACAGGAAGAGGGTTTGAAGTCAAAGTACTGAAACCACGCAGTGGAAATACTGCATTCCCTCATTTATCATGTCGGGATTCTTTGAGTTTGTACCGTTGAATTCAATAATTGTTTGAAAGTGAACTCACCAAATATCCTCGGAGCCATCGCGAGGTCTACACTTAAAGTCCAGGTAATACCCTTCCCTCCTTAACGCCTCGAACACACGAGTAAAAAGCTGAGAAAACGGGCTTCAACCCGAGTGTAAACATAAACATTCACCGGAGGCGAAGGGACGACCACGGTTTGTACCGGAAGTACCCGAGTGAACCCGAGAGGAGCCGAGTAAAGCTGAAGAGAGAAGGGCGGCGCGGCCTTTAGCGCCACCTGCTGTTCGGAGGACGGATCCGGTATTACATCCATGATGGGACCTTATTTCGGAAAAAGTACGTGTTGAAGTCAAAGGGGAGAGAAAACTTATCTCTCGATCCCGTTTGAATTGTGCCACGAATCACACGCATGATGTTTGTTTCTATAGCCCAATATCACAAATGTGACTTTTGTCTCAGTGGTCTTCACAGTGTGTACAGAATATCAGAATGACAATACTGACCATAATAAATAATTCGTGGCACAATTCAATCTTTCTCTGCCATTGACTTCAATACCTTTTCAGAAATAAGGTCCATGGAGCTCCCCCGGAAAGGGAGGGATTAATACTGATTCTCTTGCAGTACATACATAGATACAGAAGTAAATAGGTAAATAGGAAGGGAGAGGGGGGAGACAGGAGAGAGGGGAAGAGGAGGGAGAGGGAGACAGGAGATGAGGGAGAGGAGGGAGACAGGAGAGGAGGGAGACAGGAGAGGGGGGAGAGGAGGGAGAGGGGGGAGAGGTGGGAGAGGTGGGAGAGGAGGGAGTCAGGAGGGGAGGGAGAGGGGGGAGAAAGGAGAGGGGGGAGAGGAGGGAGTCAGGAGGGGAGGGAGAGGAGGGAGAGGGGGGAGAGGGGGAGAGGGGGGAGAGGGGGAGAGGGGGGGAGAGTGGGGGAGAGGGGGGAGAGGAGGGAGAGGGGGGGGAGGAGGGGAGAGAGGGGGGAGAGGGGAGGGAGGGAGGGAGAGGAGGGGAGAGGAGGGAGAGAGAGGAGGGAGAGGAGGGAGAGGGAGAGGGAGAGGGGGGAGAGGGGGAGAGGAGGGAGTCAGGAGGGGAGGGAGAGGAGGGAGAGGGGGGAGAGAAAGGAGAGGGGGGAGAGGAGGGAGTCAGGAGGGGAGGGAGAGGAGGGAGAGGGGGGAGAGGAGGGAGAGGAGGGAGAGGGGGGGAGGGGGAGAGGGGGGGGGGAGGGGGAGAGAGGGGGGAGGCTGATTCAGGAGCACAGACACACCCATAACTTTAAATGAGCCAAACATAAGTAACTAAACCGGTTTCAGTGCGATGGATGTTATGAGTGAATGATCATTGACATGTTCTGTTTCAGATGGTGGTCCATGGACCTCTTTGTCCCCTCAAAGCGCACGGCTGATAAATCCTCAGAACTGCTACGGGATGTGTTTTTTGTAAAATGCGTAACTCTTTCATTATAATTTAGTTTTTAATCTGTAATGTTTTGCTTCTTAGTTTCACATCAAGCTGCGTGTCTCTGTCTCCTTTCCGCCGTAACAATGCGCATGTCCTCTGTGGGACAAAGACATTCTGGTCCAGATCAGAGAAGAAGGTCTTTATTGATAACCATTTGGGAAATGTTTGTACATATAGGTAAATAAGTACATAAGTAATACATAACTTCAAAGAGTATACATACAAATAAATGATATCTTAAATGATTGTTAATACAAATGTTCCTGCTGAAAACATCTGTAATGCCACTCTCTCCCTGACAACAGCACATGTACACTCATACTCGTAGGTACATGTATCCAATTTAAATACATTCAATTCACCCTTCAATGCTTTTCCTGAAAGCTGTGACAGTGACAGTAAAAGTCCAAACCAGCTGATCGATGATTTAAATACATGTGTTACATGTGACATGTGTTAAAATACTGTCATACATGAAAGATGGTGTCACTTACCGAGCAGGGAGCAGGCGGGAGATGAATGGGATGTGTGCTCATTAGGATGCTGCCTAGACTTTTTAAGAGAAGCAGAGATCCACCCCTAAAGAGAGAGAGAGAGAGAGAGAGAGAGAGAGAGAGAGAGAGAGAGGGAGGATGAGAGAGATGGTGAGAGAGAGAGAGGGGGAGAGAGATAGAGGGTGAGAGAGAGAGGAGAGTGAGAGGATGAGAGAGAGAGGGGGAGAGAGAGAGAGAATGGAAAGAGAGATGGTGAGAGAGAGAGATGGGAGAGAGATGGTGAGAGAGAGAGAGAGAGAGAGAGAGAGAGAGAGAGAGGAGAGAGATGGTGAGAGAGAGAGTGAGAGAGAGAGATGGTGAGAGAGAGAGGGTGAGAGAGAGATGGTGAGAGAGAGAGAGGAGAGAGATGTGGTGAGAGAGAGAGAGATGGTGAGAGAGAGAGAGAGAGAGGAGAGAGAGAGATGGTGAGAGAGAGAGATGGTGAGAGAGATGGGAGAGAGAGGGGGGGGAGAGAGAGAGAAGGGAGAGAGAGATGGTGAGAGAGAGAGAGATGGGAGAGAGATGGTGAGAGAGAAAGAGAGAGAGGAGAGAGATGGTGAGAGAGAGAGTGAGAGAGATGTGGTGAGAGAGAGGGTGAGAGAGAGAGATGGTGAGAGAGAGGGTGAGAGAGATGGTGAGAGAGAGAGATAGAGAGATGTGGTGAGAGAGAGGGTGAGAGAGATGGTGAGAGAGAGAGATAGAGAGATGTGGTGAGAGAGAGGGTGAGAGAAAGAGATGGCGAGAGAGAGAGATGGTGAGAGAGATGGTGAGAGATAGTGAGAGAGAGATATGGCGAGAGAGATAAAGTGAGAGAGAGAGAGAGATGGCGAGAGAGTGTGAGAGTGTGAGAGAGAGAGAGGGTGAGAGAGAGATGGTGAGAGAGAGATGTGGTGAGAGAGAGTGTGAGAGAGAGTGTGAGAGAGAGTGTGAGAGTGTGAGAGAGAGAGATGGCGAGAGAGTGTGAGAGTGTGAGTGAGAGAGAGGGTGAGAGAGAGATGGTGAGAGAGAGATGTGGTGAGAGAGAGTGTGAGAGAGAGTGTGAGAAGTGTGAGAGTGGATGGAGAGTGTGGGAGAGAGTGTGAGAGTGTGAGTGAGAGAGAGGGTGAGAGAGAGATGGTGAGAGAGAGATGTGGTGAGAGAGAGTGTGAGAGAGAGTGAGATGGTGAGAGAGAGAGATGGTGAGAGTGAGAGAGAGTGTGAGAGAGAGAGATATGGCGAGAGAGAGAGAGAGTGTGAGAGAGAGTGAGAGAGAGTGTGAGAGAGAGATATGGCGAGAGAGAGAGTGAGAGAGAGAGTGTGAGTGAGAGAGAATGTGAGTGAGAGAGAGAGTGAGAGAGAGAGAGAGATGGCGAGAGAGTGAGAGAGATATATGGCGAGAGAGAGAGTGAGAGAGAGATGGCGAGAGAGTGAGAGAGAGATATGGCGAGAGAGAGAGTGTGAGAGAGATGGCGAGAGAGTGTGAGAGAGAGAGTGAGAGAGAGAGAGTGAGAGATGGTGAGAGAGAGTGAGAAAGAGAGAGTGTGAGAGAGAGTGAGAGAGAGAGAGTGTGAGAGAGAGAGAGTGTGAGTGAGAGAGGGTGAGTGAGAGAGAGTGAGAGTGTGAGAGAGTGATGGGAGAGAGATGGGAGTGAGAGAGAGTGAGATGATGAGAGGGTGAGTGTGAGAGAGAGAGATGGTGAGAGAGAGATGGCGAGAGAGTGTGAGTGATAGAGAGTGAGAGAGAGAGAGTGAGAGAGAGAGTGTGAGTGAGAGAGAGAGATGGTGAGAGAGAGATGGCGAGAGAGTGTGAGTGATAGAGAGTGAGAGAGAGATATGGCGAGAGAGAGTGTGAGAGAGAGAGAGTGAGAGAGAGAGATGGCAAGAGAGAGAGTGAGAGATGGTGAGAGGAGAGAGGGTGAGAGATATGGCGAGAGAGAGAGTCAGAGAGAGAGATGGTGAGAGAGAGAGTGTGAGAGAGAGAGATGGCGAGAGAGTGTGAGAGAGAGAGTGTGAGTGAGAGAGAGTGTGTGTGAGAGAGAGTGTGAGAGAGTGAGAGAGAGTGTGAGAGAGTGAGAGAGAGAGGTGTGAGTGAGAGAGAGTGAGAGAGAGTGTGTGAGAGAGAGTGAGAGAGAGAGATGGCGAGAGAGTGTGAGAGAGAGAGTGAGAGAGAGAGTGTGTGAGAGAGAGAGAGTGTGAGAGAGAGTGAGAGAGAGTGTGAGAGAGAGTGAGAGAGTGTGTGAGAGAGAGAGTGAGAGAGAGTGAGAGAGAGAGAGTGAGAGAGAGTGTGTGAGAGATGGTGAGAGTGAGAGAGAGATGGCGAGAGAGAGAGAGTGTGACAGAGAGTGTGTGAGAGAGAGAGTGTGAGAGAGAGTGAGAGTGAGAGAGTGTGAGAGAGAGTGAGAGAGAGTGAGAGAGATGGTCAGAGAATGTTAAAGAACATTCAAAGACTCATGGGAAATGTAGTTTTTAAATAATAACAACTTCTTATGTTTGTATAAATATTTGTATTTAAAAGTTATTCTTAAATTGGGCCACTTTCACAAAACCCAACGTCCCTCAACTTAACTTCCGTGTTTGTCGTTCCGATCGCTAAATAACAAAGGGCGTTGGGTCGGACGCGCAACATGCATTTTGAATTCTCCGAAAGCCGGCTGTCCGTTGGGGATTTGAACTCTTTGATTCGGGGAAACCTGAACACAGGACCCACTGAGCCGCTCACAGCTCAGAGCACTTTCCTAACACCCGAATGATTCATGGAAAAGCATTAGATCACCGTTACGTCCACCACAGAGATAGCAAGCCGCCGTTCGGCTGCAGGCCCTGAGAGGAGATCATTCACGACGAAGCGCTTCGGGAGCTTTCACATGAATGCTGCACTCGTGGTGAGGACTTCCATCTCAACCGGAACAAAACGTAAGTCCTGAACATTCCTGAAAATCAGTTTACAAGTCTTTCTTAGAAATATAAACGCAATGATTTGTTTACAGGGTGAGCAAGTTTATTTAGCTTAACCAGGGATAGTTTCAATGACCATTCTAAATGCTGTCTTTTATTTCAGATGCAGGTGGTATCTGATGCTTTCAGGGCTCACTTCCAAAGGCTGCTCATCTACACATCACTGCAGCCAGTCTGAGCCAGAACACAACATGGAGCAAAGGTATTAATTGTTACTTTTACCACTTAATTGTTCTATCTGTACTGTAAATCTTATTATAGGTGCATCCTTTAATATCACAACACGTCACTGTGTCTTCCCCAGCACAGCACACCTGACTGCGGAGGACTTTGTTGCAGAATATAACAAATCCATCTGGCAGCAGGTTCAATATGAACAGAGCCAGTGTGTGGGATGGAGCAACCGCGGCTTCGAAGGTGCCTCGTTCGACCCCTCTCATTCGACGTTCACTGATGATGAGGGACACACTGAGGATGAGGGACACACTGAGGATGAGGGACACACTGAGGATGAAGGACACACTGAGGACGGAGGGGACACTGGTGGTCCCGAGCGAGAGTTCCTGACCCTCCTTATGGAACGCCTGAGGATGAAGGAAACATCACGCCAGCCCCAGCCGCTCACCGTCTCACAGTCTGATTCTGAATGTATAATGTTCTCTATAAAGATAGAACTAATACACGATTATGAATGTATACTATAAGCTGTTTAGTGCATTTAATCATGCGTTGGTCTCCAATGTAATGATGGCTTCTACATATTTCACATAAACAGACAATGAAAACACGTGTCCTTCATGCTGATAACTAGTGTGCATCTGCAATTAGTATTCTAAACAGAGTCGTGTGTTTAATTCTTATTTCTTGCATTGGAAACAGATACAATACAAAAGAGTGAACTTACTGTTGTGTTCAACATGTTTGCCACAGCAGGAGCCACAGAGCACTTGAACTGTCCCCAGATGTCGGCCACAGAAAGGACGAAGCATAGCGGCCTGAAGAGACATACATTGATGTCGTGATCCATTTCATGTCTAAAAAGTGGTTAGCGAAAGAAATGGAAAGATACATCATGTTTACCGTTGAATCTGAGTCATTACTGTGTCCCTCTTCACATCTGGTCACTTCTCGCTCAATGCAATAGCTGTATTGTCATGACCATAGTTACAGGCCATTGCTAAAGCTCTGTAGAGTTGCAACATCTATACACGAATACATCAACAAACTGCTAAGAATTCAAATGTCCTTTTCCCGCGGTACTCACTAACGGCGCGTGTTTTATTTGCCTGCGAGATCTGATGATCTGGTTATCAATTTGGGTTGGAACCGTTTTCTCAGAAATAATTAGCTTCGCATTAAGTGGGCAAAGCCAGGACATCAGGAATGCTCAGAGGCTGTGTTCAAAAGAAAAAACCCAGAGACAGAGCTGCGATTGAAGCAGACACGAACCCTTTGACTTGCTCTGAAGTTTTATAGGGGATGTCTCGTGCAGCTGTATATCAATAGGTGTGTGCATGTGTAAAGTGATAGCTCCTTGTGTTCCGATGTTTGAAATTGCGTGCATGGTTCAAAGGAATAACATGACCAGGCAGGGACTACCGATGATAATAAGCGTACTCGGGCACGTCTAAAACACAAAGCTAAAATAATAATGTATGTGAATATGTTTGCATCACAAGCTGTAAATGGACACATTTGCGGGATATTTGTAAATGTGTACCATCTGTTGAAGAAAACTGATGTTTGGATACGTTAATACATTTACGTTACGTTTTTGGAGTGCAAATAATTCGGTTTTCATGTTAAAATGTGTATTTACATACAAAAGTTAATACAAATAGTGTACAAATAATAGAAACAATCACAATTGCTGTACCCGCACATACACTAATCTCCACACAGATTTGTAAATAATATTTGTATAATAAAAAACCCAAACTGATGCCAACTCGACCAAACGCTTTTTGAATTGTTACTCTTGTCTTGCCGTAGTGTTTATATCCCATCTAGCCAATATGGCGTCCGCCGGTTAGCCTGTTAGCTTGATTAAGGCAAGTATTTACAATTATTGTCGTTTTAAGTACATACTGTGGGAAATTAGCGGGTTTGTAATGGAAGGAATTGTTTTGAAATGATATCAAGAAGTTACAAAGTGGATAAAATGTGTGTATTGTGGTTATAAGAACGTATTTTACGTCACTGTCAAAAACGGTCAGTTAGCCGTTAGATAGCCGTTAGCTCACATTCACACTATTGTTCTGGTTCTAAGTACATATTGAGGGAATGTAAAGGCATTATTGTGAAGGGATTTGAATTGAAATGATATCGGCAAGTTTAAAAATGTGTTGGATTAGTGTTACGTATGTTCTCACCTAGAAGGAATAAATAAAGCAATATTTTTACTATTATTGTCGTTTAAAGTACATATTGAGGGACATTAGAGATGTGGTTATAAAGGGATTTGTTTTGAAATGATATTCAGCTGTTTAAAAGTCATTACAATTAGTGTATTGTGGTTTGAAGAACGTTTATTTCGTACGTAGACGTAACTGTCAATAACGGTTAGACAGCCGTTAGTTTGGCAGAGGTGGAAGTAGAAAGTATTCTCATCTAAATATAGTAAAGACAGTGAAAGTAGAAGTACCAGAGTGTAGGAATACTCTGTCACAGTGAAAGTATTCAAAATGTCCCTCAAGTGAAAGTAGAAAGTATTCTCATCTAAATATAGTAAAGACAGTGAAAGTAGTCGTTGTGCAGATTGGTCCATTTCAGAATAATATATATGATGTGTTTTATAATGATTGATCATGAAAGTGTTCTCAAGCTGGTGGAGGAGCAGCTAGTCTGAAGTACTTTGTAGACTGCAGGGTAGCTGGTTAAGGTGCAGCTAGTCTGAAGTACTTTGTAGACTGCAGGGTAGCTGGTGAAGGTGCAGCTAGTCTGAAGTACTTTGTAGACTGCAGGGTAGCTGGTGAGGTGCAGCTAGTCTGAAGTACTTTGTAGACTGCAGGGTAGCTGGTGAGGTGCAGCTAGTCTGAAGTACTTTGTAGACTGCAGGGTAGCTGGTGGAGGAGCAGCTAGTCTGAAGTACTTTGTAGACTGCAGGGTAGCTGGTGAGGAGCAGCTAGTCTGAAGTACTTTGTAGACTGCAGGGTAGCTGGTGGAGGTGCAGCTAGTCTGAAGTACTTTGTAGACTGCAGGGTAGCTGGTGAAGGTGCAGCTAGTCTGAAGTACTTTGTAGACTGCAGGGTAGCTGGTGGAGGTGCAGCTAGTCTGAAGTACTTTGTAGACTGCAGGGTAGCTGGTGGAGGTGCAGCTAGTCTGAAGTACTTTGTAGACTGCAGGGTAGCTGGTGGAGGAGCAGCTAGTCTGAAGTACTTTGTAGACTGCAGGGTAGCTGGTGGAGGTGCAGCTAGTCTGAAGTACTTTGTAGACTGCAGGGTAGCTGGTGGAGGTGCAGCTAGTCTGAAGTACTTTGTAGACTGCAGGGTAGCTGGTGAGGTGCAGCTAGTCTGAAGTACTTTGTAGACTGCAGGGTAGCTGGTGGAGGTGCAGCTAGTCTGAAGTACTTTGTAGACTGCAGGGTAGCTGGTGGAGGTGCAGCTAGTCTGAAGTACTTTGTAGACTGCAGGGTAGCTGGTGGAGGTGCAGCTAGTCTGAAGTACTTTGTAGACTGCAGGGTAGCTGGTGGAGGTGCAGCTAGTCTGAAGTACTTTGTAGACTGCAGGGTAGCTGGTGGAGGTGCAGCTAGTCTGAAGTACTTTGTAGACTGCAGGGTAGCTGGTGGAGGTGCAGCTAGTCTGAAGTACTTTGTAGACTGCAGGGTAGCTGGTGGAGGTGCAGCTAGTCTGAAGTACTTTGTAGACTGCAGGGTAGCTGGTGAAGGTGCAGCTAGTCTGAAGTACTTTGTAGACTGCAGGGTAGCTGGTGGAGGTGCAGCTAGTCTGAAGTACTTTGTAGACTGCAGGGTAGCTGGTGGAGGAGCAGCTAGTCTGAAGTACTTTGTAGACTGCAGGGTAGCTGGTGGATTCACTCCAGGTGGAACTAAAGTCTGATTCGACACTTGGTTAGATTTCACATCCTTCATCCAGATCAAGTTTTATTTACAGCACATTTATAAACGATGTCCGGTGGAGCCAACGTGCTGTACATGAAATAAAAATAGCCTACAGTCGAGACGCTTTACAGCAAATACAACGGCTCAGATCGATCACAATATCAGTGTGAGAAAAAAAACGTCAACCTCTATCCTCAGACCCTCTGTCCTCAGACCCTCTGTCCTTAGACCCTCTGTCCTCAGACCCTCTGTCCTCAGACCCTCTGTCCTTAGACCCTCTGTCCTCAGACCCTCTGTCCTCAGACCCTCTGTCCTTAGACCCTCTGTCCTTAGACCCTCACATCGTACAAGGAAACACTTCCAGAGAAACCCACAGTTTAAAGGGAACATGGAGAAACCTCAGGAGAGCAGCAGAGGAGGATCCTCTCCAGGACGGACAGACTGCAATAGATGCCGTGTGTGAATCCAAGAGATAACACATTTCACAGCATAGAGACCGAGTGTTAGGAAATGCATGTGTCTGTGATGAGAAGATGAATCCACGAGGATGTCAGCTACAGTCCTGAGGAAGCCATCAGGGAAGCAGCATGACGAGACCCAAGGCAGGACCGCAGAGACCGGTTCAGCCACGACCCGAAGTCCACGACTTGATCCAGAACTCAGGATAGAGGATCCAGGACTCAGGACTACAGCAAGAGGATCAGCCTCGACTCCGGGTCCCGGCGTAGAGATAGATACAAGACAAGAAAACATGTGGCTGGGTTAATGGAACAAGAGAAGACACAGACAGAGGGGGAAGGAAGCACTCCCTTAGGACAGGCTGAGGGCAAAGGGTAGCAAGTGAGAGAGGAAGAGGCGCACTCAGGGAACAAGGTCCCCACTGGAGCCTTAGTTGGAAAGTGATGAGAGACAGGGAGGGACGCTGTGTCTCCCGGCCTGCCTAAGCCACTCTGCAGACCGTCCCCTCTCATAAACCTCGAGAGGTCAGAGAGGGAGACGGTCCTGGGTAAACGTTATTCGTGATAAGAGAAGCCGAGAAGGCCAGAGAGGAAAAGTGAGTTTTAAGTGTTGATTTAAAACCCCCAGGGTCCGGGCCGACCCCACATGGAGGGGCAGAGTGTTCCAGAGCCCGGGGCCCGCTGCTGCGAAGGCTCGGTACCCTCTGGTTTTGAGCCTGGTCTTAGGCACTACCAGCAGCAGCTGGTCAGCCGACCTTAAGGCTCTGCCTGGGTGTAGCGCTGGAGGAGTTCGGCTACGCAGGAGGAGCCAGAACATTTAGGGCTTTAAATACAAATAAAAGGAGTTTAAAATCTATTCTGAACCGACTGGAAGCCGGTGCAGTGAGGCCAGCACTGGGGTGATGTGGTCACCAGTGAGAGGACGTGCAGCTGCGTTCTGCACCAGCTGCAGGCGTCTGCCTGAGGCCTGGTCCGTGCCCACGTACAGAGCGTTGCAGTAATCCTGTCTCGAGGTAACGAAGGCGTTAAAAACCCTTTCTAGGTCTTTAAACGATAAAAACGACTTGGTCTTAGCCAATAGTCGTATTTTGAAAAAGCAGGTCTTGACTACGGTGCTGACCGGCTTATCAAATGTAAAGGCGCTGTTGAAGGTCACTCCGAGGGTCATGACAGAGGGGAGGATGTTTTTATTGAGGGAGCCCAGGATTTTCCCAACATGTACTTACTGCCCTCTCCCCTCCTCTGTCTGCAGGTCATCGCCCCTCCTCTGTCTGCAGGTCATCGCCCCTCCTCTGTCTGCAGGTCATCGCCCCTCCTCTGTCTGCAGGTCATCGCCCCTCCTCTGTCTGCAGGTCATCGCCCCTCCTCTGTCTGCAGGTCATCGCCCCTCCTCTGTCTGCAGGTCATCGCCCCTCCTCTGTCTGCAGGTCATCGCCCCTCCTCTGTCTGCAGGTCATCGCCCCTCCTCTGTCTGCAGGTCATCGCCCCTCCTCTGTCTGCAGGTCATCGCCCCTCCTCTGTCTGCAGGTCATCGCCCCTCCTCTGTCTGCAGGTCATCGCCCCTCCTCTGTCTGCAGGTCATCGCCCCTCCTCTGTCTGCAGGTCATCGCCCCTCCTCTGTCTGCAGGTCATCGCCCCTCCTCTGTCTGCAGGTCATCGCCCCTCCTCTCCGTGTGTTTCGGGGAGCGTCCGCCCAGATGTCGGAGGTGGAGGAGCTGCGCCCCGTCCCCCGGGAGAGGGCCATCTTGGAGAGCTTCTTCACGCAGCTCGGCATGTTCTCCTTCGACCGGGCTAAGGACTACGTGGAGAAGGAGAAGGACAGCAGCAGCCGCAGTGGGGGGGCCGTCTGGGCCTCGCTGCTGGGGGCTCTGGGCCACCTGGCAGCAGCTGAGAAGGCCTACCACAACATGACATTCCTGGGTCAGAAAATGGGTAAAACATCGGGAAGAATGTCAAATATAATCACAGGAAGGGGTGGAAGCTACGGTAGCACTGGTATCATCTAAAAGAAGATTACATGTACGTGTAATGTAGTACATTTACTCAAGTACTATACTTGAATACTATTTTGAGTTACTTGTATTTACTTTAATAACAATTCAAAGGTAAATATTGTATTTTCTCCTGCCCTACATTTACACGACAGCAGTACATAAAGTATACACGCTGTGCTCCACATCGGCTAATCAGAACATTACAAATACTCTTATATATATATTTGTTAGTAATTAAAAATCAAGACCAAATCAAGTTATTTCATATGAAGCAGTAAAAATAGCCTTTGTACACCTTGAGCACTTCCTTGAGCACTTCCTTGAGTACTTCCTTGAGCACTTCCTTGAGCACTTCCTTGAGCACTTCCTTGAGTACTTCCTTGAGCACTTCCTTGAGCACTTCCTTGAGCACTTCCTTAAGCACTTCCTTGAGCACTTCCTTGAGTACTTCCTTGAGCACTTCCTTGAGCACTTCCTTGAGCACTTCCTTGAGCACTTCCTTGAGCACTTCCTTGAGTACTTCCTTGAGCACTTCCTTGAGCACTTCCTTGAGCACTTCCTTGAGCACTTCCTTGAGCACTTCCTTGAGCACTTCCTTGAGTACTTCCTTGAGCACTTCCTTGAGCACTTCCTTGAGCACTTCCTTGAGTACTTTTAGCTGATAATATATAATGACATTTCTCAATATTTCAGAGACAAATGTTGTTCTTTTTTCTACACTACATTAATTTAACACATAGTAACCTTTTACACGTAAAACACATGGTATATGATGCTGGACTTTCCCTCAAATCATCCCAGTATTTGACAGATTGTGTATAATATACTTACTAACAGGGTAATATACATCAGATATCATTTATTGTATTCTTTTGAGGTGACATGAAGTTGAATCCCTGAAAAGTCTCATTTCCTTACCTTAACACCAGGTGGCGCTGTAGCTCATGAATCCTGGAAGAAATCCGTTTCCTCTCCTGCAGCAAACACTTCTTCCTCCTCCTCTTCCTCACTTTTTATATATATATATTTGTTTAGATCCTTATTGGAAAACGGCTTTCAGAGTCTAAGGACGGAACGGGGACGGGTGCACAAAGACAAGATCAGATCAGAAGTACTTTGTTGTGTTTCAGCAGCATAAAAAGACAAGGACAAATAAAAAGAATAGAAATACACAATCCAAAATGTAAACATCTCAAATAGAAATAAAATAGCATTTAAAAAAGTAAAAAATATACGTGTAGAAATGGAAGTAGTAAATAAAGTAAAGGGCTAGGGTTTCCTATTATACTGTTCTTCATCAGTACATCACAGCTCTCATATATATACAGAGCCTGTCTCTGATTGGCTGAAACACCAAACAGATCATTGCAGCATTACCCATAATCCCCTCTGTTTCAGCCCTGTTTCCAAAGTGCTGATTCTCTGTCTGTTACTTTAGATTGATTGTTGATGTAGGAGACACATGAGAGGGGACCATTTGATGTACAAGAGACATGGAGAAGAGGGGACACATGTTGATGTAGAGAGACATGAGAAGAGGGGACACATGTTGATGTAGAAGAGACATGAAGAAGAGGGGACACATGTTGATGTAGAGGACACGTGAAGAAGAGGGGACACATGTTGATGTAGAAGAGACATGAAGAAGAGGGGACACATGTTGATGTAGAAGAGACGTGAAGAAGAGGGGACACATGTTGATGTAGAAGAGACGTGAGAAGAGGGGACACATGTTGATGTAGAAGAGACGTGAAGAAGAGGGGACACATGTTGATGTAGAAGAGACGTGAAGAAGAGGGACACATGTTGATGTAGAGGAGACGTGAAGAAGAGGGGACACATGTTGATGTAGAAGAGACGTGAAGAAGAGGGGACACATGTTGATGTAGAAGAGACATGAAGAAGAGGGGACACATGTTGATGTAGAAGAGACGTGAAGAAGAGGGGACACATGTTGATGTAGAAGAGACATGAAGAAGAGGGGACACATGTTGATGTAGAGAGACGTGAAGAAGAGGGGACACATGTTGATGTAGAAGAGACGTGAAGAAGAGGGGACACATGTTGATGTAGAAGAGACGTGAAGAAGAGGGGACACATGTTGATGTACAAGAGACATGGAGAAGAGGGGACACATGTTGATGTAGAAGAGACATGAAGAAGAGGGGACACATGTTGATGTAGAAGAGAAATGAAGAAGAGGGGACACATGTTGATGTAGAAGAGACATGAAGAAGAGGGGACACATGTTGATGTAGAAGAGACATGGAGAAGAGGGGACACATGTTGATGTAGAGAGACATGAAGAAGAGGGGACACATGTTGATGTAGAAGAGACATGGAGAAGGGGGGACACATGTTGATGTAGAAGAGACATGAAGAAGAGGGGACACATGTTGATGTAGAAGAGACGTGAAGAAGAGGGGACACATGTTGATGTAGAAGAGACGTGAAGAAGAGGGGACACATGTTGATGTAGAAGAGACGTGAAGAAGAGGGGACACATGTTGATGTAGAAGAGACATGAAGAAGAGGGGACACATGTTGATGTAGAAGAGACATGAAGAAGAGGGGACACATGTTGATGTAGAAGAGACATGAAGAAGAGGATTTTTGCACAATGGGTGGCCTTTAAGCTTGTGCTGCTCCTCTCTCTGCAGGCGGCCAGTCCTTCTTCAGCAGGAAGGACTCGATCCGCAGCCTCTACACCTCGCTGTACAACGAACTGAGGAAGGTGGTGTCGGGGGGACGTCACGGCGCTCCAGGCTCCGCCTCCTACCTGGAGGACCTGCTGTCTCACCTGTCGGAGCAGCTGTGCCACTTCACTCAGGCTCGCATGGACCTGTCCGAGCTCTACGAGAAGCTGCACGCGCTGAGCGGACAGAAGAGCCTCAACTCAGAGGAGCTGCTGAGCTCCATGCAGGCCGTCAGCTCTAAGTACTGCTCCAAGTGGGTACTAATACACACAAGTGGCTACTAATACACCCTCTTCTGCATCAACATGTGTCCCTAATACTAATACACACAAGTGGCTACTAATACACACAAGTGGCTACTAATACACACTAGTGGCTACTAATACACACACGTGGCTACTAATACACACACGTGGCTACTAATACACACAAGTGGCTACTAATACACACACGTGGCTACTAATACACACTAGTGGCTACTAATACACACTAGTGGCTACTAATACACACTAGTGGCTACTAATACACACTAGTGGCTACTAATACACACTAGTGGCTACTAATACACACAAGTGGCTACTAATACACACAAGTGGCTACTAATACACACAAGTGGCTACTAATACACACACGTGGCTACTAATACACACACGTGGCTACTAATACACACAAGTGGCCACTAATACACACTAGTGGCTACTAATACACACTAGTGGCTACTAATACACACTAGTGGCTACTAATACACACTAGTGGCTACTAATACACACAAGTGGCTACTAATACACACACGTGGCTACTAATACACACAAGTGGCCACTAATACACACTAGTGGCTACTAATACACACAAGTGGGTACTAATACACACAAGTGGCTACTAATACACCCTCTTCTGCATCAACATGTGTCCCTAATACTAATACACACAAGTGGCTACTAATACACACAAGTGGCTACTAATACACACTAGTGGCTACTAATACACACACGTGGCTACTAATACACACACGTGGCTACTAATACACACTAGTGGCTACTAATACACACTAGTGGCTACTAATACACACTAGTGGCTACTAATACACACAAGTGGCTACTAATACACACAAGTGGCTACTAATACACACAAGTGGCTACTAATACACACAAGTGGCCACTAATACACACTAGTGGCTACTAATACACACAAGTGGCTACTAATACACACTAGTGGCTACTAATACACACTCTTCTACATCAACATGTGTCCCTGCTACTAATACACACTAGTGGCTACTAATACACACCAGTGGCTACTAATACACACCAGTGGCTACTAATACACACCAGTGGCTACTAATACACACCAGTGGCTACTAATACACACCAGTGGCTACTAATACATACTAGTGGCTACTAATACACACAAGTGGCTACTAACACACACTAGTGGCTACTAACACACACAAGAGGCTACTAATACACACAAGAGGCTACTAATACACACAAGAGGCTACTAATACACACCAGTGGCTACTAATACACACCAGTGGCTACTAATACACACCTGTGGCTACTAATACACACCTGTGGCTACTAATACACACAAGTGGCTACTAATACACACTAGTGGCTACTAATACACACTAGTGGCTACTAATACACACTTGTGGCCACTAATACACACAAGTGGCTACTAATACACACTAGTGGCTACTAATACACACTAGTAGCTACTAATACACATAGTGGCTAGTGGCTAGTAATACACACTAGTGGCTACTAATACACACCAGTGGCTACTAATACGCACAATACTCCAGTACTGTGCTGATGTGCTTTACTGAGGTACTTTAGTTGAGTTTACCCTTTATCAATCAATCAATCAATGTTTATTTATATAGCCCAATATCACAAATGTTACATTTGTCTCAGTGGTCTTCACAGTGTGTACAGAATATCAGTATGACAATACGACACCCTCTGTCCTTAGACCCTCACATCGTACAAGGAAAAACTTCCAAAGAAAACCCAGTTTAAAGGGAAAAATGGGAGAAACCTCAGGGAGAGCAGCAGAGGAGGGATCCCTCTCCCAGGACGGACAGACGTGCAATAGATGCTGTGTGTAAATTGAAAAGATAATACATTTGCAACATAGGTAGTCCAAATGTTTGGAAATGCATGTGTGTATAATAGGAAGATGAATCCACGAGGATATCCATCCAGGACCGATGATCCAGGACCACAGCCACGACTCAAGATCCAGGGCTCGCGATCCAGGACACAAGACCGCAGGATCATCCATGACTCCGGATCCCAGCGTATAGAGACACCAAAAGGAAAGACATGTGGGGAAGCTGGGTTAATCGGAACATGAGAGTACACAGGTACAGACAGAGAGAAGGAAGAAGTAAGATGTCCCCCGACAACTAAGCCTATATCAGCAAAACTAGGGGCTGAATCTAATCAGCCCTAACTATAAGCTTTATCAAAAAGGAAGGTCTTAAGCGCACTCTTAAAAACGGATAGGGTGTCTGCCGCCCGAACACAAACTGGAAGCTGATTCCACAAATGTGGAGCTTGATAAGAAAAGGCTCTGGCTCCCATTGTACTTTTAGAGACTCTAGGAACAACCAACAACCCTGCATTCTTGGAACGCAATGCCCTAGTAGGACAGTAGGGTATAATGAGTTCTTTAAGGTAAGATGGCGCCTGCCCATTAAGGGCTTTGTAGGCGAGAAGAAGAATTTTAAATTCTATCCTGTGTTCTATAGGGAGCCAGTGTAAGGCAGCCAGAACAGGAGTATGTGGTCCCTTTTCCTAACTCTGGTTAGTACACGAGCCGCAGCATTTTGAATCAGCTGAAGCGACTTGACTGACTTCTTGGTACTCCCTGATAATAAAGAGTTACAATAATCCAGCCTAGAAGTAACAAATGCATGGACTAGTTTCTCTGCATCGTTTTGAGGCAAGATATGCCTGATTTTTGCAATGTTACGTAGATGGAAGTAGGCGGTCCTTGAAATTGATTTTATGTGGGCGTTAAAGGATAAATCCTGATCAAATATAACACCAAGATTCCTTACAGTCTCACTGGAGGCCAAATTAATGCCATCCATAGTTAGTATATCTTTAGATAATTTGTTTCGTAGATTCTTCGGGCCAAGTACAATAACTTCAGTTTTGGTCGTGTTTAACATCAAAAAGTTCAAGGTCATCCACGTTTTTAAGTCCTTAAGGCAGTCTTGAATTGTATTTAGATGATTAATTTCATCAGGCTTGATTGATAGATATAGTTGAGTATCATCCGCATAACAATGAAAGTTTACGGAATGATTCCTTATAATATTGCCTAACGGAAGCATATATAATGTGAACAAAATAGGTCCGAGCACTGAGCCCTGTGGCACTCCATGGCTAACTTTGGTTTGCGTGGAAGATTCATCGTTAACACGTACAAACTGAGAGCGTTCAGATAGATAGGACCTAAACCAGCCTAAAGCAGTTCCCTGTATGCCAACCAAGTGCTCTAGTCTTTGCAATAGGATATCATGGTCGATAGTATCAAATGCAGCACTGAGATCGAGCAAAACAAGAATAGAGACAAGTCCCTTGTCTGAGGCTATTAGAATATCATTTGTGACTTTAACCAGAGCTGTCTCTGTGCTATGATGTGTTCTAAAGACAGACTGAAAATCTTCAAATAAATCATTGTTTTTTAAGTAATCACACAACTGTTTTGCGACCGCTTTCTCACTATATCTATTTTACACCTTAAAGTAATGGTTATTTTTACTTTTTTTTTACTTTTACAAATACTGCTCCAAGTGGGTACTAATACACACAACTACTACAGCACTGTCGTTGTGTGCAATACTGACGTACTTTAGTTGAGTTTATTTGGACTGCACTATATTTCAGAGAGACATATTGTCCCTTTTACAAACTATACTTATTTGAGACCCTGAATTTCTGGTAATTTCCAAATAAATAAGGTTTTACATGATGATCAATTTATACAATATCATTCTTTCACTGCGGAAATCCTGCTTTTGAGTCATTTTAGTCCTTTTACGTCTTATTTAAGTGACAATGAAGCATTTCAGTTAATGTTCAGATCACAAGTTAAAGGTGGGTAAGAATGGAGAAAGCAGCTTGAGTGCGCTAGAATTTGAAAATACGCAGCCGGAACAAAATCTGCCACTTCCTCACAGAGCCCCGCCTCCAACACGCACGAACGCGCACATGACCAACGAGGGCACGAGATAAGTTTGTGCCCAGATGGGAGACTGACAGGCAGGTAGGCCATCCAGTTACTTTAGCCGGCTCAGATGATTGGTCGAGCTTTTTACAGCGCTACAGCTTCAACAGATGATATTTCTTTATGGATTTAATGTCAAAGCATTTCAATCAATCAATCAATCAATGTTTATTTATAGCCCAATATCACAAATGTTACATTTGTCTCAGTGGTCTTCACAGTTTGTACAGAATATCAGTATGACAATACGACACCCTCTGTCCTTAGACCCTCTGTCCTCAGACCCTCTGTCCTCAGACCCTCTGTCCTCAGACCCTCTGTCCTTAGACCCTCACATCGTACAAGGAAAAACTTCCAAAGAAAACCCAGTTTAAAGGGAACATGGGAGAAACCTCAGGGAGAGCAGCAGAGGAGGGATCCCTCTCCCAGGACGGACAGACGTGCAATAGATGCCGTGTGTAAAAAGCATTTCAGATATTCATTGCTATCGGACGTTAAGAGCATTCCATGGGATATAACAAAGTGTTTCTGAAGTGAATTACTTACCCCACCTTTAAGGATTTCTACAGTTGTGTCTTTAGGACTTAAACTCCACCAAAGAACACAATTAGCAGCTCTAAAAACAAACGTCTTCCGCCTCCTTTACCTGCTGTGTCCTGGATTATAATTTATTATATCATATACATTAATCTTGTTAGGGAGAGAGTGACATATCGGGGCTGGAGGAGGAAGACAATCTGCTTGAATCGCAAAAACACAAACCAACTTCTCCCTGGAGACGTGTCAGCAGAAACACACACACACACACACACACACCACACACCACACACACACATCACACACACACACACACACACACACACACACACACACACACACACACACACACACACACACTGTGGAGGGTGAAGGTGAATCTTCATGTCAGCAGACCTCAAGATATATGGGGAGCCTACATATTGTGTGTGTGATGTAGCAGCGTGTACTGTCTCTGTGTGTGTGTGTGTGTGATGTAGCAGCGTGTACTGTCTCTCTCTCTCTGTGTGTGTGTCTGAAGATTAGAATAAGTGTAAGGGAGTATTTGTGAAATAGTTTTATAAGGCATTTAACAGATAGCAGCATCGACTTGTCTGAGATTTAATAAAAATACACTTGAAATATGTTACGATGAATAACATTAAATAATGTGTATTTTAATTATATTATTATTTTTATAAGTTTTAATAATTTTTTTAGATTTGCTAACTTTAACTATTTTATAATCTTTTTTTCAAAAATTAGAGAGAATTAAAGGAACGGAATCAAAATGTATGAATAAGATAATTCACATAAATTACACATTTGTCTCGGAGGTCTTTACAGAGTGACTCGCCTACAAACAAGGCTTCAGTCACTACATGTGTTCTTACTCATCTCCTCCTCCTCCTCCTCCTCCTCCTCCTCCTCCTCCTCCTCCTCCTCCTCCTCCTCCTCCTCCTCCTCAGGTTCCACCACCCCATCCTGACTCGAGTGGAGGAATGTTTCCAGACTGAATTGGACGTTATTTTTCAGCTTCTTCGCTGCCAGGCTCAGATTTCCGAGTGGAGTTTCCTCCCCGCTCTGCTCAGTCTCCACGGCGCCAACTCCAAGCTGCTGGCCTGGGGTCAGTTGTTCCAGCGGCAGAAAGAGACCCGGAAGCACATGTTCGGAGGTCAGTCCCAGAAGGCCGTGCAGCCGCCCCACCTGTACCTGTGGCTGCAGCGCTTCCAGGTGTTGCTGCTCGCCAAGTTCAGCTTCTACTTCCACGATGCTCTGAGCCGGCAGACGGCAGCCGGGGACATGAAGGCGCTGACGGCCCGCACCGCGCCCGACTTCAGCGGGAAGATCTGCTCCTTCATCAGGAAGCACGATGCCAGCAACGTGTCGCTGGTGTTCGACAACAGATGCTCAGAGAGCTTCCAGGGACACGGGTACGGTCACTTTTTGATTCATTCTGTGTGACGGGCGAAGCCGCACACAGTATAGTATTCGACATACTTGCGTATCTCATCTTATTCTCCCGTTGTTTTTCAACTATCGCTCGGCTGGCCACAATTCCCACTCTTCATACATCATTAGGTGATCATTATGTAGGGACATTTGTCACGGCCGCACCGATACGCTCATTTAATCCAACAGACACATATAGCAAGCACGAGAGTCCTCAGGTGTTCATCTGGTGTCCTAAATACTCTGGTAGGATATTTAGCTGATTGGAGTTACAGTTTTTTACTTGGAAGCAATACTGCAGCACAATATTGTTAATACATTCTCTGTCAGGCTGGGTGTTTCTCAATGTCGAGGAAGGATGCCAGAGCCACTATTTCAAGCATGCTACGTCATCGAGTGCCGCCAAAGGACTGTTCCAATGTCCAGCATACTTGGAATCCTACCGAGCCCGGCGTACTTCGTTTGGAGACATTTCGAGGCTGCACATGTGTAGACTCCGCGGTCTTAAAATCCCCACAATGCTTTGCGCACGGACCAATTTCCCCAAATCTGTGGCGGACAATGTAAGGCGGGGCCTCTCATGTGACGCACACCTGCTCGCCTGTTCCACTCTTCGTTTTCCGAATGCCAGGAAGGATTCTTGCCTCGCTTCTGAATTAAGTGACTCGGAAGACATGTGCTACCAAGCAAGCGTCCTCGACATTGAGAAACACCCGCTGTCTCTCGTTCACTGGCAGGGCGTTGCCGTGGAAACGCTTTGATCTTTGAACACACCTGTTGGTCGTTACCTAAATCCAGTGGTAATCTAAAGATGTTCAGAAACGATGCAGGAATGCAAACATGTGATCAACAGTTCAAATAGTCGTTGTACTTTAACAACACAACTAATGCTATTAATACTTACTCAGTGGGGGTAATGTTCGCATCGGGACGCGCACCCAAGTTTCAGTCATACAGTCAGCATCTCTCTGCATTTTGTAGTTTATTCTACTATTTCAACATTTAGACAGTTTACATCCGGAAACACAAACAAAATGAGTAGGAGGGCAGAAAGCATCGCGTATACAGAGGAAGCCCCCCAAAGTACCTCTTATCTTAAAGGTCCCATGTCATGCTTTTCCGGTTATCGCCCGTCCCCTTGTGTTATGAAGGTTGTTCTGCATGTGAACGGTCTGCAGAGTCAGAACCCTCAAAGTACACCCTGTAGCGAGTAAACCTCTAACACAGAGAAGAACTCCCCAAAACGCCTCGTTGGAGATACGTCACTGTCCATTTGATTCTTCCGGGGACATCATGATGTCATCCGTACCCGGAACGAAATGGACCAATCCGTGGAGCCGTTACGTTAAGCCCCCGCTGATTGGTCCAAATTGACCAATCCGCGGACTTCCTCACACACTCAGTGCAGCTCAGCTGATCTCTCCTCCCTGGCTGCAGGCTGATAACAGACAGTTGGGATCGTGGCGAAATCCTCTCTGCAGACCCATTCTCACAGCGTCTATCAACCTTTTTCTTTCTCAATATCAAGCCACACTTATTGTTGTTACTTCGGCTGTGACTTTGTGTGTGCTCAGGGTGAGTTTGCCTGTGTATCGCTAAACAAGGAAACCACACCTCCACGGAGCTCAGCGCGATTCACAACGTCCCACTGTCCCGACCAATCAGAGCACACTGGGCTCACAGGGAGGGGGGGGGGCAAGATCTGCAACGAGCCGTTTAGTGGAGAGAGTGAATACACGTACTTTACAGAGATGCTGAGAAACCGATGTGAGTTTGGTATAAAGTATAAATCTATTCTAGTCGACCTCAACGATGGAACTATGATCAGTGGAAATGGCCGTGACACGGGACCTTTAACACCCACAACATGTCTCCTCCTCCAGGTACCATCACCCCCACTCGTACCGCGAAGCTCCTAAAGGCGTGGAGCAGTTTCCGGCCGTGGTGTCGCTGCCGACGGGCGAGCGTCCGCTCACCCATTGGCCGAACGTCATCATGATGATGGGCGACCGCGCCGCAGAACTCAACACGCTGGACAAGGTGGTTCACTTCTACGACGACAAGGTGACGAGCACCTACTTCCTGACCAGGCCGGAGCCACACTTCACGCTCGTGGTGATTTTCGACGGCAAGAAATCGGAGAAAGATCTTCACATCGCCGCTTTCCTGCAGGAGATCTCCGGCTCGCTGAGGAACACCAAGCCCTTCAGCTCGCTCAAACCCGGATCCAAGGGGTGAGGAAACGGCTCTGTGGGTTCTGTGGTCCAGCTTCAGTCCGTTGAGTTTCTGCGTCTATTATTTGTATTTCTTTGCATACACGTAAGACTGCAATGCAAACATTCAGATTATGAAATGTGCCAATAATGTTCCGGACCAAAAATGAATGCTTAATTTAACTTTAGATTTTAATTCTGTTTACTTTACGTTTGAATTGTCTTCATTGATCCAAGTTAAATAAAGCTTTGAGATTATTTCACATCTGGCTCAAGAAATGATTCACTGATCAAATACTTCTAAATCACAGCCCTAAATGTCATGCTGTCTTTTATTACTTTAACTTATGTTATAAGAATGTATGGTAAATATGACTTCGAATTGACATGTTTGGGGTGACTCTTTAAAGTAGAGACACTACATACTGATATACACCTGAACGTCAGCAGGAGAGGACTCTTTAAAGTAGAGACACTACATACTGATATACACCTGAACATCAGCAGGAGAGTACTCTTTAATGTAGACACACTACATACTGTTATACACCTGAACATCAGCAGGAGAGGACTCTTTAAAGTAGAGACACTACAGACTGATATACACCTGAACGTCAGCAGGAGAGGACTCTTTAAAGTAGAGACACTACATACTGATATACACCTGAACGTCAGCAGGAGAGGACTCTTTAAAGTAGAGACACTACAGACTGATATACACCTGAACGTCAGCAGGAGAGGACTCTTTAAAGTAGAGACACTACATACTGATATACACCTGAACGTCAGCAGGAGAGGACTCTTTAAAGTAGAGACACTACATACTGATATACACCTGAACATCAGCAGGAGAGTACTCTTTAATGTAGACACACTACATACTGTTATACACCTGAACATCAGCAGGAGAGGACTCTTTAAAGTAGAGACACTACAGACTGATATACACCTGAACGTCAGCAGGAGAGGACTCTTTAAAGTAGAGACACTACATACTGATATACACCTGAACGTCAGCAGGAGAGGACTCTTTAAAGTAGAGACACTACATACTGATATACACCTGAACATCAGCAGGAGAGGACTCTTTAAAGTAGAGACACTACATACTGATATACACCTGAACATCAGCAGGAGAGGACTCTTTAAAGTAGAGAGACTACATACTGATATACAGCTGAACATCAGCAGGAGAGGACTCTTTAAAGTAGAGACACTACATACTGATATACACCTGAACATCAGCAGGAGAGGACTCTTTAAAGTAGAGACACTACATACTGATATACACCTGAACATCAGCAGGAGAGGACTCTTTAAAGTAGAGACACTACACACTGATATACACCTGAACATCAGCAGGAGAGGACTCTTTAAAGTAGAGACACTACATACTGATATACACCTGAGCATCAGCAGGAGAAGACTCTTTAAAGTAGAGACACTACATACTGATATACACCTGAACATCAGCAGGATGGACTGTCTTTACTTTGATGGACTGTCTTCACTTTGATGGACTGTCTTCTGAATGGTTAAACATTTCTAATGGTGTACCACCAGGCTCTGTTTTAGGACCACTGTTATTCTCCTTATATATTAACAGCGTAGGTGATAATGTGGATGAAGCTACTTTACATTTTTATGCGGATGATACTGTGATGTTCTGTGCAGGTCCCTCCATTCAAAGAGGCTGGTGTTAAATTACAAGCTGTTTTTAACACTATCCAGACTCAGCTCTCTGAACTAAAGCTTCTTCTAAATGTGGATCAAACCAAGGTCATGCTCTTCTTAAAAGCTAAAAAGACACCAGAGCCTGTTTTAGATATTGTAACTACGCAAGGAACAAAACTTGAAGTTGTTGCCTGTTACAAATACCTGGGTATCTGGCTCGATGATTGTCTCTCTTTTAAACTTCATGTCAATAACCTGCTTAACAAACTGAGGGTTGGGCTAGGGTTCTTCTCCAGGAACAAGTCCTGCTTCTCGCTTGAGGCCAGGGAAACGCTCTGTGACCTTTGACCTGTGCTGGACTATGGGTGATTTGTTGTATATGAATGCACCTGCCCATTGCCTGAGCAAATTGGATGCTGCGTATCACAGTGCTCTGAGATTTGTCACAAATTGTAAAGCGCTGACTCATCACTGTACACTGTATACCAAGGCAGGTTTACCATCTCTCTCTGTACGGAGGCTCAGTCACTGGTACACGTTCATCTGTAAAGCTATGTTGGGTGAAACTCCCGTATTATATCTGCTCTCTGATCACACAGAGAGTTGCAAGCAGCTATTGTCTGAGGTCACATGATGTGGTCTTGTTAGATGTGCCGAGAGCAAGGACTGTCTCAGGTGAGACAGCTTTGATGTGTGCAGCTCCACTTGCTGGAACAATCTTCAGCAGGAATTGAAACTGAGCATCTCATTCCTCTGCATGTCTTTAGAGCTAGGCTAAATGAAATGCTTGCTGATACAATGGGCACTTGTAAATGTCTATAACTACGTATCCTGTAAATATAATGTATAATGTCCTTTATTGTTTCATGTTTCATGTGGAACCTATATGCTGCAGGTCTCCCTTGAAAAAGAGATCTATGATCTCATGGGACCAATCTGGATAAATAAAGGTTTGAAATGAAATGAAATGAGGAGAGGACTCTTTAAAGTAGAGACACTACATACTGATATACACCTGAACATCAGCTGGAGAGGACTCTTTAAAGTAGAGACACTACATACTGATATACACCTGAACATCAGCAGGAGAGGACTCTTTAAAGTAGAGACGCTACATAATGATGTACACCTGAACATCAGCAGGAGAGGACTCTTTAAAGTAGAGACACTACATACTGATATACACCTGGACATCAGCAGGAGAGGACTCTTTAAAGTAGAGACACTACATACTGATATACACCTGAACATCAGCAGGAGAGGACTCTTTAAAGTAGAGACGCTACATACTGATATACACCTGAACATCAGCAGGAGAGGACTCTTTAAAGTAGAGACACTACACACTGATATACACCTGAACATCAGCAGGAGAGGACTCTTTAAAGTAGAGACGCTACATTCTGATATACACCTGAACATCAGCAGGAGAGGACTCTTTAAAGCAGAGACACTACACACTGATATACACCTGAACATCAGCAGGAGAGGACTCTTTAAAGTAGAGACACTACAAACTGAAATACAAGAAGAAGTTGAAGAGACCACAGAGGTACAGAACACACCTGGAGGTTTATTGAGTGTTCAAACATTTAGCCACATCTCATTTAAAAGTTCCCCATCAGTTTTTAATGTCTTGAATGCTAATGTATTCAGGTTTATTTATAATATAAATACAACACGTCGATACAATCCATTTTGGCTATACGAGCTCGTCTTTAGGGAAGCTCAGTTTTCACATACAGCAACACTAACAGACAGAAAAACATCTCCGTTATTATGAAACACGTTCGAAGAGACCTCCCCCTGTCTGAGTTTAAAATGCACCCACATGTTAACGATGCTACATGCCGAGTACACCATCCTATACATCGGAGTGCAATGTCACAATGGGTTAATGCTAGAATTCAGAATTCAGTAATCTACTAAACAACTTTATGATTATTTCATTCAGAGTGCTGCTGCTCTTCGTTCAGGACATGCGTGAGTGGATTCTCAACTCCCCCCAAAACAAAAAGGATTTAAAAAGAAAAGGCACTTTCACACACACACACACATCTCAGCGCACACACACACACACACACACATTAGTTACCAGCCCTGTCGGAGGCCACATTCAGTGTGCTGTTCAAGTGTATTTATGTTTTTGTGGGCGTTTTGACACAAAGCCCCCCCCCCGTTAGCTTATAGTGAGTTTAAGGTTAACTAGTGACTTCAGTGACCACACACACACACACACACACACCACACACACACACACACACACACACACACCACACACACACACACACACACACACACACCACACACACACACCACACACACACACACACCACACACACACACACACACACACACACACACACACACACACACACCACACACACACACCCACACACACACACACACACACACACACACACACACACACACACACACACACACACACACACAGAAAGTGGCATGCTCTCCAAACTTGCGTGTTCTGGCACTCAAGGCAGGCATTAATAATCTATCGTCTATTTCTATTTTTGTGAGTCTGCACTTATACAAGGGAGCAGAACAAGGGCAGGCAAGCCACACACACACACACACACACACACAAAATCATACACCCCCTCGCACAGAAAAAGCTCTGTCTCTGGACGATTTCCTTTCCTTCAGAAAACACAGAAAGGCTGTTTTTTAAGTCAGCGGCTCGCTGGACATTCATCGATGGCCGAACAGTCGTTAAATATACGGAAACATTCATTAAATATCCGGGCGGACGTTGGTTAAATAATGTGGCGTCACTGACCACCTCGAGAGGCGTTTCGTGGTGTTTGAGGTGTACGTGAGCGTAGCAGCTGAAACCCAGTGGGAAATAAAAAAATTAAGTATAATTCACACACAGACGACGGGTAGCAGGAGCGCCGGAGGGGGGGGGGTCCTGATGAGAGACATTTCCATACGAGAGGAGAACACATTTATAAATATCATTGTGTAAATATGTGGTAATTTTTCTGGGATGATATTCTCAAAACAAATACATATTTAAATATATTTGTGACTTTAAATATTTTCTCTTGTAAACCAGATATTCTCTTGTGTCAGAGATCAAAGCCACGTTTTAGGAGAAAAAACCTCTCAGCGAGTAAATGGAAAAACGTGGATATTCTCTCACATTTATGGCTTTAATCTCTGGGAATACTTAATCATATATATTTTCTCATAAATAGCATTTCTTCTGAGCGTCACACGGGGAAAGAAACTCTTGATTTCGAGTTTAAAATCCAAGAGAATATTCAAGTTTATTTATCCGTTTTCTTTCTCGTAAAATGGTCGTATTGGAAAGTCAGATTTCTTTCTCAGAATATCCCCCCCCTCTCCTGCGTCTGATTTAAATGTTGCCCCCCTTCAGTTCTCGAGAACTCATCGTTCAGTCGTTGTTGATCCTTCTTCCTCCTTCAGTCTCTCAGACGCCGCAGCCAGTCTTTCAGTCTTTGATAAGCAGCAGCAGGCTCTTCCTCCTCCTCCTCCTCTTCCTCCAGCCTATCGTCAGTACAGCACAGCCAACATCCACGTCACTGAAACTACATTTCCCCTTTCTTCTTGAACTACATCCCCCATGTTCCCCCTCCCCTCCTCATATACAGGACCCTGTCTTTCCCTCAGCTAGACTCTGATAAATGCTTCAACACACGGAGAAATAAACCCCTACACACCGAGATACACACCTGACGACACACAATATCATAGCTCATATTTTAGATTATTACTACGGCAACACTTCCTCCATGGAGACCCTCATGTTGATTAAGACCCTGTTTCGGCCCGGTTTGACCCTGATTCGGCCTCTTCTGGCTCACATGGTGCAGGATTTGTCCAGCGGAGGTGGCAGAGGCGGGGTGTTGCTCTTAGGGGGTACCATGGGTTTGGGTTTCAGGGCGGGGGGCCGTAGGGGGGGTCCCATACGAGCGGCCGCCACGGGTTTAAATGACCCCAGGGTGTCTGGGGAGGGGTTTGAGGGTCGAGGAGGGGGTCCTGGGAGAGGAATTAGAGGACTCAGAGGACTCAGAGGACTGGGGGTACCCGGGGTAACGGGGGTACCCGGAGTCCCTGGGGTGCTGGGGGTGCTGTGGGGGCTGGGTGACTCTGAGGAGCAGGGGGTGGGGGGGCCGTTCTTCACCATCTCTAAAGTATCCAGAACCACGTCGGGGGCCGGGCGGCGAAACTCTCCGAGGGCCACGCTCACCGTCTCCTCGATGTCCTGAGGCAGGTAAAGATAGGTTTGGGGGTGGGACTTGAAGACCCTTCCTCTGAGAAACTGGGATGTTCCTTTTATTTAATGATTTATTTTGTGGTGAGATATTAATTATGCTACAATGACATTAATGCATGAAAAAAATGAAAAGGCAAATTATAAAATAAATAATGATTCATTCATTTAAATATCTTTTCAAACAAAACATTGATATTAATGACGATAACACATTTTTTAATAAAAAGGAAAGAAACAATATATAAAATAATGATAAAAATGGCAATATGATTGTAAAAATGTATAGTTTTAGCAACACATGCTTTACAGTATATACATCTTGAAATGTAAGAAAAAAAATACACGTAAAAGTTCAGGCAAATGGAGAAAAAAAGTGTAATTTTGAAATGTATCGAAATGTAAAATAATATACATAATAATGAGAATAGATAATAAATTGTGAATGAAATGTGTGTGTGTGTCTCTGTATAGTGTGTGTCTCTGTATAGTGTGTGTGTGTGTGTCTCTGTATAGTGTGTGTGTGTCTCTGTATAGTGTGTGTGTGTGTGTGTGTGTCTCTGTATAGTGTGTGTGTGTGTGTGTGTGTGTGTGTGTACCTGAGCCAGTGTGCGGTGTTGCTCGGTGAATCCGTGGTTCCCGCTGCTGGACCTCCTGATGAGGGGCGTGTCCTCGGGGCGCCGCAGCAGGGAGTCATGGCGACTCATGGTAACGGCTGCTGAGCGGCGGCGTCGCTCGGGGCTGTTGTCGAGGGGAGGGGTCATCACCTGACCCAGGGGGGGGGTCATCACCTGACACACAAATACATATTGTTCTTGTAAACCCGATATTCTGATGTGTAAAGAAACATGAATATTTTTTTTACTATAAAAAACCTTCTTAATTGAGCGGTGCAGTGACGAGTCCTAAAACCCGGAAGTGAGTTAGCATTTCACCACTTCCTGTTCCCTTGTCTCAGAGCCAATGGGATCTCTCCGTAGGGTTTAGGAAACTATCTGAACTAAGGTCTGTGGTTGAGACACATTTAAGAGACGGATCACGTTTTGTTCTACGACATTAAATCCATCAGCAGTGACCTCGCAGGTGATTTCTGAAGAGTTGAGGTGTCTGAGAAACGATGGTTGTTACCAAGTGGCTGAATAGGACTACAGAAGTTGTACGTCATTACGCCGAACACTCCTCTAAGTTTGTTTGCCCTGTTCTGCTTGAGAGCAAGTCCCTGCTTCCTGCAAAGTGTTCAAACAAACGCTTCAACTCGTACCATTTAGAATCTGTATGTTTGAATCTGGATCTTAACGTTGAGCTCGTGCTGCTGGACTTGCCTGGAGTTCCTTTGTAGCATAACGTTAGCATTTTGCTTCTGGACATTAGATTTATGATTCGGAAATGATAAAAGTAGACGTGTGGAGATTATCCGGCTGAACAAAACGTGCATTTATCAAACAGGTTTGTTTTCCACAGACCTTATGTCTTACAATATTCCAAAAATCCTATGGAGAAACAAACCGCCCAGTGTCGGTAGCCTCAGAATTTCTATCCACCTGGGCCTGCAATGACTTTGCCTCCTTCTTCACTGACAACATCATGCAAATTAGACAGGCAGTCAGTGCCTCTGCATCAGGTACAGCCAATGTGTTGTCCCTGTGTCCACCTAAAGCCATTCCAGACACCATGTCACAATTCCGTCTGATAAATGCTAAAGACCTGGAAGACATTATCCAACATCTGAAATGCTCCTCCTGTAGCCTCGACAGCATCCCTTTCAAAACAGTTTTCCCTGCTTAGCCTCAGATCTACTACACATTGTAAACAAGTGTCTTCAATCAGGTGTATTTCCACAGGCCCTGCAAACTGCAATAATTAAACCGCTCCTAAAAAAGCATAACCTAGACGCAACCATAATGAATAACTACAGGCCAATATCAAACCTTCCCTTTAAGCAAATTAATTGAAAAAGCTGTTTTTCAACAGTTAAGTAATTTCATGTTTTTAACTGACGGTTTTTATGTGTTTCAGTCGGGCTTTGGACCTAACCACAGCACTGAGACTGCACTTGTTAAGGTCTTAAATGACATCCATTTGAACACAGTCAGTGGCAGAATATCAGTGTTAGTATTATTAGATCTCAGCGCTGCCTTTGATACTGTTGACCACAACATATTGCTAGACCGTCTAGAAAACTGGGTGGGAGTTTCAGCAACAGCTCTAAACTGGTTTGGCTCCTACTTGAAGGACAGAACAAACTTTGTCTCAATAGGCAATTACAAATGAACCCTGATAAATATGTCATGCGGGGTTCCTCAAGGCTCCATCTTAGGACCTTTGTTTTTTAATATTGATATGCTACCTCTGGCTGAAATGAGAGAGAGAGAGAGAGAGAGATTCCAGGTTGTTGTGTTGAGAATATTCAGGAGAATATTTGTCATTGTTCAAATGATAATAAACAAACATTTGCATAAAGCAAATTTTTCCACTCATATGTTGATAAGGGTATTAAAAACTTGAAAAATATTCCTCTAAGGTACATTTAGAACAGATACAAAATGTCCGATTAATTTGCGATTAACTATTTTAATCGACTGACAGCCCTATATGTTATATATTTATAGAGGGGGGGGGGTCCTCACCTGTCCACGGCCCAGCAGCAGCTCTCGGGGGCTGAAGTGACCCGTCGTCACCGGGGGGGAACCGCGGTCCATCATCACCCCACCTCCGTTACCATGGCAATCAGAGGAGCGACCGAGGGGGCGCCGGAACAATCCGTCCGTACGCTTCCTGCGGTGACTGGAAACAGGAAGTAGAAACAAACTGTGAGCTGTGAGGGAACAGGAAGTCTATTCAGGGTGATTAATGGAGACATTACAGGTTAGTTACAACAATCAGAATGATCTCAACGTAGTGGTAATACATGTAGTAACTCATCTGAGAGTGGTGAAGGGGATAACACTCCGACACAAACCGTATAATATACCTCGTCTTAACTTTTAAGGAATTCTCTGAGATTCTTAGAATATCTTATATCCATCTTTTCCCCATAGAATAAGGATAATAGAGAATATCAAGTAATATCAAAGATCAAGAAACTCATATATGACTAATATTATCCCATTTCCCAAGGTTGCTTTCACACATACACTCCCTTTATTCTCGTACACCTCTCCTCCTCAGACTTCCTGCATGTGAGAGAGGTGTGTTTCGTCTCCGGAGGATCAGAGTGCTAACAGCGTGATGAACACTCAGGTATTTTTAGAGGCGACAGCAGAGGTGTTTATATTCTCTCTCTGTGAGATAAGATAAGATGGACCTTCAGTAGTTTAACAGCAACAGGGTGAGAATGAAAAACAGGACAGAACAGATTCACACAGATTAGAGATGAATACAATTAAAGAGAAAAATACAATTATATACTGTACAGGTAAGTAACTTTAAAAGGAATTAAAATGAACATATATACATATTAGATATATTTACATGTATGTGTGAAAACCAGAGGTGGGAAGTAGTACAGTAACAAATACTTCGTTGCTGTACTTGAGTACATGTTTCTGGTATCAGTACTTTACTCCACTACTTATATTTCGACGACTTTTTACTTTGACTTCTTACATTTTGAACTCAAATACCTGTACTTTCTACTTCTTACATGTTGAACCCAAATACCTGTACTTTCTACTTCTCACATGTTGAACTCAAATACCTGTACTTTCTACTTCTCTCATGTTGAACTCAAATATCTGTACTTTCTACTTCTTTCATGTTGAACTCAAATACCTGTACTTTCTACTTCTTACATGTTGAACTCAAATACCTGTACTTTCTACTTCTTACATGTTGAACTCAAATACCTGTACTTTCTACTTCTTACATGTTGAACTCAAATACCTGTACTTTCTACTTCTTACATGATGAACTCAAATACCTGTACTTTCTACTTCTTACATGTTGAACTCAAATACCTGTACTTTCTACTTCTCACATGTTGAACCCAAATACCTGTACTTTCTACTTCTTACATGTTGAACCCAAATACCTGTACTTTCTACTTCTTACATGTTGAACTCAAATACCTGTACTTTCTACTTCTTACATGTTGAACTCAAATACCTGTACTTTCTACTTCTCACATGTTGAACTCAAATATCTGTACTTTCTACTTCTTTCATGTTGAACTCAAATACCTGTACTTTCTACTTCTTACATGTTGAACTCTAATACCTGTACTTTCTACTTCTTACATGTTGAACTCAAATACCTGTACTTTCTACTTCTTACATGTTGAACTCAAATACTTGTACTTTCTACTTCTCTCATTTCCCAAACAGCTGGTTCCTTTAGTCTGAATGTGTGTTTGGTGCGTGATCATTATTCTTTAGAGTCACTGCGTGCCTATTGGTTGGAACACGATCCGTGTATCCATCACTTCCTGGTCTTCTCTAAAGAAGAGGGACCAATGGAAACGTTGTCATGTTGCCGTTGGTCACCATGGAAACATTCATTAGCTAACAATGACATTATTGTTCTATTGATATAAAGGGAGGTCAGGTACTCTTTAAAGCAGCTGCTAGTTATGGGTACTTTCTACTGAAGGACACTTCAAAGCCTCTTTACTTTGACTTGAGTAAAGAAGTTTAGTCAGTACTTCTCCTTTCACCATAGTATTTTTAAACACGAGTATCTGTACTTCTACTTGAGTAAAGGATGTGTGTACTTGTGTATTTCATGTTGGAGTGCGTGGTACATGCTGACCTGTTGTAGGTGTCGGGGGGGCGCGGGTCGGTGGGGGAGCTCAGCTCGCTGCGGGACCTCTTGTCGTCGCTGCTGTCGCTGTCCGCCTTCTGGCTCAGAGACTCGGACATCACCTCGTTCCTGCAGAGAGGGAGAGGAGAGGGGCTCCATCAGGACTAACATCGGGAAAACTGTCGGATAACGGATCGATACGGAGCGCAGAGAGACTTCCTGTCCGGTGTAATGGTGATCAATAAGCAGCGAATCCTCCTCATCCATCAGTGACTCTGACTGAAGGCTGATCACTGCTTAGAGATTACAGCGCTCTATGGTGTTAAATAATGTCATAAAAAGGTCATTCTAGAAACAAAACTGTCTTAGTCGTTTTTTTACGAGCAACTTAATGCAACTGGATTTACTAAATGTATGTACACTGTATGTAAAATATTTCAAAAATAAAAGCACAGTTAGATTTAATTTAAAACACATATATATATATTTAAAAAAGAGATTTCAAAATAAAAGCACATGTAATAAAAAACATATACAGTATATCATTTTTTTTATATGTATTTCAAAATAAGAGCACATTTAGATTCAATAAAAAAAAATATATATATATTTTAAAAAAATAGGGATTTCAAAATAAAAGCACATTTAGATTTAATTAAAAAATATATATATTATATTTAAAAAAAGGTAATTCAAAATAAAAGAAGTTTATAAATGTAGATTGAATAAAAAGAAAAAAAACCCAAATGTATATATTTTTTAATGGATTTCAAAATAAGAGCCTGCTGAGCACTCGCCTGTCCTTCAGCACGATGTACTGGTGCGGCACGAGGCCTCGGCTGCCGTTGCTCCGCCCCTCCCACCAGTCATGTGACGCGCGCTGGAACAGCTGCAGCGACGCCCCCTTTTTAAAGGAGAGTTCGCGAACCGACCGACCCACGTAGTCGAACCTCGCCACCGCCTCCACGCCTTCACCCTCTATAGGGGAGAGGAGGGAGGGGGGGGAGATGAAGAGAAGAGCCACCTGTCAATCAAACGTCTCTAAGGCTTTTGTTCCTCCCCATTGCTACACCAATCAGATAACAGTGTTGAAACAGTATTTTTCTATTAAATCGGAAACGGATAAGATAGATGAGAAGGGAGGCAGGATGAAAGAGGGGGGGGGGAGGAGAAATCTCCATGGCTGCTGTTGCCGTAGCAACCTCTCTCCAGCAGAGAGACACACACACACACACACACACACACACAGGGGGGAGTGTGTGGGAGGATGTTGTGAAGGTCAGAGGTCGGCGTACCCTCGTCGCTGGTCTGAGTCTCGGTGCCTCCATCAGGCTCTGCTTCCTCCAGAGCTCCTGGTTCACTGAAGGGACTCTCACTGAGGAGGAGGAGGAGGAGGAGGAGGAGGAGGAAGAATCAGATTAACACAGGATCCGAAATGGAGGATGCACAGATGGAAGAAAAGGCTGCCAATGAAGCGTTTAGACAGCAGAACACGATTATAGATTCTAGATACATTTCAAACTAAAACCAAAACCGCTGAAGAAAGACTAGCAACATTTCCCAATCTTTCAAAATGTCAAGCAAAACATTTCTATAATCTTGGGAGTGTTGTTTCTTAAATTAAAGGGGCCCTATTCTGAATAATGTTCAAAAAGCTCTTTATTTTTCTCACGCTGCAGCACCTCTTTTCACCCTCTGTCTGAAACCAGAGCCCAGTCTGCTCTGATTGGTTAGCTGGCCGGCTCTGTTGTGATTGGTCAACCAGCTTAGAGATGTCCCCTCCCTTAGCCTATCACGTACAATGTGTTGGAGCGCTAGCCAATAGAAGCGAAAGTGTTCCAAAGCGATGACACTGTGTTCCGGAACTTTGTGTTCTGATTGGTCCCCTCACACCCCCAAAAAACAGAATAGGGCCTCTTTAAGGAAAGCGTTCTGATTGGTCCCCTCACACCCCAAAAAACAGAATAGGGCCTCTTTAAGGAAAGCGTTCTGATTGGTCCCCTCACACCCCAAAAACAGAATAGGGCCTCTTTAAGGAAAGTGTTCTGATTGGTCCCCTCACACCCCAAAAACAGAATAGGGCCTCTTTAAGGAAAGTGTTCTGATTGGTCCGCTCACACCCCAAAAACAGAATAGGGCCTCTTTAAGTACAGTGTTCTGATTGGTCCCCTCACACCCCAAAAAACAGAATAGGGCCTCTTTAAGGAAAGCGTTCTGATTGGTCCCCTCACACCCCAAAAACA
Organism: Champsocephalus esox; assembly: GCA_036324585.1. Lineage (NCBI taxonomy): Eukaryota > Metazoa > Chordata > Actinopteri > Perciformes > Channichthyidae > Champsocephalus > Champsocephalus esox. The sequence continues at coordinate 25,571,337 of CM070492.1, forward strand.
GAATAGGGCCTCTTTAAGGAAAGTGTTCTGATTGGTCCCCTCACACCCCAAAAACAGAATAGGGCCTCTTTAAGGAAAGTGTTCTGATTGGTCCGCTCACACCCCAAAAAACAGAATAGGGCCTCTTTAAGGAAAGTGTTCTGATTGGTCCCCTCACACCCCAAAAACAGAATAGGGCCTCTTTAAGTACAGTGTTCTGATTGGTCCCCTCACATCCCAAAAAACAGAATAGGGCCTCTTTAAGTACAGTGTTCTGATTGGTCCTCTTTATTAAAGTGTTCTGATTGTCCCCTCACACCCCAAAAACAGAATAGGGCCTCTTTAATTAGTGTTCCGATTGGTCCTCTTTAATTAAAGTGTTCTGATTGGTCCCCTCACCAGTACTGGTCCCCTGTCATGCACTTCTCGTAGACGGGCCCCGGCAGCTCCTTGGTGTCGGGGAAGATGTTGTCGTGGTTGAGGATGACCGTCTTGATGACCTCATTAACGTGCGCCTGGCAGGCCACCTGGTCCAGGGCGTCGGGGGTGGGCAGCAGCGTCGGCCCGAACACGATGGCCAAGTTCCCAGAATCCATCATGTTCTCATCGCTGTACTGGGACAGACTGGGAGAAACATCGGGGGAATAAGTTCACTTTGAAAAGCTTTTACACTTGATTCTGATCACTTGTTATTATCAAAAATGTGAAGCTAAAATCCTCCAAATCTATGACATGAAGCTCAGCGCAAGTTCAACCAGATGTTACTGCTCTCTCTCTGATCGGGGGCGTCCCTCCCCAGCTTAACCAATCACGCTCTATTCTCACAAGCCTATCATTGCGCTCCGCTAACCCTTTTAAATCTGCTCTCCCCTCTGACAGCTGTCATTTCAGGTGACTCAACGCAACCCTCCTCCCCCCCTTTTCACCTGCTGTCCCTCTGAATCCAGGGTCAAGCTAAGCCCCTCCCCTTCAGACCGACCCAACCATCCATTCACCACCACCAGGGTCAAGCTAAGCCCCTCCCCTTCAGACCGACCCCAACTATCCATTCACCACCACCAGGGTCAAGCTAAGCCCCTCCCCTTCAGACCGACCCCAACCATCCATTCACCACCACCAGGGTCAAGCTAAGCCCCTCCCCTTCAGACCGAACCCAACCATCCATTCACCACCACCAGGGTCAAGCTAAGCCCCTCCCCTTCAGACCGAACCCCAACCATCCATTCACCACCACCAGGGTCAAGCTAAGCCCCTCCCCTTCAGACCGACCCCAACCATCCATTCACCACCACCAGGGTCAAGCTAAGCCCCTCCCCTTCAGACCGACCCCAACCATCCATTCACCACCACCAGGGTCAAGCTAAGCCCCTCCCCTTCAGACCGAACCCAACCATCCATTCACCACCACCACCAGGGTCAAGCTAAGCCCCTCCCCTTCAGACCGACCCAACTATCCATTCACCACCACCAGGGTCAAGCTAAGCCCACTCCCCTTCAGACCGACCCAACCATCCATTCACCACCACCAGGGTCAAGCTAAGCCCCTCCCCTTCAGACCGAACCCCAACCATCCATTCACCACCACCAGGTCAAGCTAAGCCCCTCCCCTTCAGACCGAACCCAACCATCCATTCACCACCACCAGTGTCAAGCTAAGCCCCTCCCCTTCAGACCGAACCCAACCATCCATTCACCACCACCAGGGTCAAGCTAAGCCCCTCCCCTTCAGACCGAACCCAACCATCCATTCACCACCACCAGGGTCAAGCTAAGCCCCTCCCCTTCAGACCGACCCAACCATCCATTCACCACCACCAGGGTCAAGCTAAGCCCCTCCCCTTCAGACCGAACCCAACTATCCATTCACCACCACCAGGGTCAAGCTAAGCCCCTCCCCTTCAGACCGAACCCAACCATCCATTCACCACCACCAGGGTCAAGCTAAGCCCCTCCCCTTCAGACCGACCCCAACCATCCATTCACCACCACCAGGGTCAAGCTAAGCCCCTCCCCTTCAGACCGAACCCAACTATCCATTCACCACCACCAGGGTCAAGCTAAGCCCCTCCCCTTCAGACCGACCCTAACCATCCATTCACCACCACCAGGGTCAAGCTAAGCCCCTCCCCTTCAGACCGAACCCAACTATCCATTCACCACCACCAGGGTCAAGCTAAGCCCCTCCCCTTCAGACCGAACCCAACCATCCATTCACCACCACCAGGGTCAAGCTAAGCCCCTCCCCTTCAGACCGACCCTAACCATCCATTCACCACCACCAGGGTCAAGCTAAGCCCCTCCCCTTCAGACCGAACCCAACCATCCATTCACCACCACCAGGGTCAAGCTAAGCCCCTCCCCTTCAGACCGACCCAACCATCCATTCACCACCACCACCAGGGTCAAGCTAAGCCCCTCCCCTTCAGACCGAACCCAACCATCCATTCACCACCACCAGGGTCAAGCTAAGCCACTCCCCTTCAGACCGACCCAACTATCCATTCACCACCACCAGGGTCAAGCTAAGCCCCTCCCCTTCAGACCGACCCCAACCATCCATTCACCACCACCAGGGTCAAGCTAAGCCCCTCCCCTTCAGACCGACCCAACCATCCATTCACCACCACCAGGGTCAAGCTAAGCCCCTCCCCTTCAGACCGACCCAACCATCCATTCACCACCACCAGGGTCAAGCTAAGCCCCTCCCCTTCAGACCGAACCCAACTATCCATTCACCACCACCAGGGTCAAGCTAAGCCCCTCCCCTTCAGACCGAACCCAACCATCCATTCACCACCACCAGGGTCAAGCTAAGCCCCTCCCCTTCAGACCGAACCCAACCATCCATTCACCACCACCAGGGTCAAGCTAAGCCCCTCCCCTTCAGACCGAACCCAACAAGCCATCACAAATACATGGATAAAAGTTACAGTGCAGTCTAAGATATGAATAGTTTAATTAAAAGCAGCGACAAAAAGAAAAGTCTTCAGCCTGCATTTAAAAGTAGTCAGACTTTCCTGGGGAGAAAAAAGTACCAATTTCTATTGGCTGGGCGGATTGCAAACCACGCCCTGTAAAACTCTGAAAAGCTTTGTGAAGCCGCCATTTTATTTGCTGGCATTAGCATTATTAGCATTAGCATTAGCCCCCGCGCAGAAACGCAGAGAGTCTAACTTATGGCAACACCAAATGAAACGTGGGAGCGGTGGAGATGAGGAGGTGTCGGCGTTCTGGAGATTTACTCGGAAGGCTTCAGTAGAAGCTGCTGGGAGTCCCAGCAGCTGCTACTGAAGCCTTCCCCAACTCCGGGGACTTCCGGCTGGGGACTCCGGGCGGCAGTATACGCCGTGAAGTGGGTTGCGGCCTGCCAGTAAACCCAAAGCAGAAGAAGAAGAAGAAGAAGTGACGTCAGCGGCTTAATTTGTGTAATCTTCCCTCAGGGACTTATTCCGGTGTGAACGCGATCTGTACTTAGTTCCATCGGGGAACTAAGTGCTGGGAACTAAGTACGGCAAAGTACTGAAAGCGGCTTATGTGTGTTTCATCGGAGTGTGTGTTTCATCAGAGTGTGTGTTTCATCAGAGTGTGTGTTTCATCGGAGTGTGTGTTTCATCAGAGTGTGTTTCATCAGAGTGTGTGTTTCATCGGAGGGCGTACTGACTGGTTGAGGAAGGCGAACAGGTATCTCATGACGATCAGAGTGGCCCTCGGGACGCCCAGCAGGATCTTGCGGACGCACTGAGCCCTCTCATACATGTTCTCTATTCCTGAAACACAAAGAGCAGAGAGACGTCAACAACACAACAACACATCCGCGGAAATAAACAACAACATGTGAAACATCTCTGCTGGGGAGGAGACGCTGCAGAGAAGCAAAGAGTCCGCTGAAGATACAAGAGATGCAGTTATATAGAGCAGGGGTGTCAAACTCAATTTCATCACGGGCCACATCAGCATTATGGCAGCACTCAAAGGGCCGGTTGTAACTTTAAGACTATATAAAAATACATATATAAATATTTAACATATATAAAATAATGTATTATATGACATCATTGCCTCATCATTGGATTATTATCGGATAGGGTAAAAGCTTCAAAGATAACTACGTCTGAAAGAAGAAGTCTAGGGCAAATAAGTGCAAGTCTCTTCAGTGAGAATGTCACAAAATTATTTTAAAAGAAAAGCCATATTCTGAAAAAAAAGTGAAATAGTGACATTTTGAAAAAAAAGTGACATTCTGAAAAAAAAGTGACATTTTGAAAAAAAAGTGACATTCTGAAAAAAAAGTGACATTTTGAAAAAAAAGTGACATTAAAAAAAAAGTGACATTTTGAAAAAAAAGTGACATTTAAAAAAAAAGTGACATTCTGAAAAAAAAGTGACATTAAAAAAAAAGTGACATTCTGAAAAAAAAGTGACATTTTGAAAAAAAAGTGACATTAAAAAAAAAGTGACATTTTGAAAAAAAAGTGACATTAAAAAAAAAGTGACATTAAAAAAAAATCTAATTTTAGATGCATTGTGGGACATGTAGTTTATGGACATCGTGCATCTGTAAATCGGCATGTAACCGTATAATAAACATATTACATTCTTTCAGAGCTCTTGCGGGCCACATGAAATGAAGTCGCGGGCCGGATTTGGCCCCCGGGCCTTGAGTTTGACACCCCTGATATAGAGGGTCATGTCGTTGTTTTTTTATATCTTAATCACCTTGGATTCCTCTTTAATAATGGGCTCACTTTTAGATGTGAGTGAAATGGCCTGGAGGAGAGGTTAGCAACAGATAACACAAAGAACAACGTATACAATGTCAGTTTTTAATGATTTTGAAGGAACATTTATTCACTACTGTCAGAGATATATAATGATATCTGTGGTGTGAGCGTGGACTTCTGTAATTATATTATATTCAGCTAAACTTAGAGATTCACACAGCTAACGATCATGTTTCGGGTTATAATACGTTAGTGGAGGTTAGCTTAAATTCTGATACTAATGTTAACGCTGCAAAATAGGCTGATTTCTCTTTCTGAAAAAAGCCATTTCAGAGTCAGAATATGTGGCTTATGAACTTAATACGGTGGCGACTCAAAGGCAGAGGAATTGTTCATGAGTGATGTCTCCAAATAAACCTTCAATAAACCTTAAAGGGGACCTATCGTACAAAATGCACTTCTCTACATCAATGTGTCCCCGGTGTGTCCCCGGTGTGTCAGGGAACTCACGCAGCGTCAGGAAATAAACCCTCTCTCTTTTCCTCCGTACCCAAATCTCTAAAAACGGGGAACAACGGAGCTGATCCAGATTTGCGTCCGATATGACGTCACATCTGAAATGTGGACCCACGGGCCAATCAGAAACGTTGCTGTCAGAAACAACGCCCGACTGTTTTGGACGTAATATGGTCGGTGTTTACATTAGCATCGCTAACACTCAGAGCTAACCTGTGCTGGAGAGCATGTGTGTGAAGAAGCAGGAAGTAGAAAGGAAGAGAGAAAGCCTTTGAGCTCCAGACTGTTTCAGAGAGAATTAGGGACGTAACGATACCAAAAACTCACGGTACGATATTTATCGCGATAATTATTAAATAATAAATCTGATTTGTAGCATTTTAGTAGATAGTAGTATTTTAAAGTGTCAACAATATAATAATCAGACCCTGCAATAGAATAAATCAAGTTTCACTTTAGTTTTTCAAGTGACTCATCTCTCTCTCTCTCTCTCTCTCTCTCTCTCTCTCTCCTCTCTCTCTCTCTCTCTCTCTCTCTCTCTCTCTCTCTCTCTCTCTCTCTCTCTCTCTCTCTCTCTCTCTCTCTCCTCTCTCTCTCTCTCCTCTCTCTCTCTCTCCCTCTCTCTCTCTCTCTCTCTCTCCTCTCTCTCTCTCTCGCTCTCTCTCTCCTCTCCTCTCTCCTCTCTCTCGCTCTCTCTCGCTCTCTCTCTCGCTCTCTCTCTCGCTCTCTCTCTCGCTCTCTCCCTCTCTCTCTCGCTCTCTCTCTCGCTCTCTCTCTCGCTCTCTCTCTCTCTCTCTCTCTCTCTCTCTCTCGCTCTCTCTCGCTCGCTCTCTCTCCTCGCTCTCTCTCTCTCTCTCTCTCTCTCGCTCTCTCTCTCTCGCTCTCTCTCTCTGGCTCTCTCTCTCGCTCTCTCTCTCTGTCTCTGTCTCTCTGTCTCTCGCTCACTCACTCACTCAGCGTCATCAAGGGTATCTTTCAGGAATGTGAGCACGTCCACATGTCCAGGTAGAAGCTGGGAGGTGTGGGCGTCCCCTGCTGTGGAAACAACTCTCTCGCTTGGTACTGATGTTGCTGGGACAGAGAGACATGCGTTGCCATGGGCGACAGCAGCGGGTCAAACTGTGTCTCTCCACCTCTTCAAACACAATACAGTGTTTGCCAAGAAGCTGAGGCTTATTGACAGAGATATAAATATACTGTTGGTACTTGTCCATGTCTCTAGGTGTGTACATGTAGCCCTGTAATACAATGTCCTTTTGTGTTATCTGTTGTTTCATGTTCATGTTGTCCTACTTGCTGCCATGTTGGACAGGTCTCCCCTGAAAAAGAGATCGATGATCTCAACGGGACCATCTGGTTGAATAACGGTTTAAAAAAAAATCGCGGTAGATTTTGTCCCACGACGGCATTAAGACATTTATTTACCGCGATATTCGATATATCGTTACATCCCTAGAGAGAGTCCTTGATAATCCATGATATGGCGTTTCATCACGGCAGCATTTAGTTTAGACGGTAGCTGCCGGGTCCCGCGTGAGCTCAGACCCCTCCTCTTTAAAGCTTCATAGACATGTTTTTAATATACTTGTATATATCTGAGAGCTGTGCTGCTGGCTAAAGACAGCATGATAGGTGACCTTTAAAGGATGCGAGTGTTAGAGAGACGAGGGACTCACGGACGCAGGACAGCAGGTCATTGAACCTCTCTTTGGGGAACAGAGGGTTCTCCAGACCTCTGAAGTAAAGCTTCAACACCCCGGCCACAGAGTTGATGTCGTGGTTACTCTCCTCGTCGATCAGAGGGTCGTTTCCTTCAATAGCAAGCACACACAGACAGAGAGGGGGGGTTAAACACTTCCTGGAGCTGCGGAGGACATTCAAAGAATCAAAATCAACTTTCTTGTCAATCTTTCAGAGAGTGATCGAAATACCGTTTCCCACGATCCCGAATACAAAAACAAACAGTTTAGTAAAAGGCAATCAGAGTATAAGACTATATGTTTTAAATGATTAAACCTCTCTCGAAGGAGTTCTTGATGTCGTTCACCTCGACCTGGGACCCCGACACCCGGAATATTCCCTGATGCTGCAGACCTGAGGGAACAAAGACAAGTAAATAATGTTAATTATTCTATTTTCCTATTTATTTGTTTGGACTTTTATTAATCCCCGTGGGGAAACGGTTTCTCTGCATTTGCAGTGTGCTGCCATTTTGAACGGCGCCCGGGGAGCAGTGTGGGGAACGGTGCCTTGCTCAGGGACACCTCGGTAGCACTTGGTCTTGGCCGGGACTTGAACTGGTGACCTTCCAGTTGCCAAGCCGAGCCCCTATCGACTTCGCCACCACCGCCTTTGTACTGATCACAGGGCTTTCAGGGTTCATCTGTTTGCATTTTGATAATTATGTCTCTAAGATATCATTCCATTGACTTGTATATAGACTCTTCTGGCACTATTTGTATTTACTTGCACATCTCAAAACATTCTCTTGCACTATTTTATCTGTTCTATTTGATCCCATTCACGTTGTCTTCAGTTTTCCATTGCCATGTCTGCACCGTATGTGCACATGAGCCTTGAATCTTCAACACATTACTTTTAAGAACGTTTTAATAATAAATTAATAGCTGTTTTACAACCATCACAACAATGATATAACGTTTATCAAATAGCACCTTTTTAAAAACGTACATTACAAAGAGTTTCCACGAAGAAAAGTAAAAGCAGAATCCAATATAATTGCAAAAAAACTCAATTACATTTTAAAATAATTGTAAAAGTGAATTTTAAAAAGTGTGTTCTTAATAATAATGAACAACGTCCACGGTGTGAAACTCATCACACATCAAGAGTCTCGATAATCCCATGGTATTAAAGGGACCGTGAACGCACCGTGCAGGTTGATGTAACGGATGCAGCTCTCCACAAGCAAGGGTATGGCTTTAGTTGAATCCTGAAAACACAACAACAACAACAACAACAGTTAGTTATTGTTTACACTTTGTTTATTTTAGTTCTGATGTTCTTATCAGCTCCGACATGTTCTATCCTAAATAATCGACGACATTTATTTTCATTTCCCTTCAAGTTTGAAATGCTTTGACTTCCTAAGATTTACATTTTGGATCGTTTCTTTCTCGTCTTCAATGCCTCGTGTTTTTACGCTGCAACGCAAACACGTCCCAAATAAGGATCAACAAAATACTTCTTCATCTTTTTCAAAAACGTCTCTCGAATATATAGAATTATATATGAATCCCTCGATAAGTCCGCCCGTCTCATCTCATGCCATCTTGTGGGTGTTTTTCACAGTATCGATGTATAACACGTCTAAATGTCCTATAATTAGGGTTGGGTATCGTTTGGATTTTAACGATTCCGGTTCTGCTTTTCGATTCCGGTTCTTTTCGATTCCGGTTCTGATTCTGGTTCTGCTTTTCGATTCCGGTTCTGATTCCGGTTCTGCTTTTCGATTCCGGTTCTGATTCCGGTTCTGCTTTTTGATTCCGGTTCTGATTCCGGTTCTGCTTTTCGATTCCGGTTCTGATTCCGGTTCTGCTTTTTCGATTCCGGTTCTTTTCGATTCCGGTTCTGATTCCGGTTCTGCTTTTCGATTCCGGTTCTTTTCGATTCCTGTTCTGATTCCGGTTCTGCTTTTCGATTCCGGTTCTGATTCGGTTCTGCTTTTCGATTCCGGTTCTTTTCGATTCCGGTTCTGATTCCGGTTCTGCTTTTCGATTCCGGTTCTTTTCGATTCCGGTTCTGATTCGGTTCTGCTTTTCGATTCCGGTTCTTTTCGATTCCGGTTCTGATTCGGTTCTGCTTTTCGATTCCGGTTCTTTTCGGTTCCGGTTCTGCTTTTCGATTCCGTTCTTTTCGGTTCTCGATTCCGGTTCTTTGAGAGGGTAAAAAGAAGTCGCATGCCAATTTCACTGGGAGAAAAATATATTTATGAAAACATTAAGTCATATCTGTATTCCCATTTACAAATCCCTTCACACGGTTTAATTTCGTTACGGTTATTGAATACAATTATATAAAAATAATCTCTGCATTGTTTAGTTAGTTCTAAGTGGTGCAGTTTGAGAATGCACAGTTGGCCCAGTCTCCTCTGACGTTGCACTGCAACCTGCCTGTGGGACAGAGTCCAACCAGACATGTCCTGCAACACACCTGCTGCTCACTGTTTGTAAAAGTACATCAATTGTATTTTCATTTCAATAATGTACTTTCTACTGTGGGGGAAACTTCTGCAGCGATGGAGAGTCAGGACTCAGAGAGGCACGAGGAGAGCTGGAGCTTTGACGGCAAACACTGACGGTTTATTTTCGGCCGGAGAATTCACAAGACATGTCACGGGCCACGAGTTGACACGGAGGCTGCCAAACCAATTCTGAAGAACTCTTCTGCAGCTCGAGGTTTTAATTAGTTGTAATGTTCATTCATCAGTGAGACTAAACATTATGGACCCTGAATCTACAGAGCTCTCGTCCGTAGAGAAGAACGTGCGTCAGGGAACCTTCGCCCCTGAACTGTAAGCTACCTCATGGCGGCTTGTGCTCCGTCACAGACTGGCAACAACAATGCGCCCAAGCTGCGCCGCCTTAAGAGAGATAGCAGCGACACCCAGGCCGTAGACCTTCCGTGGGGAAAGAGACAGTGAGAGGAGAAAACGATGAACCGTGTCGAAGGCCAGGGGTGTCAAACTCAATTTCATCGTGGGCCACATTTGAATGATGGTTGCTCTCAAAGGGCCGGTGGTAACTTTAAGACTATATAAATATACATAGATATATATATATAAAATAATGTATTATTTTACAATATTTCCTCCGCATTGGATTATTATCAGATAGGGTAATAACTTAATTAACTACGTCTGAAAGCAGAAGTCTAGGGCAAATAATTGCAAGTCTTTTCAGTGCGCATCTCAAAAAACGAGATGCATTGTGGGACATGTAGTTTATGGGCAACGTGCTCCTGTAAAGCCACACGTAACCTTATAATAAACGAAGTATACTCTTTGCAAGCTCTTGTGGGCCACATCAAATTAAGTGGCGGGCCGGATTTGGCCCCCGGGCCTTGAGTTTGACACCCCTGACCTAAGCAAATGATTCCCTAACATCTATACCCTGCTTCATAAACAATAGTGACATCCCTGCGCTCCTCCGAGTCAGCGCGAGGACACAGACGGGGAGGCCGGTTCACTTCATAAAGGAAATGGCGGTCAATATTACAGCGCAGGAATATAAAGAAACCACACACACACACGCACACACACACACACACACACACACACACAAAGGAGAGTCTACCTGATGCTTGCTGTGGGAGTTCTTCCGCCCACGACTGAAACAACCGGAGAGAGACAGAGTGAGAAATGGACCATTTGTATTAATATGAAATATATGAAAGTGCAGCAGACGGAATACCTGGTGGTGAGCAGCTCGGCTTTATATCCTTAAGGAGGAACGGGTAAAGAGTTAAGGGGTTTCACGTCTGTATTATTATTACGTCTGACGAGGAAGAGGAGGGCCTCACCTTCGGCTAAAGCTTTCTTCAGGATGTCGTGTTTGGCCTGCAGCTTCGAGATCAGGTTGCTTCCCTCCAGATACTCGCGGAATTTCTATGGATTTAAAAAGTAGTTTCTCTCTTAGTTAAGGTACAGTTTAAGTGTTATACTAAGTGTTTCTCAGGGTGAAGTAGAAGAGCTCCGTCTCCTGCTGGTTAGTTTCTCTCTTAGCTAAGGTACAGTTTAAGTGTTTCTCACGGTGAAGTAGAAGAGCTCCGTCTCCTGCTGGTTAGTTTCTCTCTTAGCTAAGGTACAGTTTAAGTGTTTCTCACGGTGAAGTAGAAGAGCTCCGTCTCCTGCTGGTTAGTTTCTCTCTGAGCTAAGGTACAGTTTAAGTGTTTCTCACGGTGAAGTAGAAGAGCTCCGTCTCCTGCTGGTTAGTATCTCTCTTAGTTAAGGTACAGTTTAAGTGTTTCTCACGGTGAAGTAGAAGAGCTCCGTCTCCTGCTGGTTAGTTTCTCTCTTAGCTAAGGTACAGTTTAAGTGTTTCTCACGGTGAAGTAGAAGAGCTCCGTCTCCTGCTGGTTAGTTTCTCTCTTAGCTAAGGTACAGTTTAAGTGTTTCTCACGGTGAAGTAGAAGAGCTCCGTCTCCTGCTGGTTAGTTTCTCTCTTAGCTAAGGTACAGTTTAAGTGTTTCTCACGGTGAAGTAGAAGAGCTCCGTCTCCTGCTGGTTAGCTTCTCTCTTAGCTAAGGTACAGTTTAAGTGTTTCTCACGGTGAAGTAGAAGAGCTCCGTCTCCTGCTGGTTAGTTTCTCTCTTAGCTAAGGTACAGTTTAAGTGTTTCTCACGGTGAAGTAGAAGAGCTCCGTCTCCTGCTGGTTAGTTTCTCTCTTAGTTAAGGTACAGTTTAAGTGTTTCTCACGGTGAAGTAGAAGAGCTCCGTCTCCTGCTGGTTAGTTTCTCTTAGCTAAGGTACAGTTTAAGTGTTTCTCACGGTGAAGTAGAAGAGCTCAGTCTCCTGCTGGTTAGTTTCTCTCTTAGCTAAGGTACAGTTTAAGTGTTTCTCACGGTGAAGTAGAAGAGCTCCGTCTCCTGCTGGTTAGTTTCTCTCTTAGTTAAGGTACAGTTTAAGTGTTTCTCAGGGTGAAGTAGAAGAGCTCCGTCTCCTGCTGGTTAGTTTCTCTCTTAGCTAAGGTACAGTTTAAGTGTTTCTCACGGTGAAGTAGAAGAGCTCCGTCTCCTGCTGGTTGGCTCTCTTCTTGGCGAGGCTCGGTTTGTTCAGATATCCGTCCGACACGCTGGACTTCACGGACTCGGAGGACGGGCTGTGAGTGAAGCTCTGAGAAACATCGAAGTCCTCGAGAACCGTCATGTCCTGCAGAGTGGAGAGGGTCGCCCCCCCACGTCTTCTTCACCTGGTTAAAAAATAAGGGTTAAAGCATTGAATGGCTTTTAGCCCTGATGCCGTATTAAAGCACGACTGAACTCGCGCTGACTTCGTGCTTCAGGAGGTTTGAATTATGAATTAAATTCACGCTGGAGTTTCATTTTGCATAACCTTTGATGGTGTGTGTGTTTATGCCTGCTACATATGCAAAGCGTGTTTGTATTTACAGCGAGGATAATGGGTGCAAAAGAGCTCCTATTTGTACATGATCAGCAGGGTGTGTGTGTGTGTGTGTGTGTTGCTGAGGCGTGCAGATGCTGCTCATTAATCCAGACTCCTTCAGCATTTTTATAACCTTCAGGCTGAGTTAGCAGCTGCACACACACACACACACACACACACACCACACACACACACACACACACACACACACACACACGCCGCACACACACAGCTTGCTGCTACATTATTACCCATTATAACAGTATAAATTACCACGACTGTGCAGTTTTTAAATGTCAGATTAACATTTTATTTTGTAATCAGAGTGTTTTTAGCTTCTACGATGTCTTTGTTTAACACTTAAGGGGACATACAGCCCACTTTTTTTATTATTATTTGTCACATACAGCGGTTGCTAACAAGTGTAAATGAACGGCCAACATTAGCCACCTTTAGCTTAGCGGTGGTGACGTGAAGTCATGTGACCGTGCTGTAGTTCCTTTAAAGCCCAACATTAGCCACCTTTAGCTTAGCGGTGGTGACGTGAAGTCATGTGACCGTGCTGTAGTTCCTTTATAGCCCAACATTAGCCTCCTTTAGCTTAGCGGTGGTGACGTGAAGTCATGTGACCGTGCTGTAGTTCCTTTATAGCCCAACATTAGCCACCTTTAGCTTAGCGGTGGTGACGTGAAGTCATGTGACCGTGCTGTAGTTCCTTTAAAGCCCAACATTAGCCACCTTTAGCTTAGCGGTGGTGACGTGAAGTCATGTGACCGTGCTGTAGTTCCTTTAAAGCCCAACATTAGCCACCTTTAGCTTAGCGGTGGTGACGTGAAGTCATGTGACCGTGCTGTAGTTCCTTTAAAGCCCAACATTAGCCTCCTTTAGCTTAGCGGTGGTGACCTGAAGTCATGTGACCGTGCTGTAGTTCCTTTATAGCCCAACATTAGCCACCTTTAGCTTAGCGGTGGTGACGTGAAGTCATGTGACCGTGCTGTAGTTCCTTTATAGCCCAACATTAGCCACCTTTAGCTTAGCGGTGGTGACGTGAAGTCATGTGACCGTGCTGTAGTTCCTTTATAGCCCAACATTAGCCACCTTTAGCTTAGCGGTGGTGACGTGAAGTCATGTGACCGTGCTGTAGTTCCTTTAAAGCCCAACATTAGCCACCTTTAGCTTAGCGGTGGTGACCTGAAGTCATGTGACCGTGCTGTAGTTCCTTTATAGCCCAACATTAGCCACCTTTAGCTTAGCGGTGGGTGACGTGAAGTCATGTGACCGTGCTGTAGTTCCTTTATAGCCCAACATTAGCCTCCTTTAGCTTAGCGGTGGGGACGTGAAGTCATGTGACCGTGCTGGAGTTCCTGTATCGCCCAACATTAGCCACCTTATCCCGCTGAACAAGGACTCCAACATCCCTGCACCACTCTACATCTGTATCATTTGGTGTGTTAGTTTGTGTGTGTGTGTGTGTGTGTGTGTGTTACCTCTTCGTTCTCGATCTTCAGGGAGGCGAGGCGTGTCTGCAGCTGAGTGAGACGCAGCGTGAGCTCGGCCTGCAGCTGAGGCTGGGAGGCGATCTGGGTCACCTGGAAGGAGGTGAAACAGGACATTAATCACTGTCCAGAGAAAATCAAATATATTGATATGTGTTGTAAGGTGAATAATACAGTGCAATAACTTAAAGCTCACCTATTATGCTATATTAGAACAATATTAATATTATAGGACCATATCTATAAAAAACATGTCTCTGAAGTGTTTTGCCTCAAACCCCTCTATTTCAGCTGTTACTAAAGTGCTGATTCTGGGTACTAGCTCTGTGGCCACGCCCCCTTTGAGCTACTGACTGCAGAGAGAGAGAAGCCGAAACGCCATCATGTTCCAAACCACATCAAGGATCCTCTCTGAAACAGTCTGGAGCTCAAAGGCTTTCTCTCTTGCCGGTTACACCACAAGCTGAGTTCCTTTCTACTTCCTGCTTCTTCACACACATGCTCTCCAGCACAGGTTAGCTCTGAGTGCTAGCCATGCTAATGTAAACACCGACCATATTACGTCCAAAGCAGTCGGGCGTTGTTTCTGATAGCAACGTTTCTGATCGGGCCGTGGGTCCACATTTCAGATGTTACGTCATATCGGACGCAAATCTGGATCAGCTCCGTTGTTCCCCGTTTTTAGAGATTTGGGTACGGAGGAAAAGAGAGAGGGTTTTATTTCCTGACGCTGTGAGAGTTCCCCTGACACACCGGGGACACACCGGGGACACACCGGGGACACACCGGGGACACACCGTGGTGACGGAGAGAAGACATCAGAAAGTGCATTTTGCACGATAGGAGACCTTTAAGTGACGTTTATGTATCTGGATACCAATTTATAAAAAGGCAGAACTAGTTCCTAATAAAGTAAAGTGTGGTACTGACTGCGTCTCCCATGTGTGACTGGAAGCTGAATCGTGCGGGGGGGCAGAAGGCGGTGGGGTAGAGGCCCAGCAGACGCTGCCGGTCCCGGGCTGGATCCAGACCCTCCACCGCCCCCTCCAGAACCTCCAGGCCCGCCCGCCTCGAGGCCTCCAGGCTCAGCTCTGCAGACAGGTAGGTCCTCAGGGCCCGGCTCAGACTGGAGTGGTACCCTAGGTCACAGCACTGGGGAGAAGAACCAGAACCCTTCAAATATACACAGACATTTAGCTTTAGTTATCCAAAGGGAAAGTGGGTTTTAGTGACAGCTGCTCTACTTCAAACATATTTTTTGGCATTTTTCTAATATTTTTTGGGACGGCTATACATACTATATGTTACATTTTATTTATCCCAAGTGTTACGACTGTATGTTTATTTGTTGGGTCAGTGGTGGAATGTCAGCCTCCTACGGGTGGGTGTAACACAAGGGAAAGAGGGCTCCATTAAAGTTGATGAATCAATTTTAACGCATACAATTGAAGATACATATTTTTTGAAAGAAATTGAATAATATTATTTATATAAACGTAAGCAGTTAAAGACGAAACGTGCATAGACAAAATAAAAATATTTATGAACACCCAAAGAAAAAGTAAGAATGTGCTGAAGAAATACAATACATAAAAACACAAGAAGTTAAAGAAAGAATATGTAAACTATAAAAAGATAAAATACAAATATTTCTCTATTTAAAAATGTATATGTAAATCTAAAATACAAATATGTAGGAAAACACGAATATAATTTATAATTAGCATTAAAATATTTATATTAACTCAAATGTGTAAATAAAATATGTATAAGATCCAGAGCTTTTAATGACTGCTTTAAAATGTATTTCAATGCAATTATAAAACGGGTTTCTTAGTCGTTTGGGTTTTTAGTTTTAAAGCACTTTGAATGGCCTTGTTCTTGAATGATGCCTTTTACACCGGCAGAGAAGCACCGCAGCGTGAAAGAAGGTTTGTCGAAGGAGAAGGAACCGTTTCTGCTTTCTGCTCCAGCGACTTCAAACGGGACATTTAATGAAACTTTAATACATCCTTTTAGAGTCCTTTAGGACAGCATTTGAACTTTCGTTTCCTCTGCTCCATGAATGAATAAAATAGAGAGCGCCTCACGTCGATGATGTCTGGCAGGTCGTGGATGTAGTATTTGAAGACGGAGGCGTTGGTGGCCTCGAGAGTCAGAAGATACTCGTTCCTCGCCTTCAGAGTCTTCAGTTTGTTCTCAGAGTACTTCGCCTTCCTCTGGGGGAGAAACACACATTATCAGCAAACAGAAACATTAACCAGCTTAAAGAAAGTCCCGTCTCACTGGAATCAGGAATATAGTTTATATATTGTATTTAAATAATACATACGGTATAGAAAAGTAAAACTGAATTAACGTGTTTAACGGTTGTCTCCCCCGTTGCCGTGAAACATGTCTGCCGTTCAGATAATCAACCGCCCTACCTTCTCCCTCATCTTCTCCATCTTGCGGGCGGCGTTGCGTCTCTGATGGCGCTCCTCGATCCTGAGTCCGAACACAGGCTCCGCCCCCCCCGGACCCCCCCGGCCCCCTTCACGCGGCCCTCCTGGCGCTCCGCCTCCCGCAGCTTGGACTCCGCGCTGATCGTCTCCACGTGGTACATGTGGTACGTCTTCATCACCTGGGAGGACAGTAACAGTAACATCGTGTCGTTCGTTCATCAAAGTAAGGGACATCGTGACATGATTGATACAGTATCTAAGACATTCATGTAATGGTAAAATGTAACATGCGTGTTTAAAAAATGAAATAACTACGTTTATATATTCGAAATTATTCAGGTATGAGAAAATGAGTTATGAATATTTGTATTGTAATTTTTTGTTGGGAGGGGTGACGACGCCGATCTCTCTCTCTCTCTCTCTCTCTCTCTCCTCTCTCTCTCTCTCTCTCTCTCTCTCTCTCTCTCTCTCTCACTCTCTCTCTCTCTCTCTCTCTCTCTCTCTCTCTCTCTCCTCTCTCTCTCTCTCTCTCTCTCTCTCTCCTCTCTCTCTCTCTCTCTCTCTCTCTCTCTCTCTCTCTCTCTCCTCTCTCTCTCTCTCTCTCTCTCCTCTCTCTCTCTCTCTCTCTCCTCTCTCTCTCTCTCTCTCTCTCTCTCTCTCTCTCTCCTCTCTCTCTCTCCTCTCTCTCTCTCTCTCTCTCTCTCTCTCCTCTCTCTCTCTCCTCTCTCTCTCTCTCTCTCTCTCTCTCTCTCTCTCGTGTTTATATCCAAATCCATCAGACCTAGCTAGTTCTAGCCAATGATACGGCTGCTGCCCCTCCCTACACGCAGACTCAAACCTCATCTCATGGCCCACATCCCAGCTGAGAGGGTCTTCTCTACAGCTGGCCTGGTTGTGAATCGCCTCTCCCCCACCGCCTTCTGCCCCCCCCTGCACGATTCAGCTTCCAGTCACACATGCTAACACTCAGAGCTAACCTGTACTGGAGAGCATGTGTGTGAAGAAGCAGGAAGTAGAAAGGAACTCAGCTTGTGGTGAATCGCCTCCGCACCCGCCTCTCCCCTGAGTAGACGTGCTCATATTCTTAAAGAACAATGAGTATTGAAAAGCTGCATTCTGTGCACAGGCCCTGTTACAGGTTGTTGATCTCTGTTGTCACGGGTTACCCTAACCCGTTATGTTGTTCGTGTTTGACACTGTGAGAGTCTGAGGAGGAGCTTCCAGACCTTAACATCTTAGGTTTGTCGACAAAACAACAACTAATGTGTTTAGACTTGTGAAAGACCAGAGGCCTGCACTACGAAGCCGGATGTTTGCTTAGCGGCTAACTTCAGGGGAAACTCTGGGTTTCCGGTCCTACGATGCCGGTTCACTTCTGAGAAGGATTATTTTAAGCAACACATTAAAGGTGGGGTGGGTAATTTGAGAAACCGGCTCGAGATCGCTAGAATTTGAAAATACACAACCGGAGAAAATCTGCCACTTCCTCACAGAGCCCCTCCCCCAACACACACGAACGCGCACATGACCAATGAGGGCACGCGATAAGTGTGTGCCCCGATGGCAGGCTGACAGGCAGGTAGGCCGTTGTACTTTTCACAGTATCACGGCTTCCACAGATGACATTTTTGTATGGATTTGTTGTCAAAGCTCTTCAGATATTCATTGCTATCGGATGTTAAGAGCATTCCATGGAATATAACAAAAAGTGTATCTCGAGCCGGTTTCTGAAACTTACCCACCCCACCTTTAAGTTGAGGAAACACTGGAGTCAGAGGTAATGAAAGTCAGACGGTGTGTTAGACGGGCCGTGATATCATGAACCTGCTAATGGACGCATTCCAACACTTGTTCTGTTCCAGCTGTGTTAAAGTTTAACTTCTTCATGTGTCTAATATTATAGTTGATTCAACGATAGCGAGAGTGCGTTTGTTTTGGATTAGGTAACCCGGGCAACTTAAACACATCCAGGTTAGGTTGAACCGTCTCCGTGGTGCAGGCCTCTGATATAAGGACGTTAGGAATGTCCTCCGTGGGTTGGATCTACTCACGGTGTAAAGCTCGTTGAGAAGCTTCATGAGGTCTTCCTGCAGCTGGAAGATGATCTCCTTACTCTGCAAGAAGAGGGGAACACACATCATTAAAGAGAGAGGACTCTTTAAAGTAGAGACACTACACACTGATATACACCTGAACATCAGCAGGAGAGGACTCTTTAAAGTAGAGACACTACATACTGATATACACCTGAACATCAGCAGGAGAGGACTCTTTAAAGTAGAGACACTACATACTGATATACACCTGAACATCAGCAGGAGAGGACTCTTTAAAGTAGAGACACTACATACTGATATACACCTGAACATCAGCAGGAGAGGACTCTTTAAAGTAGAGACACTACATACTGATAAAGTAATTCCTCCACAAAGAATCAGTTAATCTCAGAGCTTCGTCTCCTGCTTTAAACAGCTTTCAGTATTAATATTACATTATGATAAAACGACTATGATTCCCATCTCTCATTCCCATGGCGCCCGCTGAGAATCAGCTGAGCCCGTCGCCATGGCCACAGGGCTGTCGCCGTTGTCATGGCGTCTCCTCCTTAGCGCAGTGTGTGTGTGTGTGTGTGTGTGTGTGTGTGTGTGTGTGTGTGTGTGTGTGTGTGTGTGTGATGGAGGTCTTTCCGTTTATAGCCGCTGCACTTTAGTCTGGGATGAATAAAAAACGAGCCGGAGGAACGATTAATAATGAACGCAGAGAGCTAAAGTTAGAGTGTGTGTGTGTGTGTGTATATATGTATATGTGTGTGTGTGTGTGTGTGTGTGTGTGTGTGTGTGTTGTGTTAAACTCTGACAAGGCAGCAGAGAAAACCCCAGGGGAAAACAGACTTTACTTTTCATTAAAATCAACGAGTGCTTCTCATAAAAAGCCTCCAGCTCAGCAACACTAAAGTGCTTTCACTTTACTTGGGTATTTTCACTGTCAAATGATCATATAATCATTTAAAATCATATATATAGATTATGTCTTATACTCTGATTGCCTTTTACTCGGTTAAATAGTAGTTTTAGTTCATTAATCATTTATCAGTTTCTCTGAAGGGAGTTTGAATTTCCTCCACACGTTTATTTAAGATACTTATCACATTAAGATTTCACACACAACACATGTAATTTCATTTTAAAGATATCATAATGTTTCCATATTAAACAATACCTTATCAAGGTATTATTGCATAGTTGAATACTCTATTCTGATTGGTCGATTCAGAACACATGACACGTTGTTAATCCAGAACAGACAGACCGCTGTCAAGCATTTATTGACCGTTGTTAAAACCTGTTAAAACCGCAAAGCGCCCCTCAGCGGGGGCTTTTTTTTCCACGATACTGTGTCTCAGGGCATCTTAATATTTAAGAAACCTATTAATGTGTTATACCAGATTAACGGGAATAATCTCAGCTAACTGACGATACAAACCATTTTTACCAATACAAAACACAAGTCTCATAAGAAGCATCTAAATGACCCCTGAGCGAAAAATGCTAACGCACTTTGGCACAGAACTCAAGATAAAAGTACCCTTATTACTTATCGTAGCTGCACATACAAGATATCCGATTAAAGCTGAGGTTCCACAGATTATTTAGGTATATAGTTTCACCACTGAGCGATCCGAACTCGCGACAGGGGAATCAAGTTTACACAGACATCACAACACGTACCTTTACGTAGCTTTTACGGGAGATCGTCTCACCGTAGCTGTCAATCTGATCAAAAGACGTGTTCAATGGCATTAAAACGAGAAAAAACGCGGCTGAATCGGTTAATCCATAGGTTTTTAACGTCTCTGTATAAAAAAATGATTTCATTTATAATCCATAATTCCATTTTTATGTAAAAATCGGAGAGTAAAAGTTAGCTGCTAATGGTAGCCACCAGAGTTATCGCAGCTTCCGGTTTTGGCTATGCGTCAGTCTCACACACACACATTACCAAATAAGGAGTGTGTGGGAGTTCCCCTCGATTCCATTGGCTCTGACGGTCAGGAAGAGATGTCAATCAGCAAAATCGAGCAAGGGGCGGGTCAGAGATAGGTGAAATCCACCCAAATGACCCCAGAAGTGGGTTTGTTGTTGCTAAATCTCTCTAAAAAGGTCAAATATCACTTGTTTTGCATCAATCTTGATACAGGGTACTTATTATATGTTGTACTTTGGATTCCTGAAGCTTTTAGTCTACCATCCCATCATTCAAGGGTGGTTTTCACGATAAGTAATCGGACAGACACTATAATTTACATTTTGTTTTACTGTGTTCAATCTGAATTTACTTTAAAATAAAAACATCTATAATTGATTCTGACACTTCTACATCCAACTCACAGGTTTATCATTACTTTGAGAAAAAAGATTATGAATGTAACCCTTTTAGAAGGGAAGATATGGTCATTTGTTCTGGGAATGTCATTTTCGAGCCTGAGACCTGAA
>CM070492.1:25597108-25609608 GCA_036324585.1 Champsocephalus esox
TCCATGGTGACCAACGGCAACATGACAACGTTTCCATTGGTCCCTCTTCTTTAGAGAAGACCAGGAAGTGATGGATACACGGATCGTGTTCAAATCAATAGGCACGCAATCAGTGGCGTAACAAGGTTGTGATCGGCCCCGGTGCAAATATTGTTTTGCATCGCCCCAAACATAAGCGCACGCTGATGCGCTCACACACGCACGGACATACACAACCACTCAGAAGCGCCACATGTAGGCTATCACCAACAGCCTGGCCTCAGACCACAGCCTGACAACGGCACAGCGCACTAAGAAGAGGATTACACCTGTTTGCTTGATGTTTGTCTCTGGGGAATGGGTCGGTGGGCCTCCATGGACCGGTTGCTATAATATAGCTTTTGATCTTGGCCACATCCAGCCTCTCCTCCTGGCTGGCTGGAGAAGAAGGTCGCACGGCCACGGATACAGCTTCACTTGTGGAGCTAGATGGCAATGATGGAGGTGAGGCAGGTGAGCTATCGTTAGCCTCCGGCTCCGGCTGCACGTCAACATTGCTAACGTTAGCGCTCGATTTCGTGGATGATGTATGACAAAAAAAACTGTCTAATTTCGTCAGTTTAGCTGTGACTGTTACTCCTTGTTCTCTCTGGTCCTTTCTCTTTTGAGCGCCACTCTTGTGCTTTGGTTTGCTGTACATCATAAATGCAAGCTATTACATTTTGTATAATGCTGCTGAACTTGCTGCTGCTAGCTAGTACAGGTTAATTCAACGTTTCACTCGTCAAGCAAGGTATCACATGGCATGAAAGGGAGCAAGGTCATTGGACAGACACATTCATTTAGGTGTCTTGGTTACTTTGAAGACTGCGTGAACCGGTCAATGCCATTGGGGCCCCACACAATGAAATAAATAAATAAATACAAATGAGCAATGGGCAATGACTCTAAATAATAATGATCACGCCACACATTCAAACTAAAGGAACCAGCCTGTTTGGAAAATGTCAGAAGTAGAAAGTACAGGTATTTGAGTTCAACATGAGAGAAGTAGAAAGTACAGGTATTTGTGTTCAACATGTAAGAAGTAGAAAGTACAGGTATTTGAGTTCAACATGTAAGAAGTAGAAAGTACAGGTATTTGAGTTCAACATGTAAGAAGTAGAAAGTACAGGTATTTGTGTTCAACATGTAAGAAGTAGAAAGTACAGGTATTTGAGTTCAACATGTAAGAAGTAGAAAGTACAGGTATTTGAGTTCAACATGTGAGAAGTAGAAAGTACAGGTATTTGAGTTCAACATGTGAGAAGTAGAAAGTACAGGTATTTGAGTTCAACATGTAAGAAGTAGAAAGTACAGGTATTTGTGTTCAACATGTGAGAAGTAGAAAGTACAGGTATTTGAGTTCAACATGTAAGAAGTAGAAAGTACAGGTATTTGTGTTCAACATGTGAGAAGTAGAAAGTACAGGTATTTGTGTTCAACATGTAAGAAGTAGAAAGTACAGGTATTTGTGTTCAACATGTAAGAAGTAGAAAGTACTGGTATTTGGGTTCAACATGTAAGAAGTAGAAAGTACTGGTATTTGAGTTCAACATGTAAGAAGTAGAAAGTTCAGGTATTTGAGTTCAACATGTAAGAAGTAGAAAGTACTGGTATTTGAGTTCAACATGAGAGAAGTAGAAAGTACAGGTATTTGAGTTCAACATGTAAGAAGTAGAAAGTACAGGTATTTGTGTTCAACATGTAAGAAGTAGAAAGTACAGGTATTTGAGTTCAACATGAGAGAAGTAGAAAGTACAGGTATTTGAGTTCAACATGAGAGAAGTAGAAAGTACAGGTATTTGAGTTCAACATGTAAGAAGTAGAAAGTACAGGTATTTGAGTTCAACATGTAAGAAGTAGAAAGTACAGGTATTTGAGTTCAACATGTAAGAAGTAGAAAGTACAGGTATTTGAGTTCAACATGTAAGAAGTAGAAAGTACAGGTATTTGAGTTCAACATGTAAGAAGTAGAAAGTACAGGTATTTGAGTTCAACATGTAAGAAGTAGAAAGTACAGGTATTTGAGTTCAACATGTGAGAAGTAGAAAGTACAGGTATTTGAGTTCAACATGTGAGAAGTCAGTTGAGTAAAGTACTGATCCCAGAAACATGTACTTAAGCACAGTAACAAAGTATTTGTACTCCACTACTTCCCACCTCTGCACACGTTACAGAACGTTGCCCATAAACTACATGTCCCACAATGCATCTCATTTTGTGACATGCGCAGTGAAAAGACTTCTGCTTTCAGACGTAGTTAATTATGAAGCTATTACCCTATCAGATAATAATCCAATGCAGAGGCAACAATGTAATATCATACATTATTCTATGTATATTTTATATCGTCTTAAAGTTACAGCCGGCCCTTTGAAGGCAACAATAATGCTGATGTGGCCGGCGATGAAATTGAGTTTGACACCTCTGATTTAGTTGATCCGTAGTGGAACATTTGTATTTCTTTTCACCTCCTCAAAATGGCAGATCATCTATTCCTGCTTTGTGTGAATCCTTCATGTTGTTGCGATGCAGTGAAATGAAGGAAGTCGAGCCTATGCTTCACTCGCTTGGTTCCTTCCTGACCTTGACATGTGTCTTTCCAGCTGTGAGGGATTATACATGATGTTGCGGAGGTTCATTTGAAAGACGCAGCACACACTGAGTCATTATTTACTGCGTTCAGAAACACGTCTGAGTTTTGGATTCGATCAACAATACTGAGCATACATGTAAATATACTAAATTCAACCACCTGCAGTCGGACGTTAAGATGGGAACGCACATCTCAGACATCAGTTATGTACAGTTTCAGCCACTTTTGGGTGATTGTATCAACACAGCAAACTAGTGATTGTGCAGTTTGACTGAATGATTGTTAACATGTAAAGAAACCCTTTCAGTGATCGGTCGTCAGTCAGTAAACATGTTTAAACACGCTACCTATGACTGAATATAAGTGGGTTTTAACAGCATCTGTTTCTCCACACCTCAACATCTTCCTCCTCGCGTTAAATAGACGTGTCTGTGATTATTAAAGACCTTTAGGACTCACGTGGGGATACATCTGCAAAGGGCCGTGTCATAGCACCTTACACATTAATGTCTACTGTGATTGCCTTCAATAAATCACATGTACATAACGTCGCGCGGCAGAACAACCGAACACACCGTACTGTAAACCACAGCAGCTCATTCATCATGTTATCATGACCTCATCCGGTTTAAAGAACAGTGTCTCGTGAGGGAGGCGTGTAGCTGGCGCGGGACCGTCTGTCAAACTCCAATCTATCACCCAATCATGATACTCGGGCAGAGCCAGTCACCGCACGGCTTGTCCCCGCACCCGCCCCCCTCGCGCTGTTGGTTGAGTCGCGAGGCGAGAGGTATTCAGAGGAAGTAACAACACTACATGTTTCTATTTTCCCGTTTACAGTCATAACACCTAATTTTACACCCGTCGTTTTTGCGTAAACTTTTACATTACAGCCTACAGTCGGCAACTTCAGTCTGCATAAAGTTAGCACGCCAGCATTGCTAATGCTATCGTGTCTAGGTTACACGTTATTATATTAATCAATGCCAGCAGCCATGTGTTGTACATCCTATAGACAACAGTAATTTAAATAAGTTGTTAAACGACTCTTGTATGAATGGGCATGTTGTAATTAGTAACTACACTTCTGTGAGCAGTGGGACAGAAGCCATACAGCAAATATACTAAGAACAGCTACTCAAGTGCTGTACTCAGGGTGCGAACTGGAGGGGAGCAGGGGGAGCTATAGCTCATGTCACGGCCAAACAACCCGATCAAGAAGACCAACCTGATGTAGCCGGTGGTAGCACGTCGTACGTTGTGACTGCTGCTACAACAGAACCGAGAGAGGAGGGAGCTAACGTCAGTGCTAGTGCTAACTAGACTACAACTACCATACAGTAGTAGAGATCGAAGGAGATGTGGAAGAAGAAGATGATGATGCTGCTGATGACCACCCCACCTGTTCTTCCTCTTCCTCCTTGCCCGCTGCTCGAGATGGGGGGCGAAGTTGCTGCGGTGGTCCCGCGGCCGCCGGCTGGCCGGACCAGCCAACAGTGGAGTGAGTGGATCACATTTGAGTCACTTTTAAGTTGATTTAATTAAACAGTCAAACGTTACATTGGTGGTCCGTGGATTATTTATTATCAAGTTGATTGAAGTTTGCGTAGCCCATACATGCTCGGGAAATCTGTTGACATGAACCTGATCCATCGGGACGTGTCGTGTGAATGTAGACCTGTGGCACCACCCCGTGTGCAACAGATGTTCCCTTTATAACAGGCCTATGTCTGTGCTGTTGCTATTAATGCACGGGTCAGCATTTACGCAACAACAACAAATCTCAGCCCCCCCGGAGACCGTGGTATAGTTCGCACACTAGCTGTACTTCAGTAGAGTTTTGAGATACTTGTACTTCACTTGAGTGTTTCCATATTTGTCTACTGTGTACTTCTACTCCACTACAATTCAGAGGTAAATGGTGTACTTTCACTTTAATAGCTTACTTTACAGATGTGGTTACTGGTGGCGTTGTATGAGTTTATCAGTTTATTTGTTCATATCGACACCTGAAGTATATCATATATTATAAATATCTTTATGTGAGATAAGGGGTCGTTGCCCACTATGATGTGATAAAGTGTGTTATTGCTCCAGGAAGGACACCGTATATTGTTGAATATATATAAGTGACATGTAATGTGTAATTCTCAGAGTGTGACACACCGTCTCCCGTTGAGAGAGAATGTGGGCGAAATCAGGAAGCCTTCGTTCGCCCGTCAGCGTGACAGAAGCAAAGGTGCAGATTAAAGGAGAATGAGCATTTGTTAAGACATGAATGCCATTACTACGGAGACTAAAAGTCCATTACATTTATCAGGAAATCATAATTATGTCCTTCACAAAATCTTCAAATTGCAAAAAGACGTCTTCCGATTTCTTGCTTTGTGGAAAGAATGTGCAGGACAGGTCTCACGGGACGGAACACCGTGTCGTGTAGGGAGCGGGGTGTGTTTAGCATACTGGTAAATAATGTTAATTCCCTGTTAATTAAATCAGCTAATTGTTCAGCGCCACCCTCCTCCTCCTCCTCCTCTTCCTCCTCCTCCTCTTCCTCCTCCTCCTCCTCCTCTTCCTCCTCCTCCTCCCTTCACTCTCTCTTTAATCCCTTATAATTACTGATGGAGACGCTCCATTTTTTTTCTACAAGAGTCACCTTGGACGCCATCCTCTGACCGCATTGAAACACACACGCACGCACGCGCACACACACACACACACACACACACACACACACACACAGCATGGTAATTCCTGGCTGCACGCTCCGCTGGTCATCTATCTGCAGCAGGAGAGGAAGAGCGGCTACAGAATACCCAATGATAACCCCACCACACACACACACACACACACACACACACACACACACACACACACCAATCCCCGAGGGGACCCTATCCACTCCACTACCTGTTGTCTTGGCAACCACACACTGCGTGCGAACCATGTGATGAGGAAGGTGAAGAACAAGAGCTGGGATCTGCCGCATCGACACTCGACACACACACACACACACACACACACACACACACACACAGGCACACACATACAGAGATACACACACACACACACACACACACACACACACACACTTCTATCTCTTTAGAAATGCTGGCCTTTGGTCCTCACAAGTGTATGAAACTCTCTCTGTGTGTTACTGTACGTGTGTGTGTGTGTGTGTGTACCTGTGTGTGTGTGTGTGTGTGTCTGTGTGTGCGTCTTATTTATTTCCTTTTTTTGCAATGTCAGTTTACTAATTTAAAATGGCTGCCATCTCACACTGGGAATGAGCAACACTTTCATATAAATGAACGTCTGCTCCGCTGCAACACATCACACCCTGGGCGGGGGGGGGGATACCGGCTTCCTATTGGCTGCTGGGGCCAAGCGGGACATCCCAAAATAACGTGTGAGACGTCCCGGCGGTTTGGAGGTTTAATCACTTTTGTAGCATGTGTGCTGGGACTCACGCGATGTGTCTTATTTAATATGTATATAATCGTCCCATGTTGCCCCTGAGCACTCGCTCGCCGCGGGACGAACCAAGAGCTTCTGATTCATTCATTGGCTGCTCAATTAGTCGTATTTTAATCGCAATTACGATTACGGCTTGCGACGATTACGAAAACAACGTAATCGAAATAAAACGATTATTATTAAAAAAAAATATTGGTTTTTCAGTTGAATTATACTTAAAGTTCAGGGTAATAAAAATATACTGTTCAAATTGATTTTCTCCAATAAATTGATGTTTTCAAAGTCAACGGATAATCGTTTTTAATAATCGTGATATAAATTACTGACCCAAATAATCGAGATTATGATTTTTGCCATAATCGAGCAGCGACAGTGCAGTTAAATCTGAAGTCTCCTCCAGCATTGCTTTGACCAATATACTGAGGGAAATCAACGATGGAGTGAGTAACATCCAGAACATACTATGAAAAGATAGAATATGATAAAACTGAGTGAAAATGAAATTCTGTACAGGATATAAACTCTACTGACGCTTTATGCTTTGAAGGGATAGTTTTTAGAGATATTAAAACATGTTTAATGAGAGTTAGATCCGTACCATGCCACAACCAGCAGGCTTTAATAGCTTAGCATCAAGACTAGCCTAGCGTTGTCGAGAACTAACAAACCCACTGTTTATTTATTTCCATCAATAGAGCATATACATCATTCCTCTCTTTCGCTGGAGTGTTTTTGTTTCAGCATGCAAGGCTTTAAACACCTATTTGTTGACTGTGACCGTGTGTAAAAGTCACCTCCAATCACGGATACATTCATAAAAAATGCTAATATAATTCAAATATCCGGCGACATAGGTGAACGTTAGCTCGTACGAGAACAAGGCTGCACGATATTGGAGAAAAACTGACAATATTGTGCCATTTGAAATGTGTATGGCGTTCCCAGGCTGGATTTGAACCGGGTTTCCACGTGAGAACTACCGAGTGGTCTTAAAGAAGAAACAATTTAGATCTCTACGGATATTTGTGCTTTAGTAAACAATGTTATAAGGTGTTTGAGTGCTGTTGACATGGCAACAGAGCCACCAGTGGACCCAGTGCCGTTCTAGAGTTTGTGGGGGGGGGGCATGGGGCCGCCTTGAGGGGGTTACCCAACATGTCGTCGCAGTAAATTAAAGGATGTCTCACGTGGTCGTTGCTGTGGACCTTCTTAAGCTGCAGCCACACGAGGACGATAACGCAAACGCACCGAAACCGTTATTAAAAAAAGCCACAGGCACCAGAAACGCGTCCGTCCCCACGAGACCGCTCGAACCGCTGGAGACGCCGTAGTACATATGCCTGGCCTGTAAGTGGCGCTGTACTGTACTCCCGCCACAAAATACACCAACAGCAGCGAAGAAGACTTCTCGCGCATGCATGGTTGCCATGGTCGCCCTTCTGTTTATTCTCCGCGCTGGATTTAGCAGCAGAGGTGGGGTTTCGCCGGTCAAACGTCTTCTTTGTTATTTATTGAGCTTTAAAACAAATGAATAACGACTCTATACAATAATATAAGAATAGTACACGGAGGACGGAGATCTCTTTTTCTCCTGGCAGCCCGTCAGTATCCGTGGTGATGATCTAACTCGAAGTGCGTGTGTTGTTCTGCTCACAGCGGGCGGAGCTGCCGGTTATCCTGCAGAGCTGCGTGTCTCCTCTCCTGTCCGGTTAGACATCTCTCGCGTTTATGTCCATATAATCAAATCAAGTTTTATTTATACAGCACATTTATAAACGATGTTTGGTGGAGCCAAAGTGCTGTACATAAAATACAAATAGCCTACAGTAGAAACGGCACAGATCGATCACATCTAGCTGGAAGCTCCTGCTGGGCGCGCTGTCCCACGAGACACCGGGACCTGGCTCGAAACACTGGGGCTATTGCGCCATCGTTATCGGGAACGGATCGTTACCGGGCGTAGACACGGAGCCGTTTGGCCCCCCAGAGCGTTGCGTCCGCAGATCTACCCGCCTCGGGACCCGTTATCGTTCGGCCTTGTGTGGACGAACCGTCTATCTCAGGGGTGTCAAACTCAATTTCATCGCGGGCCACATCAGCAGCACTCAAAGGGCCGGTTGTAACTTTAAGACTATATAAAATACATATATAAATATATCATATATATAAAATAATGTATTATATTACATCACTGCCTCTGCAAATTCTGGAGAAAAAATAAATAGAAGTGACATTTTGAAATAAAAATCTAATTCTGAGAAAAAGAGTCATATTTGAGATGCATTGTGGGACATGTAGTTTATGGGCAACATGCCGTATAATAAACATATTATATCCTTTGCAAGCTCTTGTGGGGCCACATAAAATGAAGTCGCGGGCCGAATGTGGCCCCCGGGCCTTGAGTTTGACACCCCTGTAAGCGGATAGGACCGTTATCGTCCTCGTGTGGCTGCAGCCTTAACCTACCCTTCTTTGGGGGCCCCTTTCTGGTCCGGGGCCCCAAGCAGTTGCCTGTCTGCAAGCGGCGGCCCTGCGTGGACCATTAACCGAATGGGCCGCTCGGAGTCGAGAGGAGGGTTCACCCCCTGGCCTTAATGTGGAAAAGCTGCCGTACATTGCATCAAAAGTCCAGATGACTAATAACTGGTACTCTGAAAGCGTTCCCCTCAGAGACGAGAGGCCGTATGGATGGTGACGTATTTCATCTCGAGGAATAGAGTGAACTCGCTCTGCTTTTCCTTCAAATCCCATTTCTCTCCGTAGGGATTTCACATCAAAGTGAACACTGCCGACAAAACGGTGCGCGTCTGCCTCTTTACATCGACTCCCACCAGAGGAAATATCTCAGCAACCATCTAAACATTTGCTATGAAATATTCACGAGGTGCTCGTGGTGATATTTAAACACTCCACTGATCCTCTGGATTCTCCTTTTAGCGCTACAAGGAGATCTGATATTTCCTGCATAACAAATGACTTAGCTTCCTTTAGCACATGTTAGCATGCTGATATGAGCACCCGTTACACATTAGCACGTTAGCATTTAGCTCAAAGGAATTAAAGAATAGCAGCTTTACTTTGTAGCTGAATATCTGTGCTGTGAGATTTGACTTCGGGTCTGCATTTCACTGCTGATTTGAACCCAAACGATGCATGAAGTCACCAGGAAACCCGTCAGATATTCTCTGCTGACTCAAGCAGGTCCTCGAGATGTTATCAATGAAGCTCCCCCGCTCTGATCACGGTGGATTGAAAGTGAAAGGAGGAAATCCGACGCGCTTTTGAAGTCTGAGACGCTTCTTTCTTCGAGGGCTTGTCCTCGTCACAACCCCGAAGACAAGACTCGGCCTCTTTGATCCGAGCGGGGGAGGGATTTGCACACGATACTACGAGAATAAAGAATTTGTCCCGGGAAATCTGATTCAATCTGAAAGCCCTACAGAGCTGGAGGTGTTGCTTTGGATGAAGGGAATTAAATAGCTGCTCCATCATCTTAAAGGTGGGTAAGAATGGAGGAACCGGATCGAGTACACAACCGGAGAAAATCTGCCACTTCCTCACAGAGCCCCTCCCCCAACACACACGAACATGACCAATGAGGGCACGAGATCAGTCTGTGCCCCGATGGAAGGCTGACAGGCAGGTCGGCCATCCAGTTACTTTAGCCGGCTCAGATGATTGGTCGAGCTTTTCACAGCGTCACGGCTTCCACAGATGATATTTTGTCATGGATTTGTTGTCAAAGCACTTCAGATATTCAGTGCTGTCGGGACGTTAAGAGCATTCCATGGAATATAACAAAAAGTGTATCTCAAGCCGGTTTCTCAAACGTACCTACCCCACCTTTACGTTTGAGTTACTTCTTCGATGTTTCACGGATAAAAAGAAGAAATATACATACTTTATTAATCCATCTTTCTCCAAGGAAAAGCCCAAATCCAATGGTGGCACTAAATCAGAAGGGCTCATCCTCTCTGAAGAATGCATTTCTGAACAAAATGTCCCGGTGATTCATCCAATAGTTGTTCAGATAGTTCCTTCGATACCACAACGGTGGCGCTTCAAGAGCAGTCGGAATATCACCCAAGCTATTAGGGTTCATCCTCTGAGGATTATGAATGTCCATTTTAAAAAGACCCACACAGAGGACGTGACCACACAGAGGACGTGACCACACAGAGGACGGCGGCTGAGGCCTAGGAAATATATCAGAGGATTGAGAATAATATCCGGTATCCGGTCGAATAATGTCGACCTCATGGTGGCGCTTCGAGAAGAGTCAGGTCACTCACATCTGTAGGGTCTATCCTCTTGGAAACATGAATGCCTGAACAAAATATCTTCGCAATCCATCCAATAGCTGTTGGGATACATCAGTGTGGATCCGAGACGTCCCTATCAATAGATCTAACCCACGACTATCGCTAAAAGTATTTCAAATGAATCATAAGAACGTCCATGACGACCATCCGTGCAACGAATGGTCAGCCACGTATCACGTTGTTGTTTGGTCGTTCTCGTTTTGTCTTTCACTTCCTTGAGTTCCCCTGAACCTTCACTTCAATGTGGATTTCTCCACTCCAGTTTGAATGTCTGTGTTGCTCCACATCAGTGCCATGATATGCACACGGCTGCTCACCGTTGTTGAGGTAATACCAAGGAAACATTTAACGCAGAAAAAGATGAATACGCTGCAATAATCTGAATGGTATCGGCAGCTGGAGAGCGTCTAGACCAGGGGTTCTCAAAGTGCGGCCCGCGGGCCAATGGCGGCCCTCGGAAATGTTTCGGGGGGCCCGCGACAGTTAATGCGACACGCTGAAATGCACGCGTTATACTTTAATCCTCCGTGGTTCGTGTCTAGTAAGAATTAGAATGGAATTTAAGAATGGTAAAACTGCGCCCCCTGGGTTGTCATTCCTAAATTATGAATGACAGCTTGTGGAAGGTTTGCTAGACTACTGGTTGCATGGCAACGAGGCATCTCGCGAGTTGCGGTTAAGCGGAAAATCTGTTGTA
The DNA here is from genome assembly GCA_036324585.1 of Champsocephalus esox. Lineage (NCBI taxonomy): Eukaryota > Metazoa > Chordata > Actinopteri > Perciformes > Channichthyidae > Champsocephalus > Champsocephalus esox. Next base: position 25,608,222 of record CM070492.1, read on the forward strand.
AGAATCAGAAACGGGAGTTAGCTAGCGATTCTAGCTAGTCACGGTCTGTAGATAACCCGACTGTGTGTCCTCTGCACGTTCTTAATGTATACCGAATGTATAATTGGTTAGTACAATAAAGAAAGGATTTGTTTTGGAATTATTTTGTGTTCCGTTTTTTCTTGGGCGGCCCTCAATCCAATATTGGGTACCTACATTGGCCCTCACTCATCAAAACGTTGAGAACCCCTGGTCTAGACCAAACTCAATTTCATCGCGGGCCACATTCGCATAAAGGTTGCACTCAAAGGCCCGGTTGTAACTCTATAAATATATAATATATATATAAAATAATGTATTATATATTACATTACTGCCTCTGAATTGGATTATTATCAGATAGGATAATAACTTAGTCATTAACTTCGTCTGAAAGCAGAAGTCCAGGGCATGTCACAAAACGAGATGCATTGTGGGACATGTAGTTTATGGGCATATTATATCATAAACGTATTGTATTATTTGCAAGCTCTTGCGGGCCACATAAAATGAAATGGCGGGCCGGATTTGGCCCCCGGGCCTTGAGTTTGACACCCTAGACGTTCCTCTTTGAAGAGTCTGAGCTCCAGCGGGGAAACGATTCCAAATGCATCTCCAGAAGCTCCGCACGTACTGAAGAGATACCGTCTGTTCAGTCCCAGGTGAGGACGGCCATCTTGCCGTCAGGGCTGAGCTGTGAGAACAGTTCATAACTTTGGGTCAAACAACGTGGCAAGAAAAAACCTGCAGGACTTTCATCGAGGCGGAAAGAAGAGACGGGTTGGGAGTTGTAGTTCTCCCGTGACGATTCGATATCAGGTTTGTAGTCCTCCGACATATTGGAGTTGTTCCTTGATGTTCTGCGAGGGCGGGTTAGCTTCGCCCGTCGGTCTCCTTTCATCGGGCCCGCCTCACTGACGTTTCACAGATCAGTGCACGAGAGGAGTGATTGCGTAATTAGTTGATAGTAAATGATCCGCTGCCCCAGCTGCTGACTCACTCATTCATAATAACACACTCTTTAATCCTCATCCTAACCGTCTCACCCGTTCAGAACCTCTGGATCCAGGATGAAGGAGTGATGTCACAGGAAGCTCACACAGCTCAGGCGACCAGGTTCAAGGACACGAGGGCAAACACGCACGCACGCACGCACCACGCACACGCACACACACAAAAGTAAAGCTTCTTTGAGCATTAGGAAAAGCGTTATAGAAATCCAATGTATTATTATTATTATTATTATTATAACCTCCTCAGGTTATAACAGCCCTCAGTTTTGTCTTGCAGGCAAGCGGGGTCACTAATTACCTGCATGCACACGCAGGCAAAAAAAAAGGGCCACAGCCTGAATCTCTGCAGCAGGAAG
>CM070492.1:25614608-25672108 GCA_036324585.1 Champsocephalus esox
TATTCTACATGTTATAGTTGTACTTTGAATACTGTAAAGCACTTTGTACATCCGTGTTGAGAAGGGTGCTATAGACATAAAGTTGTACTTACCTACATTTAAATATTTTTGGATAGATAAGCAATACTTGATATCTGGAGAAAAGTGGTCATGCTTTGATCATTTTGTGAATTGTATTTATTGGACAATTATTTTGTATTTTATTACAATTTGTTGTGATATTTTACAAATTGTACATAGATTAAATGGAAAGTACCAACAATAGAATCTACTTGACCATATTAATAACGGCTATCAATGGGTTTGACAGTTACAAGGCTTTCGAGCTGTGTATTCACAGTCCTGTGTCTCCATCTAGCGGCGAAACATGAGAACTGTCACCTGATGCATTTTAGACTCACTGCAGGGGTGGGAGAAGTACTCACATCTTGTACTTCAGTAAAAGTAGAAGTACTCACATCTTGTACTTCCGTAAAAGTAGAAGTACTCAGATCTTGTACTTGAGTAAAAGTAGAAGTACTCAGATCTTGTACTTCAGTAAAAGTAGAAGTACTCACATCTTGTACTTCAGTAAAAGTAGAAGTACTCACATCTTGTACTTCAGTAAAAGTAGAAGTACTCACATCTTGTACTTCAGTAAAAGTAGAAGTACTCACATCTTGTACTTCAGTAAAAGTAGAAGTACTCAGATCTTGTACTTCAGTAAAAGTAGAAGTACTCAGATCTTGTATTTGAGTAAAAGTAGAAGTACTCAGATCTTGTACTTGAGTAAAAGTAGAAGTACTCAGATCTTGTACTTGAGTAAAAGTAGAAGTACTCATATCTTGTACTTAAGTAAAAGTAGAAGTACTCAGATCTTGTACTTCAGTAAAAGTAGAAGTACTCACATCTTGTACTTGAGTAAAAGTAGAAGTACTCAGATCTTGTACTTGAGTAAAAGTAGAAGTACTCAGATCTTGTGCTTGAGTAAAAGTAGAAGTACTCAGATCTTGTACTTGAGTAAAAGTAGAAGTACTCAGATATTGTACTTGAGTAAAAGTAGAAGTACTCAGATCTTGTACTTGAGTAAAAGTAGAAGTACTCAGATCTTGTACTTCAGTAAAAGTAGAAGTACTCAGATCTTGTATTTGAGTAAAAGTAGAAGTACTCAGATCTTGTACTTGAGTAAAAGTAGAAGTACTCAGATCTTGTACTTCAGTAAAAGTAGAAGTACTCAGATCTTGTATTTGAGTAAAAGTAGAAGTACTCAGATCTTGTACTTCAGTAAAAGTAGAAGTACTCAGATCTTGTACTTGAGTAAAAGTAGAAGTACTCAGATCTTGTACTTCAGTAAAAGTAGAAGTACTCAGATCTTGTATTTGAGTAAAAGTAGAAGTACTCAGATCTTGTACTTGAGTAAAAGTAGAAGTACTCACATCTTGTACTTGAGTAAAAGTAGAAGTACTCAGATATTGTACTTCAGTAAAAGTAGAAGTACTCACATCTTGTACTTGAGTAAAAGTAGAAGTACTCAGATCTTGTATTTGAGTAAAAGTAGAAGTACTCACATCTTGTACTTCAGTAAAAGTAGAAGTACTCACATCTTGTACTTCAGTAAAAGTAGAAGTACTCACATCTTGTACTTCAGTAAAAGTAGAAGTACTCAGATCTTGTACTTGAGTAAAAGTAGAAGTACTCAGATCTTGTAATTCAGTAAAAGTAGAAGTACTCAGATCTTGTACTTTGAGTAAAAGTAGAAGTACTCAGATCTTGTACTTGAGTAAAAGTAGAAGTACTCAGATCTTGTACTTGAGTAAAAGTAGAAGTACTCAGATCTTGTACTTCAGTAAAAGTAGAAGTACTCACATCTTGTACTTGAGTAAAAGTAGAAGTACTCACATCTTGTACTTGAGTAAAAGTAGAAGTACTCACATCTTGTACTTCAGTAAAAGTAGAAGTACTCACATCTTGTACTTCAGTAAAAGTAGAAGTACTCACATCTTGTACTTCAGTAAAAGTAGAAGTACTCAGATCTTGTACTTGAGTAAAAGTAGAAGTACTCAGATCTTGTACTTCAGTAAAAGTAGAAGTACTCAGATCTTGTATTTGAGTAAAAGTAGAAGTACTCAGATCTTGTACTTGAGTAAAAGTAGAAGTACTCATATCTTGTACTTGAGTAAAAGTAGAAGTACTCAGATCTTGTACTTCAGTAAAAGTAGAAGTACTCACATCTTGTACTTGAGTAAAAGTAGAAGTACTCACATCTTGTACTTCAGTAAAAGTAGAAGTACTCACATCTTGTACTTCAGTAAAAGTAGAAGTACTCACATCTTGTACTTGAGTAAAAGTAGAAGTACTCAGGTCTTGTACTTGAGTAAAAGTAGAAGTACTCAGATATTGTACTTGAGTAAAAGTAGAAGTACTCAGATCTTGTACTTCAGTAAAAGTAGAAGTACTCAGATCTTGTATTTGAGTAAAAGTAGAAGTACTCAGATCTTGTACTTGAGTAAAAGTAGAAGTACTCAGATATTGTACTTGAGTAAAAGTAGAAGTACTCAGGTCTTGTATTTGAGTAAAAGTAGAAGTACTCAGATCTTGTACTTGAGTAAAAGTAGAAGTACTCAGATCTTGTACTTGAGTAAAAGTAGAAGTACCAGAGTGTAGGAATACTCTGTCACAGTAAAAGTATTCAAAATGTTCCTCAAGTGAAAGTAGAAAGTATTCTCATCTAAATATAGTAAAGACAGTGAAAGTAGTCGTTGTGCAGATTGGTCCATTTCAGAATAATATATATGATGTGTTTTATAAGATTGATCATGAAAGTGTTCTCAAAGCTGGTGGAGGTGCAGCTAGTCTGAAGTACTTTGTAGACTGCAGGGTAGCTGGTGGAGGAGCAGCTAGTCTGAAGTACTTTGTAGACTGCAGGGTAGCTGGTGAAGGTGCAGCTAGTCTGAAGTACTTTGTAGACTGCAGGGTAGCTGGTGGAGGAGCAGCTAGTCTGAAGTACTTTGTAGACTGCAGGGTAGCTGGTGGAGGTGCAGCTAGTCTGAAGTACTTTGTAGACTGCAGGGTAGCTGGTGGAGGTGCAGCTAGTCTGAAGTACTTTGTAGACTGCAGGGTAGCTGGTGGAGGAGCAGCTAGTCTGAAGTACTTTGTAGACTGCAGGGTAGCTGGTGGAGGAGCAGCTAGTCTGAAGTACTTTGTAGACTGCAGGGTAGCTGGTGAAGGTGCAGCTAGTCTGAAGTACTTTGTAGACTGCAGGGTAGCTGGTGAAGGAGCAGCTAGTCTGAAGTACTTTGTAGACTGCAGGGTAGCTGGTGGAGGTGCAGCTAGTCTGAAGTACTTTGGAGACTGCAGGGTAGCTGGTGGAGGTGCAGCTAGTCTGAAGTACTTTGTAGACTGCAGGGTAGCTGGTGAAGGTGCAGCTAGTCTGAAGTACTTTGTAGACTGCAGGGTAGCTGGTGAAGGTGCAGCTAGTCTGAAGTACTTTGTAGACTGCAGGGTAGCTGGTGAAGGTGCAGCTAGTCTGAAGTACTTTGTAGACTGCAGGGTAGCTGGTGGAGGAGCAGCTAGTCTGAAGTACTTTGTAGACTGCAGGGTAGCTGGTGGAGGTGCAGCTAGTCTGAAGTACTTTGTAGACTGCAGGGTAGCTGGTGAAGGTGCAGCTAGTCTGAAGTACTTTGTAGACTGCAGGGTAGCTGGTGAAGGTGCAGCTAGTCTGAAGTACTTTGTAGACTGCAGGGTAGCTGGTGGAGGTGCAGCTAGTCTGAAGTACTTTGTAGACTGCAGGGTAGCTGGTGGAGGTGCAGCTAGTCTGAAGTACTTTGTAGACTGCAGGGTAGCTGGTGGAGGTGCAGCTAGTCTGAAGTACTTTGTAGACTGCAGGGTAGCTGGTGGAGGTGCAGCTAGTCTGAAGTACTTTGTAGACTGCAGGGTAGCTGGTGAAGGTGCAGCTAGTCTGAAGTACTTTGTAGACTGCAGGGTAGCTGGTGGAGGTGCAGCTAGTCTGAAGTACTTTGTAGACTGCAGGGTAGCTGGTGGAGGTGCAGCTAGTCTGAAGTACTTTGTAGACTGCAGGGTAGCTGGTGGAGGTGCAGCTAGTCTGAAGTACTTTGTAGACTGCAGGGTAGCTGGTGGATTTACTCCAGGTGGAACTAAAGTCTGATTCAACACTTGGTTAGATTTCACATCATCCAGATCTGTGAAGTAACTAAAGGTATTAAATACATGTAGTGGAGGAAAAGTACACCATGTACCTCTGAACTGTAGTGGAGTAGAAGTACACAGTACCTTAAGTACAGTACTTGAGTACACTTTACACCTCTGTTGTTTGGGGTCCCACAGAGTGCAGTACGGGTCCTTTCTTCTTATCCTGAAATCTAAAAGTCACCTTTAGGAGATCTGACATGTTTCTCAACAGTGTCTGGTAAGCCTCCTTCAAAGCCAGAGGATGTTTTGTGTCCTTGTTTTGCGACACAGCTATCTCCCTGACAGATGCTGACAACTTGTTCAACGTTATATCATTTATTTAGAGGCCAAAGGAAGTTAGGACATCCAGGATCCACAAGAGCAAGTAACAGGAACGTTTAAAACACACTGTTTGAGTTCTGACCAAAAGTGATATGCTTTCACTTCAGTCTGTGTTCTGAGCACAATTTGAATTATAGAAACAAATCTGAATTCAAAGGGAGTATTCTGAATCCTGAGTAAAGTCAGGAGGTCGAGTCAAAAGTGAGATTTTTTTTAAAGTCGGAGAAAATGTTTGGAAAGTTTCAAAAATCCCATGTGACCATAACCCTCTCCATACATTACAAAGAGTGCAAAGGTGCTTACATGTTTTGAACCAACATTTCATCCACTGTGCATTGCATGTGTGTGTGTGTGTGTGTGTGTGTGTGTGCGTGTGTGTGTGTGTGTGTGTGTTGTTCATGTTTCAGGAATGTGTTTACACAGAGGAGCAGCTGTAAAGTGAGGGATAATTCACATCTGTTCCTTTTCTGTTCAGGAGTTATCTCTCCCCCTGTATGGAGGGAGGGATGGAGGGATGGAGGGAGAGATGGAGGTAAATAATGCTATATACGCCCGGGTGTCCGTAGCTAACAATGCTATATACGCCCGGGTGTCCGTAGCTAACAATGCTATTTACGCCCGGGTGTCCGTAGCTAACAATGCTATTTACACCCGGGTGTCCGTAGCTAACAATGCTATTTACACCCGGGTGTCCGTAGCTAACAATGCTATTAACGCCCGGGTGTCCGTAGCTAACAATGCTATTTCCGCCCGGGTGTCCGTAGCTAACAATGCTATTTACGCCCGGGTGTCCGTAGCTAACAATGCTATTTACGCCCGGGTGTCCGTAGCTAACAATGCTATTTACACCCGGGTGTCCGTAGCTAACAATGCTATTTACGCCCGGGTGTCCGTAGCTAACAATGCTATTTCCGCCCGGGTGTCCGTAGCTAACAATGCTATTTACCCGGGTGTCCGTAGCTAACAATGCTATTTACACCCGGGTGTCCGTAGCTAACAATGCTATTTACACCCGGGTGTCCGTAGCTAACAATGCTATTAACGCCCGGGTGTCCGTAGCTAACAATGCTATTTCCGCCCGGGTGTCCGTAGCTAACAATGCTATTTACGCCCGGGTGTCCGTAGCTAACAATGCTATTTACACCCGGGTGTCCGTAGCTAACAATGCTATTTACACCCGGGTGTCCGTAGCTAACAATGCTATTTCCACCCGGGTGTCCGTAGCTAACAATGCTATTTACGCCCGGGTGTCCGTAGCTAACAATGCTATTAACGCCCGGGTGTCCATAGCTAACAATGCTATTAACGCCCGGGTGTCCGTAGCTAACAATGCTATTTACACCCGGGTGTCCGTAGCTAACAATGCTATTTACGCCCGGGTGTCCGTAGCTAACAATGCTATTTACGCCCGGGTGTCCGTAGCTAACAATGCTATTTACGCCCGGGTGTCCGTAGCTAACAATGCTATTTACACCCGGGTGTCCGTAGCTAACAATGCTATTTACGCCCGGGTGTCCGTAGCTAACAATGCTATTTACGCCCGGGTGTCCGTAGCTAACAATGCTATTTACACCCGGGTGTCCGTAGCTAACAATGCTATTTACGCCCGGGTGTCCGTAGCTAACAATGCTATTAACGCCCGGGTGTCCGTAGCTAACAATGCTATTTACACCCGGGTGTCCGTAGCTAACAATGCTATTTACGCCCGGGTGTCCGTAGCTAACAATGCTATTTACGCCCGGGTGTCCGTAGCTAACAATGCTATTAACGCCCGGGTGTCCGTAGCTAACAATGCTATTAACACCCGGGTGTCTGTAGCTAACAATGCTATTTACACCCGGGTGTCTGTAGCTAACAATGCTAGCGGACGAGGACATCCCTCTGTTGGAGGGGCAAAGGAGGTGGGATTCTTTTCGCTGCCAGCAAAGCGTGTTCCTGTGACGGAAAGTGTACTGCCGGAGAGCCTTGGCGGGGGGGTGCCGGTGGAGCACGCGCGAGAAACTGAGGCTCCGTGGTAAACTGTGGTAACACGAAGAGCCGTTTGGGAGCCGAAAGAGCTCTTCCTCATTCACACCAACGGTGTTTCAGGGCCGGTTCGCAGCTGGAGCTTGAAAAGCACCGGGTTTTCCTGTTCACACGGAGCAGCTTCTGATACCTCATTCACACCAACGCAACTCCGGTTCATGCTCCGTGCTAGAGCTTTTCAGGTTCAGAACCGGTTCTTCGGTTTAGCTCCGGCTCTTTTCACACCGCCCAGAGTCCGACTGGTGCTGCGTCATCGTTTGCGTCATGACGTAACCGTTTGCGTGCCTGCTTCATAAAGCCAAACCGTGCGGAAACCCCTCACAGCTCACACGACAACAACAACAACAACAACAACAACAACAATGGCCAATTGTGCTCCAGCTTCCTCTGCACCTCTTCGGAAGACCAGATTCCCGCAGGTAGCTGGTCTCTTCAGTGGACCACTGCTGTTCGTTAAGTTTCTCCATCGTTGTGTACAAACTGGATAAAACGCGGGCTTGTTGTTGTTGTTCAGGAGTTGATCTGTCTCTGCCCCCGCCTCGACGTTAGCGTGACGTATGTGGTGCTTTTGCTCTGGCCGGACAATTTTTTGGTGCTTGAACCGAACCGGATTCCGGAGCTAAGAGGCTGCTCCGCTGCGGTGTGAAGACGAAAAACCCGGTGCTTTTCAAGCTCCAGCTCCAGTTTGTACACAACGATGGAGAAACTTAACAAGCAGCAGAAGAGACCAGTTACCTGCTGGGAATCTGGTCTTCCGAAGAGGTGCAGAGGAAGCTGGAGCACAATTGGCCATTGTTGTTGTTGTTGCTGTGAGGGGTTTCCGCGCGGGTTGGCTTTATGAAGCAGACACGCACACGGTTACGTCATGACTCAAACGATGACGCAGCACCAGTCTTGGTGTGGACGCCCCGCTCCGCCCTGGTCTCGCTGAAACACTGCTCTAAAGGATTGACCAATCACAACAAAGTGAGGTGGAAAGTAAGGAGTAGCAGCCACAGCGGTCAATAGTAAACTATATACAGCGTTACTGATTAGTTAATTGTTATATAAGAATTGCATGATATAAATCAGGGATGTGTAATTATTAGTTACCAGCCTTCGTACACATTAGTCAACACATGAACTCACATAGTACATGACACAGCTCATGTCGGCAGTAATGGAGGCCGTAAACAGATCGTTATCTTAATGGATGATTCTTTTCTGTACGTTAGATCATTAAAATGTGATCGGAGTAATGACGAAGCGCGCTGTGAAGGATGGAGGGGATTGATGGAGCGGGAAAGAAACAAAGAAATAAAAAGGGGGGAGGGCGAGATGAATGTGAATTAGCAAATGATTGTTTCGAACTTCTTAAATGTGAGTTATATGTGTGTTATATCATAATAAATAAACAATATTTATGTTTTGGACTTTTGGAGAGCTACTGTAGCAAACAGTGTTTGTGCTAAGCTAAGGTAAGCTAATCGACTTCTAAGGGTAGCTTTATATTAACCTACACAGATTGGCATTCAACCAAGTATACAGTATACACTAGTACTTTATTTCAGTACAATTCTAAATACTTGTACTTGTGACATTCAGTTTGTTTTGGTTGAACAACATCCTTTAGACCGATCCTTAGTCGGCAACCCCTGGCAGCGTAACCAGTGGCACACTACGAATAAGTTGAATAAGTGTGCAAAATAGTTTTATTATATTTTCGGATCCTGAACGAGACGTCTCCCCGTTACAGAAGCAAGCCATGCACGCAACGCAGCCCCGCTCTCTTTAAGTCCAGTCGACTTGCTGCTGCTTTCCTCCGTGGTGAAACTATCAGGGGTTGAAGTGCCGCCGGAGCGCGCCCGCACTTCACAAATTGCGGTGAGCTACCCATAAGGAGCTATACAAATGCCGCAGTATTTGCGTGGCTGTGTCTTTAGTTGAAAGCGGCGATCTGCTCATCTTTCATCGAAAATAATAGGCTACACGGGGGCGGACTGGCCATCTGCGTGTTCTGGGGAATCACAGAACGGACGCTCGCATTATCATGCCATTTAAACTAACTATTTAAATGTGTTTAAACCGCATCATGTAAGTAGCGCTGACAGGTGAAAGAGGTCCACACACTGCTTCCCCGCAGCGAGGCTCCCCCGCCCTCCTGTTGACAGTTCACGAGCGCGCCCCCCTTGACAGTTCACCAGCGCGCCCCCCTTTGACAGTTCACCAGCGCGCCCCCCTTTGACAGTTCACCAGCGCGCCCCCCTTTGACAGTTCACCAGCGCGCCCCCCTTTGACAGTTCACGAGCGCGCCCCCCCTTTGACAGTTCACCAGCGCGCCCCCCTTTGACATTTCACCAGCGCGCCCCCCATTGACAGTTCACCAGCGCGCCCCCCTTTGACAGTTCACGAGCGCGCCCCCCTTTGACAGTTCACCAGCGCCCCCCCTTTGACAGTTCATGATCGTCGGCACACTGATCACAATCTTTTTTTAAGTGGCAGAATATATCAAAAAGGTTGCCGACCCCTGCTTTAGACTTTAGAGACATAGAGAGGCTAGTAGCTTCCACCCGTTTCCAGTGTTTGTGCTAAGCTAAGCTAATCAGCTGTTTGAGGTTGCTTTATATTTACCTACACAGATTGGTAGGATGTTACTTATACAAAAGTACTGTATTTAAGTGCAGTTTTAAAATACTCGAACTAATGACATTCAGGTTTTTTGGTTGTACAAAACACTTCGATGTAAAGAGGCTAGCAGTTCCCCTTAGTTTCCAGTGTTTGTGCTAAGCTAAGCTAATCAGCTGCGGGAGGTACAGAAGCTTCATGTTGCTGCTGCTGCAGGTAAAGAGCTGCAGAGAATCACAGATTGGGTGGCGTACAGCGGAGATAATTTACAGATCCTCCCTCAAGCGGCTACTGTCCGCACACACACACACACGCACACGCACGCTGTAATAAAGCGCGGATCAAACACAGATCATGTTCAGATCAGGTAATCTGCGAGCGGAGGGAAGGGGTTATGAGAATTACTGCTGATCCATCACAGAAATCCTGCAGTTCCCCCGAAGCGGACATTAAAAACGTAATCACCAAAGCAGGCTTTTGGCCGACAGCAGTGTGTGTGTGTATGTGTGTGTGTGTGTGTGTGTGTGTGTGTGTGTGTACAGCTGTACATCGCGCTGTTCACGGAGATAATGGTGCACAAAGAACTCACAGGAAGTTGAAAGTGAGGGAGATAAAGAAGAATAAAAGCTATCTGATGTGGAGCGCAGAGAGAATTGGAAAGAGGGCCTTCAGGGAACGAGACTTTTTCACAAGTTTCCTCGAAAGATACAGACTTCTAGGAAAATACCAAGAGGTTAACGTTGCTGGTTTTAAAGCTGCAATAAGTCAGAACATCATATGTTCTTTCAGTGAAAGTTTTCATCTCATAAGCTCTCTTGAATGCAGGAGTGGAGCACCATACAGTATGCATACAACACATGAATAAGAAATGCTATAGTTAACTGAACATGTTTTATATTTTATAGTTCTAATAGCGAACTAGTAGATGCAAGACACTCGGACAGTCGGCCTACTGCCTGCACAGGAATTCTCAGAGTTTTTCAGACATCTTATATATTTGTTGTAGTCTTTTGTTCAGCCTCTGTCAAAATCTGTTGAACTTTGAAGCTTTAGGCCCCGTCCACACGGAGACGATATCAGTTGAATCCGCTAACGTTCTCTATCGTAGAGAGCAGTGGTTCCCAACCTGGGGGGCGCCAAAGATCGCGGGGGGAGGGGGGGGGGCGCCAGGCCTCAGATGATTTGAGGCCAAATATCATATTTACACCTTTTTTTTCCCTTTTACATATAATTGTAACGCAATACATGATTGTCACTAAGCCTTGTCTCTACATTACAATAACATATACAAAATAATTGATGAATTAATTGTAATAAAAATTCAAGTTAGTATTAAAGGCATAAAAAGACAGAAATGTATAATTCTTTCTATAGAAATGTTTCTTCTGCCCATAAAGTGTCCAAACAGGGCTTGTCTGGATAAGCGCATGTTTAAAACACAGTCATTGTCCACGCCGGCTTCAGGTGGATTATTCGTCAGTTGCTCCAATCAGATCGGTCTCCTCCATTTTGTAGATCATGTACGACTTTTGAATCCACACAAACACATCGGCAACATCCGGCTTGCTTTGAGCATGTGTTTTAAACAGTTTAATCCCTTTGTGAATTGTTTCCACTTCCGCGCCGTCCTTTCATTTCTTCATACAGCGGGAATCCAGATGAATTAATCCTGAGTCCCATAACCATCAAAGTCGCTCCAATAGCGCTCCTTAATTACGCTCCTTAATTACGCTCCTATTACGCTTTCATCAGTAGTTGTTGCATTTTGAGACTTTTAAACTTGAATTACCGCTGTAGCGCCCCCCCCCTTGTGTGTGTGTGTGTGTGTGTGTGTGTGGGGGCGCACAACTTCCAACAGGAGTCATTTGGGGGGGCTCTTGGGGAAAAAGGTTGGGAACCCCTGGTATAGAAGACGGTTCGAAGGCCGATCGGGTCTTTAGTTCCATGGGGGAACTGAGTACTTGGTGTGGAAGCGGCTCTTGACCCTGTGGGCAAGTAGTCAAGTCCTAATTGGTAGTTTTACACTTTGGTTTGTGTACAGATGAAATAAACGAGACAGCAGTCGAGGTGCTCGGTTGTGTTTCTTTTGGACTGATAACTGTCTCCTGGCTGGAGATTCATATTTACTTTACTTTGACAAGAAGGCAAATTTAACAAAATGTCAAACAAAGAAATATGAAGGTAAGGCAAATGGAGGAGTACAAAAACTAAAATAAATGGAAGGAATGGCGTATTTATCTTTGACATGAAACGTTGTGCTGTTGGGAAAATGTTTTTATTTTGTATAACTCATCATGTTGGCTGAACAAACAGACCGAGGCTTAAAGGGATTATGAAGCTTTGCACGCACGCACGCACACACACACACACACACACACACACACACACACACACACACACACACACAGGTCCAAGGCCAGCTGTGTGTGTTGTCTTTCTGCATGTGGGTGGTATCGATGTTCTTATTTGTTTAAGCCAATTTGCTGCAGGCTTTATATCTAAATGCCCAATTACAGTCGTGTATCTTCCCCTCACACACAACGTGCTGTAGATCTGCGTGTGTGTTGTTCTGGACGACTGTTAAATAATCTGATTTAAAGCCGGACACTTCCCCATTTGTCTGGAAGCGCTTCTTACTTCAACAGATAGTACATTTAAATCACTCGCTTGAGCTTTGTTAACCTCGCAGCCTCAAATCTATCAATAAAAATACACACAAAATATCTAACAAGAATCAGATGGGCGTATATGACCAAAAAGAGACACCACATTACAAAAAAGACACACAAAATGACCAGAAAGAAACGCCAAATATCTCTGAAGAATCCACAAAAAGACACAATACGATAAAAAAAAACACATAAAGGACCACTAATGGCACATTTCTATTGCAGGGCCTCGCACGGCTTAGTACGGTATGGTTAGGCCTAGTTAGGACTGGCTCACTTTATGCTGCGCTTCCATTACAGTTTAGTAGCTGGGGCGGTAACTATAGTAACGCAGTGTAGGCGGAGCCTTGACGTCACCTTCAATGAGAACCACAAAACAATCAGCCGTTAGCCGTTAGCACTCAGAGCTAACAGCTCCTCATATCTGTTCAGAAACTAGACAGAAGTGAAACAAGTCCAAACCACAGACTGTCTGTGTCATGGAGAATACAGTCGCTGCTTTATTTATGTCTGTAGGCCGTTGCTGTGAGTGTGGACGGTCGGAGCATATATAACGTTAGCTTAGCCGATCTCCATTCAGAAAACACGCATTTTAAAGGGTTGTTCGCCTGCCGTCTGTCTGCAGACTCGTCAAAGCATTAATTCATGGTTGTTACTAACCGGTATCAGTGTGTTGTTACTTCGGCATCATTTAGAAACGTGTATTACAATTAAATCACGGTCACATATGTTCATGTTGTTGTAGTTGTTCATCTTGTTGTAGATTCTCTCTCTAGTCTAGCATGCTCAGCCCGGTTGTCGGTCCGGAAAGAAGCTCGATTTTGGAGGGCCAGAGAAACTGTGGGAAAGTGCCCGCGAGCCGGAACTACGCCGGGCTCGCCTAAACCTGCAGTGGAAATGCGCCATGAGAGAGGCAAAGTTAACACAACAAGACACACAATCGCCAAAAAGAGACTCGATTAAAATCAGAATGCGTAAAAAACGAAATGTCCCAAACAAGTGATTGACGACGAGCAGCCGTCACGAAACAAATGAATCACGAGGAAAAAGAATAACGTAATTCCCATCAGGCTGATTTCTGTTCTCGTCTCGTTCTACATCAATCAGCTTTGTGGCGTTGATCGCACTTCATGTTGTGTTCGCTCCTCGGGGCGGCAGATGGGTCTCTGGAGGAGGAGGAGGAGGAGGAGGAGGAGGAGGAGGAGGAAGAGGAGGAGAGGAGGAAGAGGAGGAAGAGGAGAGGAAGAGGAGGAGGAGGAGGAGGAGGAGAGAGGAGGAGGAGGAGGAGGAGGAGGAGGAGGAAGAGGAGGAGGAGGAGGAGGAGGAGGAGGAGGAAGAGGAGGAGGAGGAGGAGGAGGAGGAGGAGGAGAGGAGGAGGAGGAGGAAGAGGAGGAGGAGGAAGAGGAGGAGGAGGAGGAGGAAGAAGAGGAGGGGGAGGAGGAGAGGAGGAAGAGGAGGAGGAGGAGGAGGAGGGAGGAGGAGGAGGAGGAGGAGGAGGAGGAAGTGGAGGAAGTGGAGGAGGAGGAGGAGGAGGAGGAGGAGTGAGGAGGAAGTGGAGGAGGAGGAGGAGGAGGAAGAGAGGAGGAGGAGGAGGAAGAGGAGGAGGAGGAGGAGGAGAGGAGGAGGAGAGGAGGAGGAGAGGAGGAGGAGGAGGAGGAAGTGGAGGAGGAGGAGGAAGAGGAGGAGGAGGAGGAGGAGGAGGAGGAAGAGGAGGAAGAGGAGGAGGAGGAAGAGGAGGAGGAGGAGGAGGAAGAGGAGGAAGAGGAGGAGGAGGAGGAGGAGGAAGAGGAGGGGAGGAGGAAGAGGAGGAAGAGGAGGAGGAGGAGGAGGAAGAGGAGGAGGAGGAGGAAGTGGAGGAGGAAGAGGAGGAGGAAGAAGAGGAGGAGGAGGAGGAGGAAGAGGAGGAGGAGGAGGAGGAAGAGGAGGAGGAGGAAGAGGAAGTGGAGGAGGAGGAGGAGGAGGAGGAGGAAGAGGAGGAGGAGGTGGAGGAGGAGGAGGAAGTGGAGGAGGAGGAGGAGGAGGAAGAGGAGGAGGAGGAAGTGGAGGAGGAGGAGGAGGAAGAGGAGGAGGAGGAGGAGGAGGAGGAGGAGGGGAGGAGGAGGAGGAGGAAGAGGAGGAGGAGGAGGAGGAGGAAGTGGAGGAGGAGGAGGAGGAGGAGGAAGAGGAGGAGGAGGAGGAGGAGACTAGAAACAACCAGAAGGACACTCGGGACCGTCTGTCTGTGTCTCGTTCAGATACTGAGGACATTAGGAGGGAACTCTGCTTTGAGGGAATATCACTTCTGTATCGCTCTGACACGACTCCGCCTCTTCCTCTCCTCATCACTGGAGCTCAGCGGCAGCTTCTCAGCCAACAGCTGCAGCTCAAGGTCGAGCTGCAGCTCAAGGTCAAGCTGCAGCTCAAGGTCAATCTGCAGCTCAAGGTCAAGCTGCAGCTCAAGGTCAAGCTGCAGCTCAAGGTCAAGCTGCAGCTCAAGGTCAAGCTGCAGGAGACAGTGAACGAAATGCAGAATAACGTCATGAGAAACACACGACACAAAGAGATGCTTAAAACTACAATAAAGAGACATTTCAACAACTACGAAGATGCAACGTGGCTCCAAACAGCTTCAGAATGACTTTAAAGAAACTTCATTTGAATAATTTATTACAAAAATAACAACAAAAACACACTGTAAAGATGCAAGAGATATAAAAAACACTTGCATAGAGGTGCAAACGACTTTGAACAGACATAAAACAAAGATGCAAAATGAGACATAAACCGACGTCAAATAGACTCAAAATGACTTTAAATAGATTCAAAATTACTTCAAATTACTCAAAAAGACTTGAAATCGACTCAAAAGACTTCAAATCGACTCAAAATTACTTCAAATCGACTCAAAAAGACTTCAAATCGACTCAAAATTACTTCAAATCGACTCAAAAACACTTGAAATCGACTCAAAAAGACTTGAAATCGACTCAAAAAGACTTGAAATCGACTCAAAAAGACTTGAAATCGACTCAAAAAGGCTTGAAATCGACTCAAAATTACTTGAAATCGACTCAAAAAGACTTCAAATCGACTCAAAATTACTTCAAATCGACTCAAAAAGACTTCAAATCGACTCAAAAAGACTTGAAATCGACTCAAAAGACTTGAAATCGACTCAAAAAGACTTGAAATCGACTCAAAAGACTTGAAATCGACTCAAAATGCTTGAAATCGACTCAAAAAATCTTGAAATCGACTCAAAAAGACTTCAAATCGACTCAAAAAGACTTCAAATCGACTCAAAAAGACTTCAAATCGACTCAAAATTACTTCAAATCGACTCAAAATTACTTCAAATCGACTCAAAAAGACTTCAAATCGACTCAAAATTACTTCAAATCGACTCAAAAACACTTGAAATCGACTCAAAAACTTGAAATCGACTCAAAAACACTTGAAATCGACTCAAAATTACTTCAAATCGACTCAAAAAGACTTGAAATCGACTCAAAATGACTTCAAATCGACTCAAAAAGACTTGAAATCGACTCAAAAAGACTTGAAATCGACTCAAAAGACTTGAAATCGACTCAAAAGACTTGAAATCGACTCAAAAAGACTTGAAATCGACTCAAAAAGACTTGAAATCGACTCAAAAAGACTTGAAATCGACTCAAAAAGACTTGAAATCGACTCAAAAAGACTTGAAATCGACTCAAAAGCTGAAATCGACTCAAAAAGGCTTGAAATCGACTCAAAAAGACTTGAAATCGACTCAAAAAGACTTGAAATCGACTCAAAAGACTTGAAATCGACTCAAAAAGACTTGAAATCGACTCAAAAAGACTTGAAATCGACTCAAAAGACTTGAAATCGACTCAAAATACTTGAAATCGACTCAAAAAGACTTGAAATCGACTCAAAAATACTTGAAATCGACTCAAAAATACTTGAAATCGACTCAAAAATACTTGAAATCGACTCAAAAAGACTTCAAATCGACTCAAAAAGACTTCAAATCGACTCAAAAAGACTTGAAATCGACTCAAAAAGACTTGAAATCGACTCAAAATACTTGAAATCGACTCAAAAAGACTTGAAATCGACTCAAAATTACTTGAAATCGACTCAAAAAGACTTGAAATCGACTCAAAAAGACTTCAAATCGACTCAAAAGACTTGAAATCGACTCAAAAAGACTTGAAATCGACTCAAAAAGACTTGAAATCGACTCAAAAAGACTTGAAATCGACTCAAAAAGACTTGAAATCGACTCAAAAAGGCTTGAAATCGACTCAAAAAGGCTTGAAATCGACTCAAAAAGACTTGAAATCGACTCAAAAAGACTTGAAATCGACTCAAAAGACTTGAAATCGACTCAAAAAGACTTGAAATCGACTCAAAAAGACTTGAAATCGACTCAAAAGACTTGAAATCGACTCAAAAATACTTGAAATCGACTCAAAAAGACTTGAAATCGACTCAAAAATACTTGAAATCGACTCAAAAAGACTTGAAATCGACTCAAAAGACTTGAAATCGACTCAAAAAGACTTCAAATCGACTCAAAAAGACTTCAAATCGACTCAAAAAGACTTGAAATCGACTCAAAAAGACTTGAAATCGACTCAAAAAGACTTGAAATCGACTCAAAAAGACTTGAAATCGACTCAAAATACTTCAAATCGACTCAAAAAGACTTGAAATCGACTCAAAAAGACTTCAAATCGACTCAAAAGACTTGAAATCGACTCAAAAAGACTTGAAATCGACTCAAAAAGACTTGAAATCGACTCAAAAGACTTGAAATCGACTCAAAAAGACTTGAAATCGACTCAAAAAGACTTGAAATCGACTCAAAAAGACTTGAAATCGACTCAAAAAGACTTGAAATCGACTCAAAAAGACTTGAAATCGACTCAAAAAGACTTGAAATCGACTCAAAAAGACTTGAAATCGACTCAAAAAGACTTGAAATCGACTCAAAAGACTTGAAATCGACTCAAAAAGACTTGAAATCGACTCAAAAAGACTTGAAATCGACTCAAAAGACTTGAAATCGACTCAAAAAGACTTGAAATCGACTCAAAAGGCTTGAAATCGACTCAAAAAGGCTTGAAATCGACTCAAAAGACTTGAAATCGACTCAAAAAGACTTGAAATCGACTCAAAAAGGCTTGAAATCGACTCAAAAAGACTTCAAATCGACTCAAAATTACTTCAAATCGACTCAAAAAGACTTCAAATCGACTCAAAATTACTTCAAATCGACTCAAAAAGACTTCAAATCGACTCAAAAAGACTTGAAATCGACTCAAAAGACTTGAAATCGACTCAAAAAGACTTGAAATCGACTCAAAAAGACTTTAAATCGACTCAAAAAGACTTTAAATCGACTCAAAAAACTTGAAATCGACTCAAAAAGACTTGAAATCGACTCAAAAGACTTGAAATCGACTCAAAAAGGCTTGAAATGACTCAAAAGACTTGAAATCGACTCAAAAAGACTTGAAATCGACTCAAAAAGACTTGAAATCGACTCAAAAAGGCTTGAAATCGACTCAAAAAGACTTCAAATCGACTCAAAATTACTTCAAATCGACTCAAAAAGACTTGAAATCGACTCAAAATTACTTCAAATCGACTCAAAAAGACTTGAAATCGACTCAAAAAGACTTGAAATCGACTCAAAAGACTTGAAATCGACTCAAAAAGACTTGAAATCGATTCAAAAAGACTTGAAATCGACTCAAAAAACTTGAAATCGACTCAAAATTACTTCAAATCGACTCAAAAAGACTTCAAATCGACTCAAAATTACTTCAAATCGACTCAAAAAGACTTGAAATCGACTCAAAAGACTTGAAATCGACTCAAAAAGACTTGAAATCGACTCAAAAAGGCTTGAAATCGACTCAAAAAGACTTCAAATCGACTCAAAATTACTTCAAATCGACTCAAAAAGACTTCAAATCGACTCAAAATTACTTCAAATCGACTCAAAAATTACTTCAAATCGACTCAAAAAGACTTGAAATCGACTCAAAAAGACTTCAAATCGACTCAAAAGACTTGAAATCGACTCAAAAAGACTTGAAATCGACTCAAAAGACTTGAAATCGACTCAAAAAGACTTGAAATCGACTCAAAAAGACTTGAAATCGACTCAAAAAGACTTGAAATCGACTCAAAAAGACTTGAAATCGACTCAAAAGACTTGAAATCGACTCAAAAAGACTTGAAATCGACTCAAAAAGACTTGAAATCGACTCAAAAATACTTGAAATCGACTCAAAAAGACTTCAAATCGACTCAAAAAGACTTGAAATCGACTCAAAAGACTTGAAATCGACTCAAAAAGACTTGAAATCGACTCAAAAAGACTTGAAATCGACTCAAAAGACTTGAAATCGACTCAAAAAGGCTTGAAATCGACTCAAAAAGGCTTGAAATCGACTCAAAAGACTTGAAATCGACTCAAAAAGACTTGAAATCGACTCAAAAAGGCTTGAAATCGACTCAAAAAGACTTCAAATCGACTCAAAATTACTTCAAATCGACTCAAAAAGACTTCAAATCGACTCAAAATTACTTCAAATCGACTCAAAAAGACTTGAAATCGACTCAAAAAGACTTGAAATCGACTCAAAAGACTTGAAATCGACTCAAAAAGACTTGAAATCGATTCAAAAAGACTTGAAATCGACTCAAAAAGACTTGAAATCGACTCAAAAAGACTTGAAATCGACTCAAAAAGACTTGAAATCGACTCAAAAATACTTGAAATCGACTCAAAAAGACTTCAAATCGACTCAAAAAGACTTCAAATCGACTCAAAAAGACTTGAAATCGACTCAAAAATACTTGAAATCGACTCAAAAAGACTCAAAAAGACTTGAAATCGACTCAAAAAGACTTGAAATCGACTCAAAAACACTTGAAATCGACTCAAAATTACTTCAAATCGACTCAAAAAGACTTGAAATCGACTAAAAATACTTCAAATCGACTCAAAAAGACTTGAAATCGACTCAAAAAGACTTCAAATCGACTCAAAAGACTTGAAATTGACTCAAAAAGACTTGAAATCGACTCAAAAAGACTTGAAATCGACTCAAAAGACTTGAAATCGACTCAAAAAGACTTGAAATCGACTCAAAAAGACTTGAAATCGACTCAAAAGACTTGAAATCGACTCAAAAAGACTTCAAATCGACTCAAAAAGACTTCAAATCGACTCAAAATTACTTCAAATCGACTCAAAAAGACTTGAAATCGACTCAAAAGACTTGAAATCGACTCAAAAAGACTTGAAATCGACTCAAAAAGGCTTGAAATCGACTCAAAAAGACTTCAAATCGACTCAAAATTACTTCAAATCGACTCAAAAAGACTTCAAATCGACTCAAAATTACTTCAAATCGACTAAAAATACTTCAAATCGACTCAAAAAGACTTGAAATCGACTCAAAAAGACTTCAAATCGACTCAAAAGACTTGAAATCGACTCAAAAAGACTTGAAATCGACTCAAAAGACTTGAAATCGACTCAAAAAGACTTGAAATCGACTCAAAAAGACTTGAAATCGACTCAAAAAGACTTGAAATCGACTCAAAAGACTTGAAATCGACTCAAAAAGACTTGAAATCGACTCAAAAAGACTTGAAATCGACTCAAAAATACTTGAAATCGACTCAAAAAGACTTCAAATCGACTCAAAAAGACTTGAAATCGACTCAAAAGACTTGAAATCGACTCAAAAAGACTTGAAATCGACTCAAAAAGACTTGAAATCGACTCAAAAGACTTGAAATCGACTCAAAAAGGCTTGAAATCGACTCAAAAAGGCTTGAAATCGACTCAAAAGACTTGAAATCGACTCAAAAAGACTTGAAATCGACTCAAAAAGGCTTGAAATCGACTCAAAAAGACTTCAAATCGACTCAAAATTACTTCAAATCGACTCAAAAAGACTTCAAATCGACTCAAAATTACTTCAAATCGACTCAAAAAGACTTGAAATCGACTCAAAAAGACTTGAAATCGACTCAAAAGACTTGAAATCGACTCAAAAAGACTTGAAATCGATTCAAAAAGACTTGAAATCGACTCAAAAAGACTTGAAATCGACTCAAAAAGACTTGAAATCGACTCAAAAAGACTTGAAATCGACTCAAAAATACTTGAAATCGACTCAAAAAGACTTCAAATCGACTCAAAAGACTTCAAATCGACTCAAAAAGACTTGAAATCGACTCAAAAAGACTTGAAATCGACTCAAAAAGACTCAAAAAGACTTGAAATCGACTCAAAAAGACTTGAAATCGACTCAAAAACACTTGAAATCGACTCAAAAATACTTCAAATCGACTCAAAAAGACTTGAAATCGACTCAAAAATTACTTCAAATCGACTCAAAAAGACTTGAAATCGACTCAAAAAGACTTCAAATCGACTCAAAAGACTTGAAATCGACTCAAAAAGACTTGAAATCGACTCAAAAAGACTTGAAATCGACTCAAAAGACTTGAAATCGACTCAAAAAGACTTGAAATCGACTCAAAAAGACTTGAAATCGACTCAAAAGACTTGAAATCGACTCAAAAAGACTTGAAATCGACTCAAAAAGACTTGAAATCGACTCAAAAATACTTGAAATCGACTCAAAAGACTTCAAATCGACTCAAAAGACTTGAAATCGACTCAAAAAGACTTGAAATCGACTCAAAAAGACTTGAAATCGACTCAAAAGACTTGAAATCGACTCAAAAAGACTTGAAATCGACTCAAAAAGACTTGAAATCGACTCAAAAGGCTTGAAATCGACTCAAAAAGGCTTGAAATCGACTCAAAAGACTTGAAATCGACTCAAAAAGACTTGAAATCGACTCAAAAAGGCTTGAAATCGACTCAAAAAGACTTCAAATCGACTCAAAATTACTTCAAATCGACTCAAAAAGACTTCAAATCGACTCAAAATTACTTCAAATCGACTCAAAAAGACTTCAAATCGACTCAAAAAGACTTGAAATCGACTCAAAAGACTTGAAATCGACTCAAAAAGACTTGAAATCGATTCAAAAAGACTTTGAAATCGACTCAAAAAGACTTGAAATCGACTCAAAAAACTTGAAATCGACTCAAAAAGACTTGAAATCGACTCAAAAGACTTGAAATCGACTCAAAAAGGCTTGAAATCGACTCAAAAAGGCTTGAAATCGACTCAAAAGACTTGAAATCGACTCAAAAAGACTTGAAATCGACTCAAAAAGGCTTGAAATCGACTCAAAAAGACTTTAAATCGACTCAAAATTACTTCAAATCGACTCAAAAAGACTTGAAATCGACTCAAAATTACTTCAAATCGACTCAAAAAGACTTGAAATCGACTCAAAAGACTTGAAATCGACTCAAAAGACTTGAAATCGACTCAAAAAGACTTGAAATCGACTCAAAAAACTTGAAATCGACTCAAAATTACTTCAAATCGACTCAAAAAGACTTCAAATCGACTCAAAATTACTTCAAATCGACTCAAAAAGACTTGAAATCGACTCAAAAGACTTGAAATCGACTCAAAAAGACTTGAAATCGACTCAAAAAGGCTTGAAATCGACTCAAAAAGACTTCAAATCGACTCAAAATTACTTCAAATCGACTCAAAAAGACTTCAAATCGACTCAAAATTACTTCAAATCGACTCAAAATTACTTCAAATCGACTCAAAAAGACTTGAAATTGACTCAAAAGACTTGAAATCGACTCAAAAGACTTGAAATCGACTCAAAAGACTTGAAATCGACTCAAATAGACTTGAAATCGACTCAAAAGACTTGAAATCGACTCACAAAGACTTGAAATCGACTCAAAAGACTTGAAATCGACTCAAAAAGACTTGAAATCGACTCACAAAGACTTGAAATCGACTCACAAAGACTTGAAATCGACTCAAAAGACTTGAAATCGACTCACAAAGACTTGAAATCGACTCAAAAGACTTGAAATCGACTCACAAAGACTTGAAATCGACTCAAAAAGGCTTGAAATCGACTCAAAAAGACTTCAAATCGACTCAAAATTACTTCAAATCGACTCAAAAAGACTTCAAATCGACTCAAAATTACTTCAAATCGACTCAAAAAGACTTGAAATTGACTCAAAAGACTTGAAATCGACTCAAAAGACTTGAAATCGACTCAAAAGACTTGAAATCGACTCAAATAGACTTGAAATCGACTCAAAAGACTTGAAATCGACTCACAAAGACTTGAAATCGACTCAAAAGACTTGAAATCGACTCAAAAAGACTTGAAATCGACTCACAAAGACTTGAAATCGACTCACAAAGACTTGAAATCGACTCAAAAGACTTGAAATCGACTCAAAGACACTTCACATAGACTCAAAGAGACTATACCTATATGCATAACGACGACAAAGAGACACACACATGTCTTCAAAGCTGCAACATATTGTTGTGTTGAGTCTCTTTGTCGCTCATGTCGCTGTAGGAGTTTTGGGGGAACATGTTAAATGTATTACTCCTTCAGCGAGGACACGTGTGTGTCCATGTGTGTGTTCATGTGTTTAGCTTCCAGGCAGTGGCGGCGTCAGGGTACGGCTGGGGTAGGCTGCACGCATACCAAGAACTGGCTCAGCCCCACCTTGAACAATGATGTTAAAGTAAGCAAAATAAAGTCCGCCAACTCGCGCGGAGTAAACTGCACAGACAGCAGTCAGTCAGATTGATTTCAGCAGCCACTCGTCTGGAAATACCGAAGACCAGAAACGGCTTTGTTTGTCGTCTTCTCAATAGAACATCTTTGATAATGTCTTCTGGCCAATCAGAATTATACGCAGCCCCCCAGGGGACACGGAGAAGGAAAAAAAATAAAAACTTTTCATTTAGCTCAATGTGCTTCCTGGTCAGTTCGGTTGCTACGGCAACACAGAAACCACAACAATGGAGCGGTTCATCGATTTTACTTTGAGCTTGGCCTTAAATATAAAGATATAACATCAGTGCTTGGCAATAGGCACGGGTTTCACACACAGACTGTATCAGTGTTGTAGTCAAGTCACCACTCTTCGAGTCCGAGTCCAGAGTCCAGAGTCCGAGTCACAAGTCATCATGTATTAATCTTCGTGGATATATGCTTTGAAATGTAGCTGCTCCTCTACATTGCTGTTATCCTGTCTATTGAACTGCTGTGAAGCGACTTTGGCTACAATTCTTGTAATAGGTGCTATACAAATATAAAGCTTATTTCTAATATTAATATTATTATTATATATAAATAAACTATATTTAAAATGAGTTACCTTTTAGAGAAGTGATTATATTTGTATGCCAATATTTTCCTATGGTAAAGTTTTCGTTTTGCGCTTTTATTTTGATAGTAATAAGATCGGGACTCTTATTTTGAAGGAACTTTTACGGTTAAATCAGTTTACTGATAAAGATTTATCCCCAGAAAGCACATGACTTAACATGCAACATGACGTCATTCTGCATGCTAAGTATGTGCTTTCGTTATCGGCTGAATCTTTATTTATTGATTAGATCACGTTACTCTGATGATAGTGTTCAAGACAGCCTGTATGTCTGAACTCGATCCTGAGAGTAATGTGTTACGGAGCCTTCTCTTCTATATTGTTTCCACATAACGAGCATTTTGCTCTTTTCCAATGTGGAAGCAGAATGTGTGAAAGCATACAGCACGATGCGGGGTGTGTCTGTGGACATCTCTCGACTGGAACAGCGGGGCCCAGTACGTGAACTCGCCATACAGGATAGAGGACATCAGACTCCAGAGAAAATGTGCTCGAGTCCGAGTCCGAGTCGGAGCGTCAATGTACGAGTCGAGTCCGAGTCATCGTGTGCGAGAATTTACGAGTCCAAGTCTGAGTCCCGTCAATCAGTACTCAAGTCCGACTCGAGTCCGAGTCCAGGACTCGAGTACTCCATCTCTGGACTGTATATATAAAGGGTTTCACAAAGTGAAGACACCTCAAGAGGACACTCGGAGCGAGGGGACATGCACGTTCCCTCTGAGCTGAGTTATTGACATATCCCTAATTTCGCGGATCAATAACTCATGAACATAACGTTGTAAAAATACAAACAACATGACTTTACAATCATAGCAAGGTAGACAACGAGCTACAGAGTCGTTTTTATCAGATCAGTTCGATGCGCGCCGTCATCCGAGCTAAACATCGAGAATTGGTCACAATGTGCAGCTGGAGGAGGGAGAGGAGCGCTTAGGGACCGTCTGCAAACTGCAACGGGGTTTCGCGAGATCTCGCAAAACTGAAATCATTTCTTTTCTTCTCCACGTCCCCTAGGGGGCGGCGTAGCATCACGATAACGGCGTGGTTTTGTTGCAGGAAGTCCCGACGGAGAATACTTTTGCTGTACATCGATACAACGAAATAAGACCCCACGGTTTGATTGATTGATGTGTGGGCTGTCTGTCATGTTGACACACAGAACAATGGGGGCTATCCTCCCTAATCCACAACGTAAAGTAATTCACAGCCTCTTCCCTCTCCTCTCTGGGAGGAGCAGCAGGTTCAGCTTTCAGAACAAAGCAACACAAAACTAAAATGGCATTCATTGTTTTTAAATATGTTGTGTAGTAATAGATGTATTTATTTGTCTTCTCAAGAGAGGACCAGAATGTGTATTTTATGTTAGGATTTCAAATCATCCCCTGGGGCAGAATCCCCCCAGCCCCCCTGCAGGGGTTGGGTTTTCAGCATGCTTTCACCTGTGGGGCAGCTGCAGGATCGGCTCCAGGTCGCCCTTTTTATTTACTACAAGACGAATGTTTCTTTTTATTTCATCCAGTTCAATTTGGATTGAGACGGAGAAATAATCTAAACCTCACGCGGGGCGTTTCACTGTTGAGCCCCACCACTGTGTGGGCTAGCCCTACCATAGACTACCCAACACAAACACTCTGGAGACGCCACTGCTCTCGCCAGATCTGTCCCGTGAGAATTGATTTCCTGAGGGCTCTACTGTCCTCAAAGTCTTTTCTCAGGAGGAGGGGAAAGTGTCTCAGCAGACGGAACAAATTGAGAGGGAATCGGAGAACGTTTCACTGCGAATACTTTCTGCTGCTGAGCACACACCTTACGGGGGTTCAACAAAGCTTTAAATGGACTAACACAGAATTAACGTGGCTCACATCTGGCTTAGCTAGTCAAGAGACAGTACATTCAGAGTACGCCTAAGTGAGAACACCTGGGTCAGCCTAATGGAGCTCGTAAATACCCGGGAGGTTATTTGAAACATCGCCGGGGTGTAAATCTGGAGACGAACAAAGGCAGAGGAAATCATCGTCTGTTCCAAGAACTTTAGGGAGGAGGAAAAAGCCTAAAAGCATCGAGTGTTTGGAAGGAGTTTCACTGATACTTAGCAAAAGGTTGACAAACAATGGCAGAAGCAAGAGAATCTGTGCAGAACACTTAAAGGAAAGGGTTTCGATCTCCTGGGCCCAGGAGTCCAAAGCTTTTAATCTCAATCTGATCCGATCAGACTTTGAAATCCCATTTTCTGTGATCCAGGATCAGACAACTCGGACATGTTTTGTCCCTAGAGTTCAAAGCAATTCAGGATAGGATCACCCTGATCCAGATTCAGACTTTTCAAGATGGCTAGATCCAGGGCCCAGGAGTTCAAAGCTTTTAATCCAAATCAGATCAAATCAGATTTGGATTTTGGGGAGTTCAAAACAAAAAAGCAGGATTAGGACTTTGATATCCGATCAGATCAGGAAATCCAATCCAAGCTTTAATCTGGATCAAAGCTTCAAAACGGGAAGTTCAAACCGACAACACAGGATTGGGATCAGTTTGATTCCAAAGAACTGGATTATCCTGATCCCACCAGAGGGCGGGTTTCCCAGAGCAACATGTACTGTACCATTTATTTTAAAATATGTTTCAATTTAAATTAGATGGCAAAGTTTGTTAACTGAAATAATACACCATTTTTAGCCTTCATGGGAAATACATTTTATTTTTCCATTTTTTGCTCACGTTTGTGGCGGCCTATTTTGTTTTCAACCAAATGTTGATGACATACATTTTTATGCTCATAAAAGTATCACAACAAATATTGTCAATCACAAATGTAATTTAGATTAAATTAAAAAATATCTTCAACAAAAAAAAAGTCCATCGTCTGTCCTCACCTTTCAAAAGTAATCCAATAATAGAAGTCTCAGCAATGCGGTCTCTTGTCTTCCTTGTGTTATCTTTCATGTCCACTAGGTGGCGCACGGTAGGATTAAAGCACTGATATTCAGGATCTAGCCATCTTGAAAAGTCTGAATCTGGATCAGGCTGATCCTATCCTGAATTGCTTTGAACTACTGGGACAAAATCTGTCCGAGTTGTCTGATCCTGGATCACAGAAAATGGGATTTCAAAATCTGATCGGATCTGATTGAGATTAAAAGTGTTGAACTCCTAGATCCTGAATATCAGTGCTTTAATCCTACCGTGCGCCATCTAGTGGACATGAAAGATAACACAAGGAAGCCAAGAGACCCACATTGCAGAGACATCTATTGTTTGATTACTTTTGAAAGGTGAGGACAGATGATGGACTTTTTTTTTGTTGAAGATATTTTTAATTTAATATAAATTACATTTGTGATTGACAATATTTGTTGTGACTTTTATGAGCATAAACATTTATGTCATCGACATTTGGTTGAAAACAAAATAGGCCGCCACAAACGTGAGCAAAAATGGAGAAAATAAAATGTATTTCCCATGAAGGCTAAAAATGGTGTATTATTTCAGTTAACAAACTTTGCCATCTAATTTAAATTGAAACATATTTGTAAATAAATGGTACAGTACATGTTTGCTCTGGGAAACCCGCCCTCTGGTGGGATCAGGGATAATCCAGTTCTTTGGGATCAAACTGATCCCAATCCTGTGTTGTCGGTTTGAACTTCCCGTTTTGAAGATTTGATCCAGATTAAAGCTTGGATTGGATTTCCTGATCTGATCGGATATCAAAGTCCTAATCCTGCTGTTTGGTTTTGAACTCCCCAAAATCCAAATCTGATCCGATCAGATAGGGATTACAAGTGTTGCACTCCTGGGCCCAGGTTATGAGTAATACTTAAAGAATGTACAGCCGATGAAATGAGACCTCAAGAACTTCAGAGATAACTTCATTATTCTCAGTTTGCATCTCGTGTTATATTGATAAGTCCTTTACTTTGTTGGATCCTGTAGTATTTTAATTATCCAAAATATTGTATATCGTTTTGTTTATATTTAATGTATGATAAATATCTGTCTCTTCCATACTAGCTTTAAAAGCACGAGGATGAACAGTTGAGGCGACAAACTCCAGACATTTCCTCTAGATTTTACAAATATGGACTCGAATACGACCCCTTTTATCGGCTGAATCTTGCCCGTTAGTAACTGGTATTGAAGATTATTCCGACACCAACTGACTGCGATGCCAATGAAAGTGCAACATCATCTGTATTGTGTCTCTTCATCCCGTCCCACATCCCTTTCTTCTGTACCCTTATGATCCTACTTCGCCACTTATACTGAAGTACGATGACTTTCACTTGTACCAGATCTTCCGTTGCGTGATACTTTAAGTGAAACAGAACGTTTTTTAGCGGCTCCAGGTGTTTATTTGACATATTATCGTCCTGTCTCTATAAAACGTGTGGGGTCACAATCGCTCATCGGTTCCAAAGACAGGAGGAAGAGAAACGATCCTCTCCGGGATTAACACACGCGGATAAATCATCGCGGCGCAGGAGGAACGGAGACACGCGAAGAGAAACTTCAGAGTCTGAAAATACATCCATCTCAAAAGCAATGTGAGTTTGGAACATTGCGCAACATAAATCTATTCTAGTAGACCTCAACGATGGAATTATGATCAGTGGAAAGGGCCGTGACGTGGGACCTTTAATGAACTCAAAACTACTTCGGAGAGACTCAAACGGGATTCAAAATGTCAAAGACAGTAAATACAAGTAGAAATAGACTCAAAATGACTCAAAATGTTACCTTATAGACCGAAAATAGACAAAAA
Organism: Champsocephalus esox; assembly: GCA_036324585.1. Classification (NCBI taxonomy): domain Eukaryota; kingdom Metazoa; phylum Chordata; class Actinopteri; order Perciformes; family Channichthyidae; genus Champsocephalus; species Champsocephalus esox. Next base: position 25,642,489 of record CM070492.1, read on the forward strand.
ACCACTAAACGTTACACATACTATACTCAAAATGACTGACAATAGACTATTAACTCTAATTAATCAAGTTTTATCACCATACAGATTGACTACATGATGTATGCTTGTGCAGCGGTTATAATACCTTCATGTAGGAACTTTTGTAAGCATGCAAATTAGTCGTATTTCATTGCAGCACATTCTGATTCCATCAGCAGTTGGTCACCATGGAAACCGTCTGAGGAAACCTGCAATCCTGTATATTTCCTGTTGTGTATAATCAGCCTGCTCCTTCCCATCACCTCGTAATTGTGGAGGTGTTTGACGGTAACATCAAGTCTCACGGTGTAATGTTCTAGGTCACTTTCCACGTCTCGTACGGTTGCAGGTTCGTACGGACCCGGTGACCTGCAATCTGAAACGCGTTTACATCCAACATGTCCCCTCGCTTATCGTCGTCACCGCCCGCCTCCTCTCTGCTTCCCTCAATCAAATGGACTCTGCGTTACTTAGCCGAGTCATTATCATCCCTCACACGTGGATTCACTTCATGTTAATCTCATTTCCCGAGCTCAGTAAATAGCGTGCAGGTGAGCAGTAAAGACTGGACACACGAGGAGTTGGTGTTCTGATTCTGCTCAGTTTGAACCCTTTTGAACATTGCAGTTGTTTGGGGCTTCTCTGTCGCTCCATAAAACGTCCTTCAGATATTTTCAATTAATTTGCCTTTACCAAATATTGCGCTTGAAGCCATTTAGATATTAAACTAGTCCATATTCAAATGTTATTAGATTAATATTGCAGCCCACCATTTTACTACTCTACTATTTATACACACTTTATATGCAGGGCTGTTTGTTTTAACCCGTGCATCTAAATTAATACATTCAAATATACAGTAATTCAATAACCAGTTTTGTCCTGCTTGACATTCTACTTGCTTTTAACTCCAAAGACGAATCAAAACACTTTGACCGGCTTGGAAAAATGCACTTATTTTAACAGCTGTGTCATTTTAATTGCCAGGATTTAAAGTATTGAAACATTTCATCTCTACTTTGACTTCGACTAATGGAGACTTGTGGCTCGGCGTCTTCTGGCTCAAATCCCTGTCAAGTTTCAACACCAAGAAAGCATGTAAGAGAGGGCCTCAGTGACGCGTCCTAAAACCCGGACGTACGTTAGCATTTTAGCACTTCCTGTTCCCTCGTCTCAGAGCCAATGGGATCTCTCCATTGGGTTTAGGAGACGATCTGAACTAAGGTCTGAGGTTGAGACACATTGAAGAGACGGATCACGTTTTGTTCTACGACATTAAATCCATCAGCAGTGACCCCGCTGGTGATTTCTGAAGAGGTGTCTGAGAAACGATGGTTGTTACCAAGTGGCTGAACGGGACTACAGAAGTCGTCGAGGTCGTTGAACGTCATTACGCCGAACACGTGAACACTCCTCTAAGTTAGGTTCTGTTCAGCTTGAAAGCCAGTCCCTGCCTCCTACAGAGTGTTCAGACAGACACTTCAACTTGAACCGTTTAGAGTCTGTGTTTGAATCTGGATCTGAAGTCGGCGAGACGTTGAAGCAGCGACCCTGCTGTAGCTCCTTTGATAGCATCACGTTAGCATTTAGCTTTTGGAGACTAGATTTATGATTAGAAAATGATAAAAGTAGGGATCGACATGTGGAGATTATCCGCTGAACAAAACGTGATCCGTCTCTTCGATGCGTCTCAACCACAGACCTTAGTTCAGATAGTTTCCTAAACCCTACGGAGAGATTGCGTTTTGTCTCAGGAACCGGAAGGACTTTACTTCCGTGTTTTAGGACGCGTCACCGCGGCGCTCTATTGGCTAAATCCTTTGAAAAAGTTCAACAAAACTTGAGTCAGGTTTAACTTCCTGTCTGCGTTTCGTGTCCATGAAGTGACAAATCAGAGCATTATCAGTTTGGACACGCACGCGCACACACGCACACACACACACACACCACACACACACACACACACACACACACACAACTGTGTTATAATCCGACAGCTCGTGTGTTGGTGTAAATTGAAGTGGCGTGCGTCAGCATCATAACACACACACTCAGAGGTACAACACACACACACACACACACACACACACACACACACACATCAGAGGTACACACACACACACACACACACACACTCAGAGCACACACACACACACACACACACACACACACACACACACACACACACTCCAGCTGGGAAGGTCTCGTTAGAGCTGTCTGCTGATTGGAGAGGACGCTCCCAGAGTATCCACTGAGCTGTGGAACATAACGTGGCAGCGAGTAATGTATCGGAAACAGAAACATAATAAAGCCTCTCGTTAACACCTTCACTCCCAGAGCAGCTGCTGTATCAAGGATTTAAAACCCGCCATACTTCTACTTTAGAGTCGGAGCATCCGGGGGGTTTGCAGTTGGCAGGTGGAGGGGTTTTGGAGTAGATCATTTATATATATATACATAACTGAGCTGCAGAAAACCAATATTAATTAAAGGCTGTTTCATAACTTTAATCAGACCTAAAGCTGCACGAGAGTTAGCTCAAAGAGCTACTAATGAAACTTAATTTGAATCTCATGAGCAGCCAGCTTATATTAGATTACTTAATTGTCATTACAGAATGCAAAGTGTAACGAAATGAGGGTCCGTCTAACCAGAGTGCAACACAGTCAGTTATATACACAATTATCAGAAGTATGTACAAAATAAATGATACAAAAATAGATGGGAAATGTATAAATAAGAATAGATACACGGATAATAATAAATACACTGAATGCAGTACTGAATATTAGTGTTGCATGGTGGACCGATACTTGAAAGGTACCGCGATACCCTACCGTTAAAAATGGTACGATTCCTCCGTTTCATTAGTATCGGTACTTTAAGAATGACGGGGAAAAGTGAGAAAGCGCCGTTTTAATAAGAGCCGTGTGTTCAGCGTTCTGCTTCCACTCCCTGCCTGCAGCCGTGCCTGCAGTCCCTCCCCTCTCAAGCACGCTCTAAGTCCCTCCCCTCTCAAGCACGCTCTAAGTCCCGCCCCTCTCAAGCACGCTCTAAGTCCCGCCCCTCTCAAGCACGCTCTAAGTCCCTCCCCTCTCAAGCACGCTCTAAGTCCCGCCCCTTTCAAGCACGCTCTAAGTCCCTCCCCTCTCAAGCACGCTCTAAGTGCCTCCCCTCTCAAGCACGCTCTAAGTCCCGCCCCTCTCAAGCACGCTCTAAGTGCCTCCCCTCTCTCGTGCACGCTCTAAGTCCCTCCCCTCTCTCGTGCACGCTCTAAGTCCCGCCCCTCTCAAGCACGCTCTAAGTCCCTCCCCTCTCTCGTGCACGCTCTAAGTCCCTCCCCTCTCTCGTGCATGCTCTAAGTCCCTCCCCTCTCGTGCACGCTCTAAGTCCCTCCCCTCTCAAGCACGCTCTAAGTCCCTCCCCTCTCAAGCACGCTCTAAGTCCCTCCCCTCTCAAGCACGCTCTAAGTCCCGCCCCTCTCAAGCACGCTCTAAGTCCCTCCCCTCTCTCGTGCACGCTCTAAGTCCCGCCCCTCTCAAGCACGCTCTAAGTCCCTCCCCTCTCAAGCACGCTCTAAGTCCCTCCCCTCTCAAGCACGCTCTAAGTCCCTCCCCTCTCAAGCACGCTCTAAGTCCCGCCCCTCTCAAGCACGCTCTAAGTCCCGCCCCTCTCAAGCACGCTCTAAGTCCCTCCCCTCTCAAGCACGCTCTAAGTCCCTCCCCTCTCGTGCACGCTCTAAGTCCCGCCCCTCTCAAGCACGCTCTAAGTCCCGCCCCTCTCAAGCACGCTCTAAGTCCCGCCCCTTTCAAGCACGCTCTAAGTCCCTCCCCTCTCAAGCACGCTCTAAGTCCCGCCCCTCTCAAGCACACTCTAAGTCCCTCCCCTCTCTCGTGCACGCGCTTGCTGCCAGAGCATGTGAGAAAGAAAGTGGGAGTGTTATGCCGCTGCGCCTCGGCTTGTTGACAAAAGAGACGCCAGAAGCGAAAAACCAAAAAGTCGTTTACAGATGATGCTTAATGGTATTTAATACAAATTCTAGTCATTTATTTAATGTATTGTTCTCATTGTTTAAAAGTTTGTGTTCTGCTCCTGGTTCTGGTGTGAAATAAAGCACAATAATTACATTTAAGACTGTTTCCCTTTTTTTAAGAAAAGTATCAAAATCGGAATCGCAATTCTTGACTTGGTATCGAAACCAAAATGTTGGCATCATGGCAACACTACTGAATATACAACAGTAATGTACGAGGATAATTGCGCTTCAGCACAGCACACGACAACAGGCACTAGGCAGTATGGGACAGCGTGGGGTTCATTGTCCGCAGTCTGAGCGGGCGCCACGTAGGGGGGCGAACAGTGTATGGTTGGCTCAATCCCCAGTTACATCTGAGTCGCCGAGAGGCCAAACTTGGCTTTAAACTGTGACGCGTTTTCGAAAAGAAAGTCCATGTTGAAGCGATATAGTTGTAAGGATATTTAATAAACAAAATCAAAACATCGTAACTCTGGACAAAACGGTCAACAGAAAAAAACGACAGCACAAGCTCACCCTCTGTCATCCGCACTCGACATCAAACCGGTGACTTATGAACCAAACCACAGCCATGTGACGATTACCGGAAGTGCTCAACAAGCAAATAAAGGTGACGTAAATAATAATGATAATACAAATAATGAATGCTAAGTAGTGTTATGGCGCCTACAGTTGGGGTGGGAAGAGATTCTGACGATGTTTCGTTTTGGTGCCCTTCGCCTATCACACCAATTCAATCCATTCATCATTCTCAAAACTGTAATAATGTTTTTGTACAGGTGTCCGGAACATGTTTTTGCTCTTTTGAGTGACTTGTGTTCTCGTTGTTTTATCTTTGTAAGGAGTCAAACTTAATAACGAGGGCAATTGTTTGGTTCCTTACTTCTTCAAATTGCAGTTTTAGGGTCAAGAGTGCATTAAAAATAAGGTTTTAGTCGAGATCAAAGTGCATTTGGGGGTGAGACGGCTCGATGTGATGGGCAGCGTATGTCAAGAGCCCCCACGTGTGTGTTCACTGTTTGAAACATAACCGCATCTGAAGTGTGCAGCTGTTTCCAAAACATCACGAGTCCAACAAACGAGAAACAGGAAGCGTCTGAGCAGCAACAAGAAGAACTGTTGGAGATAGATATATCTGTATCTATATGCGTCTATATGCGTCTAAATCTTATGTAAAGATATTTGTATTTATTTGTTCATTTATACATTATTTACTGACAGAACTAAATCCGTCAGTGACGCGCAGTTTCAAGATGGAGATAGACTCAGATTCTGTCATCGCAGCCGCATGACAACCCGCCCCAAAAGCAACACAATCAGGGAGATTGTTTCCCAGATGCAGCCGCTGAGGAAATCCTGCATACCGGAATCGATGGTAATAACGGCGCTTGTGTCGCTGTTCTGTTTTTGTAAACGTGCAATCATTGCCTTTCACAAACACATGACGTTTGGTTGCTTACATTTCCATTCAGTGAGTTGTCAACAACCCATCATCAAGAAGCTGCAGGTGATTTGGAGAGGTCTTTAATGGGAACACGCGGGTCGTAAGTCTTGATGAGAGAAGTCAAGCGAAGACAACAATGAATGCCGTCTGGTTCTCTAACGCTCAGTGAAAAGGACGGAGGCGAAGAGGCCTGATTTGAATCGCCTGTATTTCTGCTCGTGTGGTTTTATTTACCGTAGACTTCCACTGATATGTGTGACGTAGTGAGAACATGTGTGAACGGTTATATCTGAATTGCCCTCACGAAGTATACTCTAGCTGCGACGCATAAACAAAAACAACTGAAAGACATACAGAAGGTTGAATACATACCGGCAATACTGCATGTATTATTGAAGTATCTGAAAGTAATTGACAATTGATAAACAAAAGCTGGTTAGCTAAGAGTAATGTCTAAAAGGTTGAATGACCGGAAGTACAGATGATGTGATGCAGACAGGTAATCAACAACTATCAAAAGGAGCAGAAGGTAAACGTAAACAAGTAAATACAGTATTTACTTTTGAACTAAAGGTGATCGATACCTCGGGTGGCTTTAGGTAGCCTGGTCCATTTTGTAACTAGTTCTAAATTAGGGAAAACACGGATTTGTTTCGCAGATTTCAACATCTAACAAAGCCAATGCTAAGCACAGAATGTATTTGACAGTAAGACAAAGGGTTACAACATGTTTGCAACTTACGATATTCTATGGACATCATTTTTCTAGAGCTACTGCCGGTGTTACATTATATTCTGCAAGCTCTCCAAAACCAAATACTATACTATCAATAAGGTAGGACTTGTTGCAGGACAGTTGTATTAGTTTTAGCCGGGGGACCCAGAGGGATCCTGACAGCTGGACCGTCATTGAGACACGGTTGAACTCCGGGGCGGACCGGGACCGGAAACTGACCCGGCCACGTGATGTCAAATGTTAGAAATCCGCTGTTTATTATTTAAAGTTTTACGTCCGATTTGCTCCTTTTTCCCTCTCTGTACACAGCTCCAGTTTGGGCATGGGCCTGTCATCAGATTTCATTTTTAGTTGCTGCTGTAGCGGAAGTTTAGTAAAATAATTTTTGATGAAATACACCAAATCTCCACCCTCCATAATTGCACTTCAGTTGCTTGCTACTTCTTAAGGGCGGTTACAGTACGAACTGAAGTTGATGCGATCTGATAGGATTGTGTGGCATGACGTGAGCCTCATCTGATTGGTCAATCCCTCCATTTTTTTTCACCAAGGGAAGCCAATTTCGACTGGCCTCCACTCGCTACAGAGAGTGCAATCTACTGTTTCACCATAACATCTAGAGGGGCGCTGTTTCACTCTTTGTAAAATACTCAATGAGAATGGGGGCGAGACGGTACGGCGGAATAATTAACTAAATTAAACAAAGTGTTTTTATTTATTTATTAAAATTATAACTACAATCCGAAACAACTGGGGCTTCCCTCAGGAGAAAACACCACTGACTTCAAGGGATAACTCTCACCCACCTCTTGCTCTTGCCCTGCACGTGTTGAGCTGGGTCTTCCAGCAGCTCCACTCCGTCCCTCATCATGAACGCAGGAGGCTGGCTGTATGTCTGAACCCGCGCCCTCATCATCCTCTTCATCATCTTGCACTTGTTCTAAACTGCTGCCAAAAAGGTCAGTCAATGTGCGACATTTATATGCTTCACCTGCGAGTGACTTCACCTTTTTCTCTCTTGCCTCCTCGGCCCCACCTTTTTCTTTTCGTTTTCTTTGATTTGTATCCATGTGTTTTCATTCTCCCTGGCTGCCGTCCAATAGTCCATTTAGCTTAGGAGCCCTTCCTGACGGAGTGAAATGACCCGGAAGTCCCTCAGTGGCAGCCACGATAAGAGCCGTTCCAATTCTCCAAATGAAAGGAAAGGAGGTTTCAAACTTCCTTTATAGCCTCCTTTAGGAACCACTGGACCTCCCTAACCGACAGGAGAGGAGAAAATGCTGCCCCACAATGCCTTGCAGCCGCAGCATTTGCCGTCACTCAACAGTCGGCCGTTCACGGAAACAACCGATTATGACCGAGAAATGATATCATGAAAGTTACGGTGCTTATTAAGCATTTTAAAACGTAGGTGGTAAGTTGCCAAAGTGCTTTGTTCTGAACGTTCATCAGTATTATAATCAAAGAGAAATATGAACGTTAGTTTTCACTGAAATGATCAAATAAAGTCAACATTTCAGTCTTTCACTGAGCTGTGTGGGGTTTGTTCAACTTCTAAAAGATGTCTGAATGGTGATATACACAGTGATAGATGTTAAGGACTAACGTTTATAATAAATACATCTGTATTGATTTTAAGATCTTTAGTTCATACAATCATACGTGTTGGGATCATTTGTATTAATGTGGACCGGAGGGAGAGGGTGACGAGCAGAAGTTTCACTTTCCTTTTTTATTTCAATTCCACTTTGGTCCTGAAGAATATGTTTCTCTGTTGTCCACGTTCATAAAGCAAAGCAGCAGCATCAGAGCACGGTGCAGAGTCTCTAGATGAGTTCACAGCAGTCCCTCGTTCTGATTGAGCATCCATGTTGTAGTCTGCTGTATAGACAACTGTAGTTTCCATGGTTACCCCACAGCAGCAGACGCACATTCAGGACGTCCGCTGGCGCATCGTAAACACGTCGGATAGTGAAAGTGCAGTCGGATTCTCTAAAGTACCGCAGTCTCTTCTCCTAAGTCCTTTTTAATTCTCCTATCCACTATCCCTTAACCCCGTGACCTTTCACTCAGAGGTCAAGGAATAGACGATAGGGTTAGAACTTAGGAACTGATCTTTGGATTATCGGAACGCAACCCCTGTCTGCCGCGGCGTCTAATCCCTTTTCTTCGTGTGGCCGGTCTTTTTTCTTCTTCGCGTGTGATTATTTGACAAATAAGAACCACACAACTGCATTAGTGACCGCTGTCGCCCTCTGTCGGCCGTCAGCGCAACTTAAATGATGATGTTAAACGGCCCTTGGCGACCGGCCGTTCTGCGGTTCTCCAGATAATGGTTGAACTTCTGGAAGCAGCAGGATGTAATACTGCGAGGACTTGATGTTTGCAAATGTATTCAAAAGTTACCCTTTAAAAAGCAACTGGATTAATTCCACAGAAACCCCTCGAGGTATTCTTCTTCGTGTTGATTTAAACACGAAATCCTTGTGGAATCTGAATGATGTGACCTTTAAAAACACAAGCAGCTTTAAAATGCACGACTGAGACGAGGGAGAAAAGACAAGCGCAGCGAAAAGAGAGTCTGTGGGGATGAACTGGTTCCTCAGAGGAGGAGGCATTTGCTTTCATAAGCACCCACCGTAGACAAATGCTAAGATGTCGGGGTGTTCAAAGTGTGGGAAGGCGAGCCCCCCCTCAGAGGACATGAGAACAGCCGCCCTCCCTCCCAATTAGTATTGCTGTTATAATTATTATTGTTGTTGCTATATATAATGCAAGAGATTTTTTTTTAACATTTTCAACATGGTGGATGAATCCTTAAATGCTCGCGGCAACACACCGAACGTCATCGTTGCCTCCTTCTTACACTCCCCCTACTTCAGTGGAACAATGAGTCTGCGTCTTTGAAGTGCACAGGAAGAAACGCAGATCAGCTGCAGCCTTGAACGGCCCCTCTGAACGGCCCTCTGAACGGCCCCACTGAACGGCCGTCTGAACGGCCCTCTGAACGGCCCTCTGAACGGCCCCACTGAACGGCCCGTCTGAACGGCCCTCTGAACGGCCCCGCTGAACGGCCCTCTGAACGGCCCTCTGAACGGCCCTCTGAACGGCCCCGCTGAACGCCCCACTGAACACCCCTCTGAACGGCCCACTGAACACCCCTCTGAACGGCCCTCTGAACGGCCCTCTGAACGGCCCTCTGAACGACCCTCTGAACGGCCCTCTGAACGGCCCTCTGAACGGCCCTCTGAACGGCCCACTGAACACCCCTCTGAACGGCCCCTCTGAACGGCCCTCTGAACGGCCCTCTGAACGACCCTCTGAACGACCCTCTGAACGGCCCTCTGAACGGCCCTCTGAACGGCCCACTGAACACCCCTCTGAACGGCCCCTCTGAACGGCCCTCTGAACGGCCCTCTGAACGACCCTCTGAACGGCCCTCTGAACGGCCCTCTGAACGACCCTCTGAACGACCCTCTGAACGGCCCTCTGAACGGCCCTCTGAACGGCCCTCTGAACGGCCCTCTGAACGGCCCCGCTGAACGGCCCTCTGAACGGCCCTCTGAACGGCCCTCTGAACGGCCCCGCTGAACAGCCCTCTGAACCAGCTGAGCCCAGGATCTTTCTTTCACTACTTGTTCTCATTTCTCTTTGTGTGGATGACCGTAAACAAGATATTTTCCTCACCTAAGTTTGAGTTTCAGTAGATAGTAATCATTCTGTATCATTTAATTTAAAAGTACCAATACAACATGTACAAAATATTATTATTATATTACAAGTCAAAGTCTGTTATTAGATACCTGAACATGTAGGTACTTTGTACAGATATTTAACGTATACTAAGAGACACATCTTCTCATTGAGTGGATGATCCTGAGTTTGGAGAAAGTTCTATTGGGATCAATTAAGTTTGAGTGTCAGTCAATAGTAATCTTTCTGTATCAGTAAATGTAAAAGTACCAATACAGTATGTAGAAAATATTCAATTACAAGTAAAAGTATGTCATACTTGCAAACATAGGTATTTTTAAGGATATTTAACATATAATAGGAGACACATGAATTTATAACAGGGACACAACATCAGAGCTTGGAAAATGTTCTCCTGTTTTCACTGTTCAATGAATACAAACAATATGAGCGCATACTGGACATATATAGAAGAAACAACAAACGCCCAAAGGATAACATTTTCACAACTTCTTTTTTATTATTGTTTAAATCCAAAGGAGGCTCGAGGGTTTTCTGCGAGAATAATGGAGCGAGGTCAGATTCTGAAATAGCCCTTTCTATTGTTTCTGCTCCCATACATCACACATGCTGCTAAATATAGGCTGGGACTGAACTCATTGAAACACAGAGAGACGGTCGCTCTTCAGACGGGTCTCAGCGAGGAATGTGTTCACCAGCGTCAGCGAAGACTCAAACACCTTTAATTATGAAGCTCAAATCCCGCCTTCAGGTGGTATTTTCAGGTTTAATGAACTTTGCTTCTATTTTGAGGTCTCTATACTTCATCTGCACTTGCTCTCTTGAAAAGGTAACTTATGTAACTTGCTTCATAAGCACCCTTGTAAAGGGTCATAGAAGAATTCTTCTTCTTCTTGAAGTTCTTCTTTGAATTTTAAGTCCTTCTTCAAGTTCTTCTAAGAGTTCTTCTAAGAGTTCGTCTTCAAGTTCTTCTAAGAGTTCTTCTAAGAGTTCATCTTCAAGTTCTTCTAAGAGTTATTCTAAGAGTTCTTCTAAGAGTTCTTCTAAGAGTTCATCTTCAAGTTCTTCTCAAGTTCTTCTAAGAGTTTGTCTTCAAGTTCTTCTTCAAGTTCTTCTTCAAGTTCTTCTAAGAGATCGTCTTCAAGTTCATCTTCAAGTTCTTCTCAAGTTCGTCTTCAAGTTCTTCTAAGAGTTCTTCTAAGAGTTCTTCTTCAAGTTCGTCTTCAAGTTCTTCTAAGAGTTTCGTCTTCAAGTTATTCTAAGAGTTCTTCTAATAGTTCATCTAAGAGTTCATCTTCAAGTTCTTCTAAGAGTTCGTCTTCAAGTTCGTCTTCAAGTTCGTCTTCAAGTTCGTCTTCAAGTTCGTCTTCAAGTTCGTCTTCAAGTTCGTCTTCAAGTTCTTCTAAGAGTTCGTCTTCAAGTTCTTCTAAGAGTTCCTCTTCAAGTTCTTCTAAGAGTTCTTCTAAGAGTTCTTCTAAGAGTTCGTCTTCAATTTCTTCTTCAAGTTCTTCTAAGAGTTTGTCTTCAAGTTCTTCTAAGAGTTCTTCTAAGAGTTTGTCTTCAAGTTCTTCTAAGAGTTCTTCTAAGAGTTCTTCTTCAAGTTTTTCTAAGAGTTCATCTTCAAGTTCTTCTAAGAGTTCGTCTTCAAGTTTCGTCTTCAAGTTCTTCTAAGAGTTTGTCTTCAAGTTCTTCTAAGAGTTCTTCTTCAAGTTCTTCTAAGAGTTCATCTTCAAGTTCTTCTAAGAGTTCGTCTTCAAGTTCATCTTCAAGTTCGTCTTCAAGTTCTTCTAAGAGTTCGTCTTCAAGTTCATCTTCAAGTTCGTCTTCAAGTTCTTCTAAGAGTTAGTCTTCAAGTTCTTCTAAGAGTTCGTCTTCAAGTTCTTCTAAGAGTTCTTCTAATAGTTCGTCTTCAAGTTCTTCTAAGAGTTCGTCTGCCAAAATGAGAAAGAAATGAGAAAGAAATTCATGAGACAAAGATGAGTTTTAGGAACATTTATTTGTGTGTTTCACTCCTTGTAAAGTGTCATGGTAAATGTGAAACTGAAATGCTGGATTAATAAAGTATTTATCCTTCAAATCATTCTTGAAGTTCTTCTTTAAGTTCTTGAGATTGTTCTTTAGGTTTTGAAGTTCATATTTTGGTTCTTGTGGTTCTTCTTGAATTTATTGAAGTCCTTCTTGAGGTTATTGAAGTTCTTATTCTCTTCCGAGTTCTTCGACATCAAGGTCTTCTTCAATTCTCGATCTTCGTAAAGGTTGTCTTCAAGTGCTCATCTCGTAGTTCTTCTACTTCAAGTTCTTCTTCATCTTCTTCAAGTCCTTTGTCTTCAAAAATCTTCTTTTTCCCTTTCTCTTCTTAATCTTCTTTTTCTTCTTCTATCTGCAAAGGGTTGACAAACCCTAACCTAACACTTCCTTTTTAATTTTCATTATTTGTTTAACTTTTCATCTTCAGGGACGACTCTCAAACATCAGTCATTAAACTTTTTCTTCTCCAGCAACTTTAACTCTATAGACAAAGAACTTGATGGTCTAATTTCTCACTGGTTTGTTACTTTAACTCCAGAAGTCCGTCTCATTTCCGCTCTCACGGTACGTCCACACAGCAGCTTTTCAAACATCTTGAACATCTTGGAGCTGGGCGTGTCTGACAGCGTGGGGATTTTTTGCGAGCAATGCGACCAACAACCAATCACATGAATCTCCCGCCCCCGACATACAAAGCAAAAAACTCCGGGGATTTTATGCGAGCAATATATATATATATATAAACTCCCCAAACAGGCGAAACCCTACCAGTTTCCCCCCACTGTCTCTGCCCACCCTCCCTCCATGCTGGTTCCTCCGGTTTGTATCCCGTTAATAGTTCTGGTCGTAAAGAACCGGGTGATTTGCTCCCGTAACTTCTCGTTTGGAATATGAGGAAATGAACTGCGGTCTGGCTCTCCCCGCTTACACGCGGTTTGATTGGCTAGCGCTTCTACTGTCAGATTTGCATAAACGTGTTTGATTGGCTGACGCTTCCAGCTCAGCTTCAAAAGTTGAGCAATGTTCAACTTTTGAAATCCTGGAAATCTTCGCTTCGCTCCCCCACAATGCAGTTCGGCGAAAAGCGAGCCAAAGTGACGTCATCCCCATTCAAAGTCAACGGGCAGAGAAGCGGTGGAAGCGGTGGAAGATTCGTCTAAAGCTGCTGTGTGGACGTACCGTCACTCTCTCTCCTCGCATTCTGCCCGAGGAGTGTATTGAGTTACAGTAAAGCATTCAACTGTCCAAACAGGACCCGGGGAGATAATACAGAAGCCCACACACTGCCTGGGGTAATGTATAGTTAATTAAACTTCACTGAGAACTCAAAGGGGCAATAAGAGGGACTTATTTACAGTCCGTCTGCAGGGCATGGCCACGGCTGGAGTTCAACCACTGCTTCTCATGCTGATGGCAACATACATTAGTTATGATGTAGTGATAATGTCCTTATCAATCAAAGTCAAGTAAAAAGAAACTGCTTTTGGTTTTCAGGCGTACAATAAGGCATGTTTCTTTCTTTTGTTTTACTGACACTGCCTGTAAAGAAAGGAGGTTGTATTTTGGTATTTTATTGCACATTCAACATAAATACTTTCTTTCTGCGGTGGCTAAGATTCGGGTAATTTTATCACATGATGTCACAACCTCAAAACGATTTGAGTTTTAAAAACGTGATTAAAACGTGACATCATTTTGCAGATAGCATTGTTTTTATCCAGTCTGTGTTTGTGTAATACGTTGTTTTTTTACTTATTTTGTATATTTTCTGCATTTCTCCACATGTACGGTTTATGTTGGGTTGACTTTGTCTTTTATTTTTTTTATCTTTTTAAGGTAAATGTTTGAATACGTGTTACGGTTGTGTTGTTATAAGCGGAAAAAAGCAAGAAGCAAGTCAAAAAATATGTATTTTTAGGAATGTTGGTACCACAACCTTTTGGAGAACAGAAAGTGGAAGTGTGTTAGTGATAAAGCTAGCTTTGTGTGTGTGTGTGTGTGTGTGTGTGTGTGTGTGTGTGTGTATCTGAGCTGTTATCAGTGTGCACAGCGGCCTGGCCTATGTTTCATGTTGATGAGAGTTTGACAGTTTTCATAATCACAACGCAATAAATCTGCAACACCTGACAGCCTGACCATTACCCACCACTGTTTAACCACAACACGTTATGTAATCCAGCCGCTGCCTCTGAAACCGCTCGACATGAAGAAACACAGGGACTCTAACCCCCCCTTTGCTTCTTGCATATATATTGAACATTAAGATACTAAGTTGAGTCCTTGCAGGGCAGCGAGCGTTAGAAATACTGATGTGTTTTGTGTCGTGGGACGATGGGAAACACTGGAGGACGAGTCAAGGTCTCCAGAAGCAGTGAAGTACTACATATTAATGCTCTGTTAGTGTACCGTTTTATTATTATTATGCTGCTGTGTTTATTGTATTTTTGTAACTCTGGCACAACAATTTCCTTCGGGATCAGAATAACTTTATTAATCCCACAGAGGGGAAATGTACATTGTTACAGTGTTACATTGTTAAGACAGCTTAATGTGACCTAAGAAGCATGCATAAAAAAGTATTAAAGATACAACAATTATAAAAACAAAAAGTTACACACTTTACAAAATACACATCCTGTAACAGTTCTGAGGATTTCGCAGCCAGGTATATATTGCAAAGTTATTAACGGCATATATATATATAATATATATGTATATTGCACATATTGGACATGGTTGGTTGGTATTAAACAAGGGGTGTTATAGTCTGTGTTATTGTGTGTGTGTGTGTGTGTGTGTGTGTGTGTGTGTGTGTGGGGGGGGAGAACAATTAAAAATGACGTATACTGGGTAGGTGATGCTCAAAATGTCTTATTTATTCGCATCAATTATCAAATAATTGTTCCTTCTTTTTAGGCACACAGTGATATTTGGGGTGGACCAATGTTTTCCTATTTTTGGGGAAGAGACTATTTTAGGAGGGGTCAAGAGTAGATACAGGTCTTCTTCAAATTCTTTATCTTTGTAAAGGTCGTCCTCAAGTCTTTATCTTGTGATTCTTCCTTAACTTAAAGTGGACCTATCATGCTATATTTGAATAATATATTGTATAGCCATACCTATATAAAACATGTCTGTGAAGTCTTTTTTTTCAAAATACCAAATAGATGATGCATTTTAGCCACGCCTCATTTCGCTCTATTTGCTCTTTTCCAGCCCTGTCTTCACAAGGGCTGATACTGTGGCAAATGAGCTGCAGCTGACCTCGCCCCCCTGCAAAGGAGGGGGGCGCGAGCGTCATGTTACCATGCTGTTACCATGCTGTTACCATGCTGTTACCATGCTGTTGCCATGCTGTTACCATGCTGTTGCAATGCTGTTACCATGCTGTTACCATGCTGTTACCATGCTGTTGCCATGCTGTTACCATGCTGTTGCCATGCTGTTACCATGCTGTTACCATGCTGTTACCTTGCTGTTACGTTGCTGTTACCATGCTGTTACCTTGCTGTTACCATGCTGTTACCATGCTGTTACCTTGCTATTACGTTGCTGTTACCATGCTGTTACCATGCTGTTACCATGCTGTTGCCATGCTGTTGCCATGCTGTTGCCATGCTGTTACCATGCTGTTACCATGTTGTTACCTTGCTGTTGCCATGCTGTTGCCATGCTGTTACCTTGCTGTTACCTTGCTGTTACCATGCTGTTACCATGCTGTTGCCATGCTGTTACCATGCTGTTACCATGCTGTTGCCATGCTGTTACCATGCTGTTACCATGCTGTTGCCATGCTGTTGCCATGCTGTTACCTTGCTGTTACCATGCTGTTACCATGCTGTTATCTTGCTGTTACCATGCTGTTACCATGCTGTTGCCATGCTGTTGCCATGCTGTTACCATGCTGTTGCCATGCTGTTACCATGCTGTTGCCATGCTGTTACCATGCCACGGCAACCTCTCATTCCCCTGATAGGTGGAGAGTTGGCCATATAGGCGGAGCTCCTCGTCACTGACGTCGGACTACTTTCAAATCTGTATCAGATCCGTTGCAGCTCCGTTTTTAGAGATTTGGGTACGGAGGAAAAGAGAGAGGGTTGTGTTTTCTGACACACCGGGGACACATATTCATGTATAAAAGACGTACAAAAGTGCATTTTGCACGATAGGTCCCCTTTAAGGTTCTTCTTAGGATTCTTCTTCAAGTTCTTCCTCTCTCTCAAGTTTTTCATCTCTTTCAAGTTCTTCGTCTTCAAAATCTTCTTCTTCAAGTTCTCCTTCTTCTTTTATCTGTAAAGTCTTTACATTTCCTTTTTAATTTTAATCTAAAATACACTTAAGATTGTTTAAAGAACTGCAGGAGATTCGGTGAAAGGTGTGACTTTGATACTCGTCTCTCTGCAGAGGAGCAGATTAGTTTCTCCTCAATGCTGAGAAAACAAGCGCTGCCTCTGAGGTTATCAGGTTATAACAACATAAACACATTCACACAGCACAGGCTCGCTCAGACCCCTCCCACACACACACACACACACACACACACACACACACACACACACACACACACACACACACACACACAACCCGTGGTGGGACCCCTGAGTCAGACGGTTAGTCTTGGAAACGCTTGATATCTGTTGGCCCGGGAGGTAAGAGACACGCAGGGTTACCCCCACGCAGCACATCCTCCCGGCCATCAGAGTCAAACCCGTAGTTCGGAGGAACCGACAGCCAGAGCACCGGCACGTGGACCGGGGGAGAAGACCCTCCGATGGCGGGTCGCGTTTGCCATTCGATCAGTGAGGTCAGAGGAGAAGAACCCGCAGTTCGGAGGAACCTACCGCCAGAGCACCGGCACGAGGCCGGGCCGGCGGAGGCCCTCCGATGGCGGGTCGCGTTTGCCATTCGATCAGTGAGGTGAGAGGAGAAGAACGCAGCAAAATTTGACAAAATCCGTTAATGTACGGCCGAGTTGGGTGGGGGGGAACGCCTGGAAAAAGGCCGTCGGGGGGCACCCAGGACCGGGCAGTAACCCCGGAAGAAGGAACCGGGTGAAACGGGCCAACAAATTTAAATAATAAAAAGAACCAGGCAAAAGGGGTGAAAATGTAAAAAGGTATCTGAAAATAATGCCTCATAAGGCGGGTAGAGTCCCCTGTCAACTCCCCTTACATTCCTCCAGAGGCAAAATAGTCAGATTCAAGTTTTTGGAGAACCAGGGAAAATGGGTGAAAATGAAAAAAAGTATCTGAAAATAGTGCCTCATAACCCGGGTAGAGTCCCCTCAAACTCCCCTTACATTCCTCCAGAGACCAGTTCAAAAACTTAAAGTTTGGTAAGAACCATGCTGGGTGGTCTCTCGGCAACAAATTAATCCGAGCCAGAGTGCACTAGGAGCGGACACATTCCTCCATGAAGTGAGACAGCCGTTTTTTTTCTGAGTCCTCTCAAAAACTGGGTTTCCGATTTCGACTGTAGCTTGAAAATGATGAATGCATTTTTTGGACGGAGAAGGGGAGGCTTGGTTTCCCCTCTCCGTTGTAAGTTGCAACGGGGGAGTGGGAAAGTGTCCGGGGCTTCGGCCCGAAGCGCCGAAGGGTTGAGCTCTTTTGAGCCCCTCTCCGTTGGCACTCAGTCGTTTTTTCGAGACTTTTTGTAAACTTAATTTTTGATTATTTTCAGATATAATTGACCATTTTCTTTACTTTTTTCTTCTTTCCACGGGTGGGGGCGCATGGCAGGCCGCCTATGAGCTCCCAAATTCGGCCTGGAACCTCCAGGATTTGTGGGCTAAGCTCCATAAACTGACAAAGTCACCCAGAAATGTCACTTTTACAGCCCAAAAATATATAATTCAAATGCATTTAAATAGTGAAAGGTACAATTGTGCTCCGAATTACCTGGAATTTGATTTATATAGCCCCATGATAGTGAATAAAAATCATTTTCATGGAAAATGCCTGATTAAAGCATATGCAGGACCCCAGTGAGCCCCAGACGATGTGCATTGTGTTAGGGAACCATATTAATGATGGAATGAATCATTTAAATGCAAAAATAATGATTACAAATCAGTTTTCCGGGGACAACTGTGGAGAGGAGACTGAAAATGACTCTCCAGCACCCCGGAGAAGCAGGGTCTCAGACTCACAGGAACACAGGCAGAGACCCAGGGTGATGCACATGGCTCTTCCCACCCAGCAATACGTCTTTGAAAGCTGGGGGAAAGTGCTGTGAATAGAGGGAGAGAGCAGCCAGAGAGAAGCGGGGGTGTGAGACTCACAGAGCGCACCCAGAGAGATCCTTGCAGACATGGCTCTTGCACCCAGACGGCACCCAGAGAACAGGCTGCTTCACAGCACTTTGCAAGCCAGGGAAGGTGCCTGATCCTGGGTAAACATTGTTCACACACACACACACACACACACACACTCACAGTCAGAATACAGAGAAGGCTGAATCGATGAGGACGCTTCAGTCTGAGTTAATGTCCCTCTGTTGCCAGATGTGTTGCTTTATTTTAATAAGTTAATTGATTAGTTTAAAATAGGAAACTAAAATACCAATCATTCTGCGGTCCTAGCTTCTTAAATGTGGGGATTTGCCACGTTATGTTGTTATGTTGGTCTAACAAAACACGACATTTAAAGATTCCCCTCGAGAGTTTCTGACTAAAATAACGATCTTGTCGAACGATAAAGCACACATAGAAGTCATGACACTAAAATGTTCTTAAATGTAAAAAATTGTTTCAGTTAAGAATTTCAAAAAGGTAAACCTGGCATGGAAAATCCATTAATGGTGAAAAAATTATTGCGGACATGGATAATTGCAACGATAATAAACGTTTATTTTCGTCCCTTTTCCATTTTCTCTTCTCCATTTAGCATTTCATATTCTGCATTTTAGTTTTTCTTTATTCTGGGTTAAATCATCCTCGATATTGCTTTAGCAACTTGTGTACGGTTTATTTCGTTTTTTATCCCGATCACACTCTGGAGGAGCAGCTGCTTTTCCCCCTGCAGGCTTCATCTTGTGTTCTATTAAGAGGGAGGGAGGGAAGAGAGAGAGAGAGAGAGTGTGTGTGTGTGTGTGTGTGTAGGGTCGTGGTATGTGTGTGTGTTGAGGGGGGGGGTAGCAGGAGCCTTTAAAAGAGGCTGCAGCAGCTCAGATTCACAGCCAGAGTTTCTGTGCCGCAACGAGGACTGGAAGCATAATTGTTGATTTTTTTTCTTTGTGTGACTTCTGCCATTGTTCTTCTCCACAGTGTGCAACCTTTTGAACACACACCACACACCCACACACACACACACACACACCACACACACACACACACACACACACTGGATTAACGGAGGAGCTTGAGAGCCACAGTCTCCACCATGCTTTTCCCCTTGGAGACTTCCTGCAACCTGACGTTCCCAAACGGCAGTTTCCCTCCTGATCTGCAGCCCGGCGCCTCAATGCCTTCTGGGAATTCCACGGGGAAAACGAACCACTCTGACCCTTTCGGACGCAACGAAGAAGTGGCGAAGCTGGAGATCAGGGTGCTGAGTCTGGTGTTCGTGGCGGCGGTTTTGGGGAACGCGAGCGTGCTGCTGGCGATGTACCGGACGCGCAGGAAGCCCTCCAGGATGCACCTGTTCATGAAGCACCTGAGTCTGGCCGATCTGGTCGTCGCCTTCTTCCAGGTTCTGCCGCAGCTCTGCTGGGAAATCACCTTCAGATTCTACGGCCCGGACTTCCTGTGCCGCATCGTGAAACACCTGCAGGTATACCGAGTGCCTTTTGTCCGGAGTCGATCCAGAGTCCACACAATAAGACCAGGTGCCCGAGCTTTCAGCGACCCAGCGCCGTGCCTCGGAACCGACTTCCAGGGGTGATGAGGGAGGCAGGCAGTGTCCGCACATTTAAGAGAGGGCTGAAGGCTTTCCTCTTTAGTACAGCGTACAGTTAGGACTGCTTTTAAACTTCCTGTTAAACATGGACCCTTCATTTATGGAATTTGTATTATTGCATTCTAAATGTATTTCATTTTACTCTCAGATATGTTCATCGGTACACAAGTACTTTGATGTTATCTTGAATTTGATTTCTAATCCGTGTGAATCTGTGATATCCTGTTATCCATTCTTACCCTGCCTCAAGCTGTTTGAACTGCTGCATGGGATTAACACAGGTCCATCTTATCTTATCTCAGGTCCTGGGCATGTTCGCCTCCGCCTACATGATGGTGATGATGACGCTGGACCGCTACATCGCCATCTGCCACCCTCTCCAGACTCTCCAGCAGCCCACGCAGCGCGCCCACATCATGATCGGTTCCACGTGGCTGTGCAGCCTGGTTCTGAGCAGCCCGCAGTACTTCATCTTCTCCCTGAGCGAAGTGACGCCCGGGTCAGGCGTGTACGACTGCTGGGGGCATTTCGTGGAGCCGTGGGGTCTTCGTGCCTACATCACCTGGATGGCGGTGGGCATCTTCCTGCTGCCAGTAGCCATTCTGGTGTTCTGTTACGGCTTAATCTGCCTCACCATCTGGAGGAATCTGAAGTGCAAAACGCGTCGGAGTACATCGGGCTCGGCACCAGAGAGGATGCTGGGTCGCAGCTCCGTCAGCAGCGTCAGCACCATCTCTAGAGCTAAACTACGCACCGTGAAGATGACCTTCGTGATCGTGCTGGCGTACGTGGTGAGCTGGGCGCCGTTTTTCACCGTGCAGATGTGGTCCGTGTGGGACGAGAGCTTCGCGTGGCACGGTGAGTCAAAAGACCTTTACAAAAAGTCCTTTAAAAAGGTCCCCTAATATACTGTTCTTCATCAGTATATCACAGCTCTCAGAGATATACAGAGCCTGTCTCTGATTGGCTGAAACACCAAACAGATCATTGCAGCATTACCCATAATCCCCTCTGTTTCAGCCCTGTTTCCAAAGTGCTGATTCTCTGTCTGTTACTTTAGATGAAAATAAGGAGCCCCTCCCCCACGCCCCTCTGAGAGACATCTGGTTACAAAGAACACAGTAGCCGCGTTCACACCGCGTACTTCGCCGCACTTAGTTCCCAGCTTTTAGTTCCCCCATGGAACCAAAGAGCCGATCGCGTTCACACCGGAATAAGTCCCTGGGGAAGATTAGTCAAATGAAGCCGCTGACTCTTCTTCTTCTTCTTCTTCTTCTTCTCTTCTTCTTCTTCTTCTTCTTCTTCTTCTTCTTCTTCTTCTTCTTCTTCTTCTTCTTCTTCTTCTTCTTCTTCTTCTTCTTCGGGTTTACTGGCAGGCCGCAAACCACTTCACGGCGTATACTGCCGCCCGGAGTCACCGGCCGGAAGTCCCCGGAGTTGGGGAAAGCTTCAGTAGCAGCTGCTGGGACTCCCAGGAACTAAACGGGAAAAGTACTAAAAAGGTGAGGGGGGTTACCTTGGTTGCTGATTGGCTAATGGCTACACAAGACACAACATCGTTATGACATCATCAAGTGGCCAAAATCTGATCAGCTCATTTTCAGACAGGTTTTTATAGAAATGGATCAAAAAGAGAGAAAATCTTTGTTCCTGAAACTTTCAGAGTCTCTTTCCACAGAGGGGACACATGCTGATGTAGAAGAGACATGAAGAAGAGGGGACACATGTTGATGTAGAAGAGACATGAAGAAGAGGGGACACATGCTGATGTAGAAGAGACATGGAGAAGAGGGGACACATGTTGATGTAGAAGAGACATGAAGAAGAGGGGACACATGTTGATGTAGAAGAGACATGAAGAAGAGGGGACACATGTTGATGTAGAAGAGACATGAAGAAGAGGGGACACATGTTGATGTAGAAGAGACATGGAGAAGAGGGGACACATGTTGATGTAGAAGAGACGTGAAGAAGAGGGGACACATGCTGATGTAGAAGAGACATGAAGAAGAGGGGACACATGTTGATGTAGAAGAGACATGGAGAAGAGGGGACACATGTTGATGTAGAAGAGACATGGAGAAGAGGGGACACATGTTGATGTAGAAGAGACATGGAGAAGAGGGGACACATGGTGATGTAGAAGAGACATGAAGAAGAGGGGACACATGTTGATGTAGAAGAGACAAGAAGAAGAGACGACACATGCTGATGTAGAAGAGACATGAAGAAGAGGGGACACATGTTGATGTTGAAGAGACATGAAGAAGAGGGGACATGTGTTGATGTAGAAGAGACATGAAGAAGAGGGGACACATGTTGATGTAGAAGAGACATGAAGAAGAGGGGACACATGTTGATGTAGAAGAGACATGAAGAAGAGGGGACACATGTTGATGAAGAAGAGACATGGAGAAGAGGGGACACATGTTGATGTAGAAGAGACATGGAGAAGAGGGGACACGTGTTGATGTAGAAGAGACATGGAGAAGAGGGGACACGTGTTGATGTAGAAGAGACATGGAGAAGAGGGGACACATGTTGATGTAGAAGAGACATGAAGAAGAGGGGACACACGTTGATGTAGAAGAGACATGAAGAAGAGGGGACACATGTTGATGTAGAAGAGACATGGAGAAGAGGGGACACATGTTGATGTTGAAGAGACATGAAGAAGAGGGGACACATGTTGATGTAGAAGAGACATGGAGAAGAGGGGACACATGTTGATGTAGAAGAGACATGGAGAAGAGGGGACACATGTTGATGTAGAAGAGACATGGAGAAGAGGGGACACATGTTGATGTAGAAGTGGTTGAACAATGCTCAACTTTTGAATCCTGGAAATCTTCGCTTCGCTCCCCCACAATGCAGTTCGGCAAAAAGCGAGGCAAAGTGACGTCATCCCCATTCAAAGTCAACGGGCAGAGGAGCGTTGGAGCGATGGAAGATTCGTCTGAAGCTGCTGTGTGGACGTACCGTGATGACGGACGAAAGCTTCGTTTAAATTAAACACAGTCCATATAAACCAATAAAGATTAATGTTGGGGTTTACTTGTTTTAAAGAAAGACAAGGCGGTTGACCTATACTTGAACTAAAATAATGTATATGTTTTTATATGTCCACAAAGAGGATTTAGTTTTCCTACTGTATGAAAAATGTACTTGGGATGCAATCTATAATCTATATTATGAACCTGATTATGGGAAATTTGGAAAATGTCATAAACTGAGTATTTAAAATTCAGAAAGGGTTATATATATATATATATATATATATATATATATATTAGTAGATATTTGGGGGCTTTTATTGAGAAATCATCAGGGTTTTGCAAAATATCCACCTCTGAATACATGTTTCTGTGGTTCCTTAAAACATCCTTTAATCTGCACATTACTGTATTCATGCTTAGAGACTATCAGGTATGTCCCTAATAATGTAGATACATGAATGTCCCCCAGAGGAAGAAATGCATTGGACGGTGGAGCTCGATGAATAGTGAGAGTATCATCAAAGTTATTACAGCTCAACCCTCAGGAGAACATGCATGTTTGCACCAAATTTCACGGCATTACATCCAATAGTTGTGGAGATATTTTGACTAAAAGTCAACCACTTGATCCTCAAGATCCTCCTCAGGCTAGCAGGAACAAATAAACAAACAATTTATTTGGAGTCTAAGGCCCCATTTACACGCAAACGCATACGAAACGCAAACAAACCGAATACGATATCAAAAAAGTCTTCCGTTCACACGAGACCGCTCGACCCGCTGGATACGCTGCAGTACATATGGCGGGCCTGTAGGTGGCGCTGTACTTCTGCCACACAATACACCAAAAGCAGCGAAGAAGACCCCCGAGCATGGTTGCCATGGTTGCCCTTCTGTTTATGCCCCGCGGTGGATTTAGCAAGATGTAGTTCAGGTAGTTCTCCACTTGTTGCTGATGGTTGTGAGGAGCTGTAGATGTTGAACTAACATCTGTAGCATGGTCAGTAGCAGTAGCATGCTATCATGTACCATGCTACAGCAGTGAGCAGCAGAGAAGGGGAGAGGCGGGGCTATGGCTTCATCGTTATCAGCAAATGACCGTATAGGGCGTACACACGGAGCCGTTTGCCCCCCCAGAGCGTTCCGTTTGCAGATCTATTCACCTTGGGACCCGTTATCGTTTCGGGGTCCGTTTCCACGTTACGGCCTTGTGTGAACGAAAGAGAAAAGTAGCGGATACAACCGTTTGCGTTCTCGTGTAAACAGCACCTCAGTGTTTGAGGTCTGCAGTTTAGTTGTTTTTGATGGTTTGCAAACATCTTTAATCCAATGATTAAACCAAATGTGCAGTCAGTGTACCAGGGTTTCCGTTTGATGGAGGTCAGGAGAGGAATTGTATTTTGCAGCCTTCAGAGTGTGTAATAACGTGAAGGATGTGCTGCTCAGCCACCTGGACACTTTCATTATGAGATAGTAACGCAGAGTTTACTGGGTGCTGCTTTCAGGGATTTCAACCTCACAGGAATTCAATGTGCTGGCATGAAAACGTTTAACTTAAAAGTGATGTTGAATGTCAGCTTAAATACAAAAATTGAAAAATATGAGCAGAACATCTTGGTGTGTTTCTCTGAGCTCACCGACTTTGTTTGAATTATCTTGAAATACATTCACCCTGACCACAACCTGAAGAGGAGTTCTCCAGAAAAGAGAAACATTTTTAAAGGTTGCCTTTTTTAAGCGTAAATGCCATCAGCAGAAGTAAAACACGATTATTGGGCTATAAAGGAACTACAGGACTTCACGTCACCACCGCTAAGCTAAAGGAGGCTAATGTTGGGCTATAAAGGAACTACAGCACGGTCACATGACTTCACGTCACCACCGCTAAGCTAAAGGTGGCTAATGTTGGGCTATAAAGGAACTACAGCACGGTCACATCACTTCACGTCACCACCGCTAAGCTAAAGGGGGCTAATGTTGGGCTATAAAGGAACTACAGCACGGTCACATGACTTCACGTCACCACCGCTAAGCTAAAGGTGGCTAATGTTGGGCTATAAAGGAACTACAGTACGGTCACATGACTTCAGGTCACCACCGCTAAGCTAAAGGAGGCTAATGTTGGGCTATAAAGGAATTACAGCACGGTCACATGACTTCACGTCACCACCGCTAAGCTAAAGGTGGCTAATGTTGGGCTATAAAGGAACTACAGCACGGTCACATGACTTCACGTCACCACCGCTAAGCTAAAGGTGGCTAATGTTGGGCTATAAAGGAACTACAGCACGGTCACATGACTTCAGGTCACCACCGCTAAGCTAAAGGAGGCTAATGTTGGGCTCTAAAGGAACTACAGCACGGTCACATGACTTCACGTCACCACCGCTAAGCTAAAGGAGGCTAATGTTGGGCTATAAAGGAACTACAGCACGGTCACATGACTTCACGTCACCACCGCTAAGCTAAAGGCTCACTCTCTGTTTGGCCAAAGCCAGACAGGAAACACCAGTAGTTCTTCACACGGTAAATATAAATTCTTCGCACGTTCACGCTTCCAGCCGCTCTCATCTTGATTGAAACGGCGCCCCGCTGCTGACTTCCACTCATTGAAATCACCGGAGGTAGAGAGATACTGCGACTCAGTGTGAAGATCCCTCTCATAATTACTATCGCGGGGGTTACTGGAGTGTAACCTTCCCCAAATTCAATAAAGAGCTGCTTACATAGACCTTAACTCTGTATGCAGTCAGAGCTTTTACCCAGCATAGTAATATGCCTCCGTCACTGTTTAGAGAAGAGCTTTGTGAACATGATTGTCAAATTAATCAGTAATGGAAATCATTAACTGCTGCACAGGATATAATTTATATCAGCAGTTAATAGCGTTTCCATTTAGTGTTGCAAATATACGCTTTATGGTTTCCTCTATTAGATCAGCAATGGCTTAAAGGTGGGGTAGGTAAGTTTCAGAAACCGGCTCGAGATACACTCGTTGTTATATTCCATGGAATGCTCTTAACGTCCCGATAGCAATGAATATCTGAAGTGCTTTGACAACAAATCCATTAATAAAACGTCATCTGTAGAAGCCGTGATACTGTATGAAGTACAACGGCCTACCTGCCTGTCAGCCCTCCATCGGGGCACACACTGATCCCGTGCCCTCATTGGTCATGTGCGTGTTCCTGTGTGTTGGGGGAGGGGCTCTGTGAGGAAGTGGCAGATTTTCTCCGGTTGTGTATTTTCAAATTCTAGCGATCTCGAGCCGGTTTCTCAAACGTACCTACCCCACCTTTAATATGTTGTAAACAAGCATGGTGTTTGGTTTAATTTCACACAAGATTCCTTTTTATTTAAGAGAGTATGATCGATGCTCAAAGGATCTCTGTTTCGGTTATTTTGTAAAAAAAAATTGGGTGAATGAAATCCAAGTAAAAATGGATCTGCAACCAACACGGATTTCCTATTGAGTCTGTAGAATACCGGGACTTCTCTGCAGCTCCACACTGATGCAATTCCCCAAAGCATGGTTTACATTTCTTACTATGTTGTGTTTCGCAAGTGTCCTCATCATTTCAAGTGTTAGTCGTAAAGAGAATTGTTTTTTCCTGCAACAGGATGAAATCCTCATTGCCAGAAGTCGAGAAATGTAAATTCCCCGATTACACGAGAGGCTCCCGCTGCGGCGTGGAGGATAAACATTTAGCAGCTCAACTCAGAGGAAGAGTCAACACCTCCGATAAGCTGCCGACATCTGCCACCGAGCCTCAGAGTTTCTCCCCGGTCACACCTACAGTCTTTACTTTCTTCGGTCCGTTCCAAATATGAAAAGTTTAGGATTTGGTTTTTCAGGGTATATGCAGGAATCCTGACGTCACATGTAATCCCTTTCAAGACCTCATCTCCACTTCGAGTTCTAACCGGTTACCTTGGCGACACACTTCACCTCACATTGACTATATACAGTATTGATTGTGCTTCCTCCTTATCTTCCAACCATTTGGACGCAGACTTGCATTTCCCCATAACGATGTTGCTTAGCAACCGGCGTAAACGGACATTCGCGCTATCAAGCAGTGAGCGCGCGACGTCCTGTTCAGATGACGTCAAACCCAACGGTGTAAGGGTTTAGCCAGCATGCTGATGTTTTTGTTATTGTTCCTGTTCTCATTGTTGTTTCTCTCATTTCAGTCTCAGTTTTCCTGCCCTTGATTGAACTCCACCTGCTTCCCTTCCCTAATTAGCCTCACCTGTGCCCCATTATCATCTCTCCCTCTGTCTATTTAGTCTGCATCCACAGTCCCTTCAGTGCCAGTTCGTCTTTGTTATTCCTAGCGTTCCAGCAGTGTTTTGCTTAGTATCTGATTCCACGTGTACCTGACCCAGCTTCGTGTCCTGACCCGGTTCCTGCCTACTCCTCGTCTGTTTTGTTAGCCTTATTGACTGATCTCCCGTGTACCGAACCTTGGATATAAAGACCTTTTGCATCCTAATCCTCTGTCTCCGAGTCGTGCTATTGAGTCCTCCACTTGTGTTCATTCAGTCGTTACAAACGGGATGCCATCAATAAACTACACAGAACCACACTACACACCGTCGCCATGACTACATTCAGGCAGACTGCAGAACACAACCTCTCTGGACCATTTAGATACTTATTGAAAACAAGCTACAAAATACATGCCGTTTCATACTTTTTAATAGCCTTAATTTTCGCTAAATTGATTTATCAACTTTTAATACTTTTTAAGACCCCGCGGACCCCCTGTTTCTGCACTTGAAACTATTGCAATTGTAAAGCTGTCAAAAATGATTGCAACTGGGTATTTTCTGAATCTTGCAACCCTATCAGACCTCCACAGGAAGAGTACACTCCTCCGATAAGCTGCTGACATTGCGAGAGGGGCTCATAAATCTGTGTATTTCTTTGGTCCCTTCCAAATATGAAAGGTTTACGATTTTGATTCTACACTTGATATTATTGCGATTTCAGTTATTTTCTGAATTGTAACTAAGCTATGCGATGCAATTTCGCTAATTGTCTGTACCGTAAAGCCCCTACTAGCTTTAGAGTAGGGCTGCTCAATTAATCGTATTTTAATCGCAATTACGATTATGGCTTGCAACGATTACAAAAACAACGTAATCGAAATAAAACGATTATTTTTGTATTATTAATTTGTTAATGTTAAAAACATACTGTTCACATTTTCTCGAATAACTTGATGTTTTCAAAGTACATTTTAATAATCGTGATATCAATTATTGACCCAAATAATCGAGATTATGATTTTTGCCATAATCGAGCAGCCCTACTTTAGAGTATGACAGGGCTGCAATATCTGTCACAAAGTATTGCAAACTAGTTGTTTTCTGAATCAGGCAACTCTATTAGACCTGCAGAGGAAGAGAAAACACCTCCGATAAGCTGCGGACATTATGTGCCTCATAAATATTGAAGTGACTGTTATTTTGTACATTGTTTTGTCTTAAAGGTGGGGTAGGTACGTTTCAGAAACCGGCTCGAGATACACTTCTTGTTATATTCCATGGAATGCTCTTAACATCCCGATAGCAATGAATATCTGAAGTGCTTTGACAAAAAATCCATACAAAAATGTCATCTGTAGAAGCCGTGATACTGTGAAAAGTACAACGGCCTACCTGCCTGTCAGTCTTCCATCGGGGCACAAACTTATCGCGTGCCCTCATTGGTCATGTGCGCGTTCGTGTGTGTTGGGGGAGGGGCTCTGTGAGGAAGTGGCAGATTTTCTCCGGTTGTGTATTTTCAAATTCTAGCGATCTCGAGCCGGTTTCTCAAACTTACCTGCCCCACCTTTAATGTGTGCATATGTATAAATGTGTCTGTTGATTGTGTATATATAGGATATACATATGTTTATATATATTTGTATTCGGGATTGTGGGAAACAGTATTTCGATCTTTTTGTCTGGACACACAAACTGAAAGATTGACAATAAAGTTGACTTTGACTTTTGACTGAACGTGTGTTTCCCCCGTAGACTCGGAGAACAAGGCGGTGACGGTGGCCGCTCTGCTGGCCAGCCTCAACAGCTGCTGCAACCCCTGGATCTACATGATCTTCAGCGGTCGCCTGCTCTCAGACCTCACCCTCATTTTCCCGTGTTGCCGTCCTCTCCGCGGGAAGTTAGGACACCAAGACTCGGACAGTAGCAGCCGGAGAACAACTCTGCTGTCCCGCCTGCAGGGGTCCCGCCTCTCAGAGCCCTTCAGAGACCTCACACCCCCAAAAACCTGCCCCCGGGTCGAGTCTGCATCCTGACCACCGGAGACACCAACTACGCGTGTTTGATTTACTGAGAATGAGAGAAAAACATGAACTTCTCTGCTGTGTTGTCGCAGTAGGAAGGTATGATCTCACTGTCGGAGCCAACACGCTGTGGTAGCCTGGTTATATTATCTTCATTATTTATTAAAGGTCTCCTATTATCCTGTTTCTCATCAATATATTCCAGGTCTCAGGCATATCCAGAGCCTGTCTCTGATTGGCTGAAACACCAAACAGGTCATTGCAGCATTACCCATAATCCCCTCTGTTTCAGTCCTGTTTCCAAAGTGCTGATTCTCTGTCTGTTACTTCAGATGAAAGTAAGGAGCCCCTCCCCACGCCCCTCTGAGAGACATTTGGGTTCACTGGCAGGCCGCAAACAACTTCACGGGGTATAGTGCCGCCCGAAGTCCCCGGCCGGAAGTCCCCGGAGTGG